>OY992890.1:86871432-86901432 GCA_963921405.1 Cepaea hortensis
CAACTAACAGCATACCACAACAAGCAATGATGTACAGACCAGATGGAAGTATAGGAAGAGACTGACCATGTAGACGATGGACGCAGGGAATAACAGAGTCCATGGGAATATCGATACATGAAGCCCATAAACGGGCACTCTCCTGCTGTATATGCTTCACCTCGACACCGCAAGGTACAAGAGGAACGTAGATATTGAGATATTTTGGGCACGTAATGAAAATGCTGGTGTTGACAGCGATTACCTGTAAATAGGATATGCAAGAAACAAAACAAACAACAACAACAAAAATGAAGAAACATAAACTTGAGAACGATGTGATAACTAGAATACTTGTTGTGAAAAAAAGGAAGATAAAGCGATAATCTAATTTCTATTGTCTTATAGGTCCCCTAAATTCGATCACTTTTCTTTTCCTTCTATGAGTGCCGCTCAATGTCCGTTAATTTGTTTACCATGCTATTTCAACAGGATCAAAGATCCCCAACGATAGACATATCTGTATAGCACAATGCGATATCGGCATGGACCCCACAGAGGAATGGTTTTGGAACCACTGTCCCCCACGAAACGCTTGGCATGAGTCACACAGTTTTTGTCACTCGGTCAATTACTACCCGCCCTCCCCTACCCAGTCACGCCCTTTCATACATGTACCGGGGCTTATTTTCAATTACCCCTTCGTTAACTGACCAGGATTCGCCCCTGCGAGAACTCACATGGTTCCAGCTTGTGTTGTTCTTTCATGAGATGGCCAGAAATGGGCCAGTCTTGTCCATGAAGATTTCAATGACCCTGTTATAGTACAAGCGTAATGCGATAAAAACGATAACTTAATAAAGGCGTGGCTTTGGGCCAAGAGCAGGTCCAGGCATCTGAGCGTTTTCTTGACGATGAAAGAAGAAATCAGGTTACCAGATTGCTGTCACGTGATGATTGATGGGGTAGGTTGAACAGTTTTGGGAGGTCGGTGTTTCTTGATGTGTCATCGGGACTGTTTTCTCCTCACTGATCAACTACGGCAGGTGTAAGACAGCAGAGATGTCTCACCCCAATGCCTGTCTGTCTATCTGTCTGTCTGTCTGTCTGTCTGTAGAGTCACCCCTTCTTTCTGTCTGTCTGTCTAGTTGCCCATCTGTCTGTCTGTATGTATGTCAAGTCGTCTGTCTGTCTGTCTATCTATCTATCTATCTGTCAGTCTGTATGTCTGTCTGTCTGTCTGTCTGTCTGTCTGACTTTTTGCCTGTTTGTCCATCCGTCTGTCTGTCTGTGTCTGTCTGTCTGTCTGTCTGTCTGTCTGTAGAGTCACCCCTTCTTTCTGTCTGTCTGTCGAGTTGCCCATCTGTCTGTCTGCATGTATGTCAAGTCGTCTGTCTGTCTGTCTGTCTGTCTGTCTGTCTGTCTGTCTGTCCGACTTTCTGCCTGTCTGAAACCTTTACTAAAACAGATCTCAAACAGTCAACCGTGTTACTAACAGACGTTATCTCATTCCCAGAAGCCACCTGGCCCAACCGTCTGGTTTTACTGAATGAATGACATTTCGTCTGCACCTCGCAATGGCCCATTACTCTAAATTAGCGGCCATTAACCAGGACACTCAGACATATGGTGGATTGGAAGTGTTATTTGGGCACCGTCCAACATAATTGTCCAGATGGTACAGGCTGAAATAACAGCTACATACCATTCAGTTTACAAAGGGGTGGTTATAATGACTATTAAGAAACAACGGTGTGTTGGAACACACACATACACACACACACACCTATCCATCCATACACCCATCGAAACCTACCTACCTACACACTCACACAGACAGACAGACAGACAGACAGACAGACAGACAGACGGACGGACGGACGGACCGACCGACCGACCGACCGACCGACCGACCGACCGACCGACAGGCAGGCAGGCAGGCAGGCAGGCAGACAGGCAGGCAGATCAATTCGATCCCTAACACAGACAATTCGAAAAAATAAAACACCGTAATATGTGGCAAACGCAACAAATCAGCCTCATACATGTGAACTTACAAAGAGAATGTTTGTGAATAAATTGACATCTGTTGATTTTGTTTTGAGATGTCAATTGCAAGAAGAGTGTTGAAGTACTACATATAACCTCTACTTGTGTACGGATGTGAGACCTAGACATCGAGTAGACAAGCAGGAAGACATCTAAAGGCAGTCAAAATCTGGTTTTAGATCCAAATTTCAACAATACCACGGACAGACAGAAAAACAAATAATGTGCATGTCCTACAAGAAACGAGTTAATACCACAAGTCGATTTTAGACATTAGACTTTGACAGTCAAGATTTTAGACATTAGACTTTGACAGTCAAGATTTTAGACATTAGACTTTGACAGTCAAGATTTTAGACATTAGACTTTGACAGTCAAGATTTTAGACATTAGACTTTGACGGTCAAGATTTTAGACATTAGACTTTGACGGTCAAGATTTTAGACATTAGACTTTGACAGTCAAGGTTTTAGACATTAGACTTTGACAGTCACGATTTTAGACATTAGACTTTGACAGTCACGATTTTAGACATCAGACTTTGACAGTCAAGATTTTAGACATTAGACTTTGACAGTCAAGATTTTAGACATTAGACTTTGACAGTCAAGATTTTAGACATTAGACTTTGACAGTCAAGATTTTAGACATTAGACTTTGACAGTCAAGATTTTAGACATTAGACTTTGACAGTCAAGATTTTAGACATTAGACTTTGACAGTCAAGATTTTAGACATTAGATTTTGACAGTCAAGATTTTAGACATTAGACTTTGACAGTCAAGATTTTAGACATTAGACTTTGTCGGTCAAGATTTTAGACATTAGACTTTGACAGTCAAGATTTTAGACATTAGACTTTGACAGTCAAGGTTTTAGACATTATACTTTGACAGTCAAGATTTTAGACATTAGACTTTGACAGTCAAGATTTTAGACATTAGACTTTGACAGTCAAGATTTTAGACATTAGACTTTGACAGTCAAGATTTTAGACATTAGACTTTGACAGTCAAGATTTTAGACATTAGACTTTGACAGTCAAGATTTTAGACATTAGACTTTGACAGTCAAGATTTTATACATTAGACTTTGACAGTCAAGATTTTAGACATTAGACTTTGACAGTCAAAATTTTAGACATTAGACTTTGACAGTCAAGATTTTAGACATTAGACTTTGACAGTCAAGATTTTAGACATTAGACTTTGACAGTCAAGATTTTAGACATTAGACTTTGACAGTCAAGATTTTAGACATTAGACTTTGACAGTCACGATTTTAGACATTAGACTTTGACAGTCACGATTTTAGACATTAGACTTTGACAGTCAAGATTTTAGACATTAGACGTTGACAGTCAAGATTTTAGACATTAGACTTTGACAGTCAAGATTTTAGACATTAGACTTTGACAGTCAAGATTTTAGACATTAGACTTTGACAGTCAACATTTTAGACATTAGACTTTGACAGTCAAGATTTTAGACATTAGACTTTGACAGTCAAGATTTTAGACATTAGACTTTGACGGTCAAGATTTTAGACATTAGACTTTGACAGTCAAGATTTTAGACATTAGACTTTGACAGTCAAGGTTTTAGACATTAGACTTTGACAGTCAAGATTTTAGACATTAGACTTTGACAGTCAAGATTTTAGACATTAGACTTTGACAGTCAAGATTTTAGACATTAGACTTTGACAGTCAAGATTTTAGACATTAGACTTTGACAGTCAAGATTTTAGACATTAGACTTTGACAGTCAAGATTTTAGACATTAGATTTTGACAGTCAAGATTTTTTATGGCAGGTATTTTTTTTTCTTTGTGCTCACTGGTTTTGTACTCAAGAGTAGTCCACCACATGCAACTACCTTTAGCGCACTGGACTGATTTTTGCGTGTGGATTAGTTTTTCTCATTACCAATGCCCCTCGCCATCAGACGAACCCACTCCGACTTCTGAGGTACTTGTAATTTACATTATAAAGTCAAGGATAAGAAGTCAACATTTTAGTTGAACTGACCGGTGTAGGGGTTGAATCCACTACCCCGGCATCAGCACACCGGAAGTTTAAGAACGAGCGCTCTTATCCATTCGATCATGCTGACTTCCGGGCACGCTGTAAGAAGAAATAAACTGGGGACCTTTGTGACAACTGGCAAGATTGAGGGGGAAGAAATAAACTGGGGATCTATGTGACATCTAGCAAGATTGAAGGGGAAGAAATAAACCGGGGACCTTTGTGACAACCGGCAAGATTGAGGGGGGAAGAAATAAACTCGGGACCTTTGTGGCAACTAGCAAGATTGAGGGGGAAGAAATCAACTGGGGGGGGGGGGGGGGCCTTTGTGACAACTGGCAAGATTGAAGGGGAAGAAATAAACTGTGGACCTTTGTGATAACCGGCAAGATTGAGTGGGAAGAAATAAACTCGGGACCTTTGTGGCAACTAGCAAGATTGAGGGGGAAGAAATAAACTGGGGATCTATGTGACATCTAGCAAGATTGAAGGGGAAGAAATAAACCGGGGACCTTTGTGACAACCGGCAAGATTGAGGGGGAAGAAATAAACTCGGGACCTTTGTGGCAACTGGCAAGATTGAGGGGGAAGAAAGCAACTGGGGGGCCTTTGTGACAACTTGCAAGATTGAAGGGGAAGAAATAAACTGGGGACCTTTGTGACAAATGGCAAGATTGAGGGGGAAGAAATCAATTGGGGGACTTTGTGGCAACTGGCAAGATTGAGGGGGAAGAAATAAACTGGGGACCTAAGTGACATCTAGCAAGATTGAAGGGAAAGAAATAAACCGGGGACCTTTGTGACAACCGGCAAGATTGAGGGTGGAGAAATAAACTGGAGGCCTTTGTGACAACTGGCAAGATTGAGGAGGAAGAAACAGATCGGGGATCTTTGTGACAACTGGCAAGATTGAGGGGGGGGGGGTGTGAGAAATAAACTGGAGACCTTTGCGACAACTGGCAAAATTGGCCGGGGGGGGGGATAAACTGGAGACGTATGTGACAACTGGCAAGATGGGGGGGGGGGGGTGAGAAATAAACTGGAGACCTTTGTGACAATTGGCAAGATTGAGGGGGAAGAAATAAACTGGAGACCTTTGTGACAGCTGGCAATATTGAGGGGAGGGGGAACCATGGGAAGGCATATGAGTAGATATCTGGGTGGCTTGATTACACAAGAACAGAGCTGATCAACGACTCTGGTGATCGTGTTAGACGGCGGTTAGACATGACCGCCAACGCTGATCGGCATGGCACATGATAATGATGATAAAATGCCGGACTTGGTAGGAGACACATTACATCTTCCATCCCTGCCATATAAATATTTAGAAAAGAAACAGCAAGAGCCATTCAGCCTCATAATTATCAACATCTATACGAAATGATAATATCATTTTCCCCTTGCGTGCCACCAGGCATGATCGTGTTCCCGCAGGGCTGATTTTCACTCCAATGCAGACCAAACGAGATACAGAAAAGCCGCCAAACCTTTATAAAAATGAAATAAATAACGAATGTTGTTTTTACTACATGCGTAGTGCTCACATTGGAGTGAATAGGTTAATTCATTTTTCTTCAAAGAGGTTAAGAAAATACTGGGATTTAAAAACAACAAAAACAACGGAAACCGCCGACGAGAAGAACAAAAAATAATTATTGATCAGATTATATGAACTGTATAGTTTGACTTAATAAAATTATGGCCAAGCACATCCTGGAGGATAAATGTGCACACATGATTCGGGGCCCAGGGATATATAAAAGGGATAATTAAATAGATGGAAAGATAACTTTAACAGGCTGTATGAAATATCTTTTTACTTGATCATAACTTTTCTATTTCAGGGCCTAGCGGGCAGTTTTCATTCGAATTTGCAAACAGGGTTTATCATGATCATGATGTGCCATGTCGATAAGCGTGGCCAGTCATGTTTCGCTATCTTACACGATCACTAGAGTCGTGGATCAGCTCTGTGTTCATGTCCCGACCATGTCATGTGGTCAAGCCATCCAGATATTTATTTCGCTGCCTTCCCCTTGTTCTTGTTCACCAGGTCTTGCCGATTGTCACCAATTACTCTAGTTATAAGGTTAAGTTTGTGTTGAACGACGTTATAAATAGATTTGTTTGTGTATAACAATGTTATACATAGATTTGTTTGTGTTTAACAACGTTATACATAGATTTGTTTGTGTCTAACAACGTTTTACATATATTTGTTTGTGTTGCTCAATGTTATACATAGATTTGTTTCTGTTGCACAATGTTATACATATATTTGTTTGTGTTGAACAACGTCCTACATAGATTTGTTTGTTCGAAGCTATGCCACGATGGTGTAGTGGTTAGTGCGCTTGCCTACCAAGAGAGTGGTCATGGTTCAACCCCTGGCAGGGGTAGAGTTAACCTTTCGGACAAATACAGCTCTAGGGTTGACCCAAGCTTTAAAAACTGGGTCATCGTCACGTGTGTCATATCGTAACACGCTTGTGGTTTTGGTCGGGCACGTTACAAAATCACCAGAATATTGGATCAGGTCTATGTGCTTGTCTCAATTGTGCAATGTGACCGAGCCACCCAGTTATTTAATTATTTTTGTTTATGTTCTTGCTCGTTTTGAAATCAAACGTAGTCCATACACGTGCTACTGCTTCCATTGCTCTTGACTGGTTTTTGCATGTGGACTAGCTTTCTTTATTTCCAATGTCCCTCATAATCAGGTGAACCCATACCGACTTGTGAGGTCCTTGTAATTTACGTAACCAAGTCAAGGACGAGAAGTCAAAATTTTAGTCCAACTGATCGGTGTAACAGATGCAATAAAGCGAACCAACTCATTGGACAAATGGTACCAATACTAAAGAACAAACTTGTATCAATAACTACTAAGAAAGCACTTTACAACACAATCTTCCTACCAACTCTATGCTACCAAAGCCAAACGTAGACATCGACCTAAAAAAGAGAAAAGAAAAATCACAACAACAGAAAAGAGATTCCTGAGAAGAATACTCAATGTATCAAGAAGAGATCAGATCAAAAATAAAGAAATCAGGACTAAAGTGGTGGTGGTGGTGGGGGGGGGGGGGGGGGGTTATAGCAGCGTTAAATTTTATTGCAAGTAGGTTACCAACTAACAGTATACCACAACAAGCAATGATGTACAGACCAGATGGAAGCAGAGGTAGAGGCCGACCACGTAATCGATAGACAGAGGGAATAGCAGAGTCCATGAGTATATCCCGACATGAAACCCACAAGCGGGCACTCCCCCGCTGTTTATATTTCACCTCGACACAGCAAGATACAGGAATCTTAACAAGAAAGCAAGCAGCTGACCATTTTGCGGACTCGTTCGCACAAGATAGCAATATCAAAATTAGTCCAGAGAAACAACAAGAGATTCGAGAGAAACGACAACATACAGGACAGAAGGAAATAGTACATGAAGTTCTGGAGGCACCCATCACAATCAGCGAACTGGAGCTAGCCATATCAAAACTGAAAATGAGAAAGTCACCAGGAGCTGATGGTATCTCCAATGAAATGATCAGGAACCTAGGAACAGAGGCCAAAACAAAGCTGTTGCAGATCTTCAATAACAGCTGGACCTTAGGCAGTGTTCCACAAGCCTGGAGAGAAGCAATCATGATACCCCTCCTAAAATCAGGGAAAGATGGTTCCATTGCCTCTAGCTACAGACCAATTAGCCTCACCAGCTGTCTCTGCAAAACACTGGAGCGCATCATCAATCACAGACTGCAGTGGTACATAGAAAGTAAAAACATCCTTGTGCCACAGCAGGCTGGCTTTAGGCAGTGCTACTCTACGGAAGATCAGACAACCTACCTCTCTCAAGAAATTGAGGATGCATTCCAAGAGAAGAAGCTGGTGCTTGCGGCATGGATAGATCTGAAGAAAGCCTTTGACAAAGTCTGGAAAGAAGGTCTGATGAAGAAACTGAGAAACTGCAAAGTCAATGGAAGAATGTACAAATGGGTGAAAGCATACTTGCACAATAGAAGAGCCCGAGTACAGATAGACGGACTCAAGAGCAAGAAAGTACTACTGCGTCACGGTGTCCCCCAGGGCGGAGTCTTGTCCCCCACACTTTTTCTAATCTTCATCAATGATCTTGTTGCTCACCTACCGCATGGAATTAAAGCGGCAATGTACGCCGATGACCTGGTTCTATGGAGCACAAATGAATATGCATCAGTGGCCACCAGATTGCTACAAAGAGCTGTAGATACATTTGCTGCATGGGCAAATAGATGGTGTTTCAGCATAAACACTGACAAGTGCAGCACAACCCTATTTACCCTCTCTCCAAAACAAAAGGCAGGGACCATCCAGATAAATGGAACACCCCTAAGAGAAGATAAAGAACCAACATACCTTGGAGTAACATTTGATGGCAAGCTGACATGGAGAAAGCACATCAACAAAGCAGTAGCAAAAGCCAGAAGGAAAATAGCCATCCTGAGAAAGCTAAGTGGAACCACATGGGGAGCCAGTACGAAAATACTTAGCAAAGTTTACCAACAGAGCATACGACCACACCTGGAATATGGGTCAACTGCGTGGTGTTCAGCATCAAATACCACACTACAAGAGCTGGACAAGGTGCAAAATCAAGCACTTAGAGTCACCACAGGAGGGATGAGATCAACCCCTATAGTGGAAATGGAGAAGATGGGGAGGACACAGGCACTGAGTGAGCGCAGAGATACGAAAACGCTAATACAAGCAGAAAAGTTCCTCAGCTTGCCAGGCCACCCTATGAAGAACAGATTTCTCTTCTTCTTTGCGTTCATCCGGAGTGATTTTTTCAGATGTGATTGCGGTGTGTCTGGTTAGGCACCCTCGGGTCGAAACCCTCAGGCCAACACATCCGACTTTTAGCGTGCATTTTTGACCAGGTTAGCAATCCTGGGAGACTCTCACTTTTGTGGTACCGTCCACATCTCAGCTGGTCTAGTTGGAACAGTCGAAGACTACACGGTCATCCCTCAAGTGAAGGCAGGGACAGTCCATAGCATTTTCCGCCATCCTGGGTGGCTTCCATAATTGCAGAGCCGGCACATAACGCTCTGGTGCTGGGTTTACCGAGGGAATCGTCACGTCCTGCTCATGGCTGTTTTAATTCCTCACTTCAATATATTGGGCATTTCGCTCGCCCTGGGCCATTCCTGCACAAACCAGTCAGCTCTGCGGTTGGTTTCCACTAAGCGAGTTTTCGGACATGTGCTTGTCGCTGTACCCATCAGAGCTGTTCCAGGCACGGCGGACATTCGGAAAACTACCTAGTCAGAGCTGTTCCGAACAAGAGCGGCATTCGGAAACTAGGTAGTCAGAGCTGTTCCTAGCACGGGAGACATTCGGACGAGACATTTCACTCGGACGTAAATGCGTAGTGTCAATTTTTAGTTTGCCACCCGTAGGACGACACTTCCGACTTCCGGCGGGCATTTTTTAGTGAGGTTAGCCTTCCTCTGGTTTCGAGACACGTTGGACTGTTGTAATGTCACCCACATCTCAGCTGGTCAAGATAGAACGATCAACGATATCGTGGTCTGCCCTCAAGGGAAGGCAGGGGCAGACCATGGGCATTATCTCGCTATCCAAGGAGGCTTCCATAATTGCAGAGCCGGCACATATTGCTCTGAGACTGGGCTCACCCAAGGAGTTTCCACGTCCTGCTCATGGCTGCTTTAGTTCCTCACTTCCATGTGTTGGGCATCCCACTTGCCACTGATCGCTCAATCACACACCAGGAGCGGTCAGACTGCGAGTGACATCCACTCGGTAAGCTTTTGCTTGTGACTTCAGACCACGCAATAGGTTCGCTCGCCGTGCGTTCCATTTTGCGTTGATGAGACATTATTCCACTTTTGTCTACACTCTCTATGAGTTAGATACAGACAGTTTCCGTAACCCTTCGACTGGGGCACTTTTCTGACTTTTTTGTACTCGCTCACGAGGTAGGCTACATGTGCTGCCGGCTCAGCACCTTACCTTCGTGCAGCAGTGAACGGGAAACGGCCAGGCCCCTTCATCCGGGAAACTCTCATATCCCCCAGCTGGGAGCCTTCGAACATGTATCAGATCTGAGCATGTAGCTTGCTCAGTATCATGTTTCTATTTTCCGGTAGACGGGTATCAGCCTGGCTCTAAGATCCGAGGGTTTGTGGCTTAGAGGCGTTCAGCCACAGCCCTCGACAGGGAGCCTTAAGAGTTTTGTCCGGACCAAGAAATTCTGCCTTTGTGCACCTCATTTAAATTTTGACTGCTATCCTCAGTCTATGCCTGCAGAGCAGCAGGTTGTGTCTCTCTTAGTCTGGTCCCTATCCCATAAGCTGTCCGATATGTAATTTTTCACCCATCGGCAAGCAAATGGGGTCTATGGGACACGCAAGCTCCCCCACCACGTCAAGGTGGAGACACATCGGGGGAGAAGAACAGATTTGAAAACCTAGCTATGGGGCGGTTGAAAAGAAGTAGTTTTATCCACCAGGCCAAACGATTCTGCGGAGAAACCACTGATCTGCCCACAGTTGGTATCCCCCTAACAACTATTCCAGAGCGAACTCCATTGAAAGATGAGCATAGACTATCGTTACAAATCCAGACAAAAGTGAGAGGAATATTTGACAAGGAAGAACAGAACAGTGTGCAGCGCAGAACAGCCACTCTCAGCTTCCTTGATGAAGAATACCCACAGGACCTCTGGATCCGAGTCTACACAGATGGGTCAGCACAAAATGCTGTTCGAAATGGAGGAGCGGGAGTGTACATAGAATACCCAAATAATACTAGGGACACAGCCAGAGTACCGACAGGAAAGTACTGCCATAACTATGATGCCGAAATTGAGGCAATCAAGATAGGAACAGAGAAATTACTAAATAACAGCAATGGTACACAACCTATGGTGCTACTAACAGATGCAAAATCAGTACTCGAGGCGCTCCTCTCTGGGAAATTGCCAGTACTAAGGACACTACTTTCTGAACTTAGCAGTCAGCATAAAGTCACCATACAGTGGATACCATCCCACTGTGGAGTACCCGGAAACGACAGAGCTGATCAATTGGCTAAGGAAGGAGCCAAAGAGGAACAGCCTGATGTGCCCGTTACATACCACCAAAAGAAAAGAATGATCAAATCAGTCAGAAAGCCACCAAAACCTGCTCAAGATGACTACCACATTATGGACAGACCAGAACAAGTCATTATTCTGCGCCTCAGAACAGGACACAATAGATTACGCAACCACATGTATACAAAATTCAAGATTGGTGAAACAGCCATGTGCACATGTGGATTGGCGTCGCAGACAGCAGAGCACATACTCCAAGACTGCCCAAAATATAACATATCTAGGCAAACCTTCTGGCCTAGAGAGACGACAGTGGAAGATAAACTCTATGGACCACTGTGTGAACTGAAAAAAACAGTTCAATTCATGCAAGAGACGACATTGCAGATATAGACATATTTCAAGCGAACGAAAGAAGAAGAAGCAAGATACAGGAGGAACATGATGAGATGAGATGAGATGACCGGTGTAGGGGTTGAACTTGCTATCTCGCCATCAGCACACCGGAAGTTTAAGAGATTGCGCTCTTGTCCATTCGGCCATGCTGACCTCCATGTGTTCTTCTATTTATTGAATGTTGTGTCTGCATAGTTGGCATGGTGCTATTTGCTTGAATCCCCGTGATCCTCTTTCTGTGCTTGGTGTCATTTTGAAAACTAGTCTGTGTGTTATTTTTTTGGCTTTGGCTTTAGGTTTGTTGTGTAAGTTAGTGACGGTACAGCTGTAGCCTTTCAAGTAGTATTTATATCCTCTTTTGATTCTCGGGTATAATGGTAGTGTTTGTTGTTTCACTAAGTATTTGCATATCTGCTTGGTTGTCTGTTGTGTTAAATGTGTTAAATAGAATTGTGGTAGTGTGTCATAATAATGTTGTGTTGTGTTGTCTATGTCCCCATGCCGGAGTATTATAATTGCAATGTAGTGTAATCCAAGAGAATGCTGTTCTGGATGACTGATGATGTATCCTGTTTTGTGGGCCTCTTAGTCCCACAATGTGCCTTTCGGCCGATCGTTGTCCAACAATGCCTGTCTGCCAGTGTTAGTGGACAGTGATTTGGTGATTCTAGTTTACAGTTTGAATGACCGTGTCTGCACCCTAGCCAGATCAAGTGCAGATAAATCTACACTTTGATCTTTGTCAAAAGGCTGATATGTTTAGCGTTTATGGGAATGCACCAAGTTCTACGATGTCCGTTCTTAGCTCATCTCATTTCATCTCCCTCTGTTTCATTTCTTCTACTATTGTAAAACCAAGACAACTCACATTTCGTGTCATGAACGTGCCTTTTACTCCACAATGTCCCTTTAACAACTCCAACACCAACCCCAACCGTCGCCATTTAACTTTTCCACTAAATAGAATCCAGACAACTCCATCTGTGATGTTTCCTACTCCCTCCGACCAATAATATATACATCACTTTGCTTACGTCCCCTGGGTCCGTCCGTTGTCACATTTGATTTCCCCCTTCCCTTCATTTGATGTCAAAATTGATGTCTAGCTATCTCGTGGTTAATGTCAGTTGTTAAGTCTTGCAAAGATGATTTTGATGTGGCATTTGAAGAGCCGAAATTCAAAGTTTTAAGTCATAAATTGCTTCTTTTTAATACTCTATCATCATAATCATCTTCATCACCATCATCATCATAACCATCATCATCATCATCATCATGAGCCCTGCCAAATGGCGTAGGTGTTCGTGTCTCTGCACAGATTTCGATCTTTAATGTTTTGTATCAGCTCTGCTGATGATATTCCTTCCTGCCACCGTCACAGTTCATCCAGCATCATTTCTCTCGGTCTGCCTCTGCCTCTGTTCCCCACTGATCTTTCAAGTCGTCACGATGTTTTTCAATGCCTCTCTTCTTATCACATCACACAACAAAAATATGCCATTTGTCTCTTTTTATAGTTGTATTGAATGTTTATTTGTATCAGCCTCTTCCAAGCAGCCATTGTTAGATACTCTGGCAGTTCAAAATATTCGCAACATTCGTCTCAGGAATAACATCTCTGTTGCTTCACAGCCCTTCCTAATTTGTTCACCCACTGCCATACAGCAAAACAAGTTCTATATAAAATGTCAGTATATTCTTTCTTACACTCAGTGAAGGAATTCGTCTATATTTTGTTGCAATTCATTCATTCATCAATCCTTACAGTCACCGTCCGGTTATTCATTCATGTGTGTGTTTCTAGCATCATTCAGTTCAATCATTCATCCATCATTCCCTCAGTTCATTCATTCAGAGAGAGTTGATAATATCACACTGTTCTTATTATTATCTGTGTATCTATGTACACTCCCGCTCCTCCATTTTGAATAGTATTTTGTGCTGACCCATCTGTGTCGGAGGTCATGTGGGTATTCAAGCCGTATCTTAAAACTGGTTTTATGTAACATGCAAAAACTGTTTGTCTAACTTCCAATGACTTGACTTGATTCAAAAACAAAAATTCCAAATTCGGCCTCGTTCAACCTGCATCTTCAGCCTTGGTTAGAGTCGAGGTCCGTGGTATTTGTGGGTTGTTAGCCCTAATTCGAACTGGTTTGGTTCCGCTCTGGTTGTCGGTAAAGGTTGGTTCTTGTGCTGCCTGTTGGACCTGATAGCGACCGGTCCTCGGTCGGATCTGCCATGTTCCGCAGTCTTTCATTTGTTGGTTTCTTTGTCTATTAGCACTAATAAGTGCTGGTTATATTTTCTGTTGTCCTCAGGGGGGCTGATTATGTTTTTGTGGTCCTCACTGAGGTAGGTTATAATATTTGTGGTCCTTACCAGGGCCTGTCATATTTTGTGTGATGCTCTCAAGGACTAGTAATTCCTTGTGGGTCCTCACCGGGGTTGGTCCCGACCATGTCCAGTCCTCATAAGGACTCGATGTAGGCATAGGCCGAGAACTCAAGTGCAGTCTCAAGTTGTCCTCCTGGTCAGCCGCCCAATCTCCTAAGTTCGTTGTCAGCATCGGTGTATGCAACAAAAGGACGACCCGACCCATACGCCAGCTTTGTCTAGGAGTCCTCCAGGAAGGGCAAAACCACCACCGTGCCATTCACCCGTCCGCAGCCCACTGTCCCTCTCAGGACATCCAGGGCATCCATCACAAGCCAAATAGATGGATATCCAAACAAATGAAATTTGATGACACAGAACAGAGACGAAGAGGTACGAACAGACAAATTTTTTAAAACGATATATATATATATATATATATATATATATATATATTGCATATGAACTGTCTGACCCGCTGCTGTATTTCTGGGTTGCTGTTAATGTGCAGGAACTCCGTCATTGTCATTGGAGCTTGAGTTTTGACAAAGTATTCTCTTAGATCCCTTCGCTCACTATTGTAATCGCCGCATGCTAGTAAATAATGTTCAATTGTGTTGTCTTCTAGGAATGCTATGCAGAATGGGTTTCTCTTGCATCTTTCCAGTTTCCCAGTCTGATTTCTACAGCTTTCTGTTTGCTGGTGCTTTCATATAGTTATTGACTTGCGACTTGTAATTGGGTTCACCCAGCACATGGTATGCTCTACCTCTAGCTCTGTCTCTCTACTATTTACTCCATTCTTGGAGTTTGTGGTTTTTTTATGACACTTTTTCCTTCTTCTTTTCCTAGACCTGTCCTGATTTTATTTCTGCTGGTTAGTCCTCGTTTCGCCGCTTTGTCTGCTTTTTCGTTTCCCTGGATACACCTGTCGGCTGGTATTCATGCGAACTTCCAATGACGCTATATTCATGTTTTTATACAGTTTACAAACCCCAAGTTAAAAATTAAAACAAGAAACAACTCTGCCCCCAATGAGGATCGAACTCACGACCCCTGGTTTACAAGACCAGTGCTCTAGCCACTGAGCTATGGAGGCTGCTGTTTACGATACCCAGACAGGTTTCTTCTACCTATACCTTTGTCGTAATGACTAGCACGTAAACCGTGACAGCTGCGTGTCATTTCGACTGTAACCAATTACTCCAAAAAGTCGCGGCGTTTTTCGGTGTAACATTGCAGAGAACTGTGTGAAACATTGAGGATATGTATGCGTTATATAAGTTATGTGTGACAGTACAGATGAACTGCAAGCTGTTATAATATATAGCCGGTAGCGCAGAGTTGACGTGAGCGTCCAATCTTGCAAAATACCCCATGGCTTGCCCATTCATCACCTCTGGCAGCAAAAGTCCAACTCCTGGTCTTTACATGGCGGAATTGTTTTAACTAACAGGAGAAGGGGCGGCGGCGAGTCTCTAGCGCCGTAAAACAAAAAAACAAAAAAAGCAGAATGCTCGAGATATGTATGTACGTACATACATGATACACAGACATGTGTACATGCATACATAACTAAGCTCGAGTAACACCACAGTCTACTCTAGTAAAGGAAAAGTGCAGAAGACGAAGGCAACCAGCCAGAATTCGCGCCACAGAAATGAGGAAACCACGCAATTACGCCATGAAGTATGCCGATTACTGCAAAACTTTATGGTGCTCGCCCACCTATGGACCCACAGGAAGGTGCAGTGCCGGGCACTATGTCTCGAACGGGTCCAACCAAAACAACGGTCATATATGGTTAGTTGGTTGGTGGGTGGGTTAGCTGGTTGGTGGGTGGGTTGGTTGATTGGTTGGTTGGTTGGTTGGCTGGTTGGTGGGTGGGTGGGTTAGTTGGTTGGTTGGTGGGTTGGTTTGTGGATGGGTGGGTTAGTTGGTTGGTGGGTGGGTGGGTGGGTGGGTGGGTTAGTTGGTTGGTGGGTGGGTTTGTTGGTTGGTGGGTTGGTTAGTTGGTTGGTTGGTTGGATGATTGGTTGGTTGGTTCGTGGGTGGGTGGGTAGGTAGGTGGGTTGGTTGGTGGGTTGGTTGGTGGGTTGGTCGGTTGGATGATTGATTGAATGATTGGCTGGTTGATTGGTTGTTTGGTTGCTTGTGGGCCTATGCCTCAAAGGGGGAATAAAGGGCAGAAGATGAAAGACGACATGATTGAGCCCAGCACATGCAGACTGGCTGGGGTTACGTCTAAGCTGGTAAAGTCCTCCACGAGTTGTTCGGTATTTCCTTGCCAACATAAACCAACCCAATACCCAGCAGAAATCCCTAAAGGTAAAACCGATTAGGATCTTTCTGGAAGCTGATGGTCAACTCAGCCTGTTTGACGTCATGAAGCCAGCGACAGGAAACAAGCGGTCAATCAATCAGCAGAAGGCAGGCGATGAGCACAAGTTGTGAACTGATAGGGTCTCCCATGGCGGACAGGTGACAGAGGCACGGTTCACATTCAAACAGCTTTATTTTCTCAGTATGCTCCTGAACAATAGTTATCTTTTCAGACACTTAGATAGTAGATACCATCCAAGAATTTACAGATATCCTCCTTCTCCCAGTTGTGGATTGCTGGATAAGGGCTGCTGATCTTGAACCAATCCAATTTTATTTCCTTTCGGGATACTAGCACTTGCCGTCTTAACAGACGATAGTTTTTTTTTTTTTTTTTTTTTTTTACATTGTGCTTCAAAAAAGGCATACAACTACAACTCATGGTGGCATCGAATGTGACTGATCAGACCAATTGTAAATGTTCATCCACAATGGTAGCATGTAAACAGATAGCCATTTCCACCATCACGCACCACCTGTCTCACACGCTCAGTGTGTGACCTATCTGCAATCATTTTCTCTTTTGTCTTTACAGTGGTACCTCGAGTTACGAACTTAATTCGTTCCAGAACTCGGTTCGTAACCCGAAACGTTCATAACCCGAATCATGGAAATCAATGAAATAAAGACAATCCGTTTCAAGATGAAAGAATCGTTCTTTTTTATTAACATCCGGTTCTTTACCTGACAAAACGCATAGAATACGCGTACTTCACGTATTAAATAAAGAGAAAGAAAATAACCAATTGAATTAAATGTAACGTAAAAAAAGATTTAGTCTATCTTTATTACCAAGAAAATGATTATGGGAAATTTGTCACTTTCTTTGTTGTTCTGAATCATTAGTTTCAGGAGTATCTTGTCGCTGTTTCTTGGCAGCCGACTGGGAATCTTTCTGCACCAAGAAACTATCAAGGGAAATATGTCGCTTCCTTTGCTGGAGGATCTTTCTGAAGTGGGCCATCGTGCTATCATTCATCAGGTTTACTGCCCTGTTACTGTTAGCAACAAGTTTGTTTGGATGATGGTTCACAATGAAGTCTTCGACGTCTGCCCGCATGCTGCAAATTTCTTTAATCCTGGCAGTTGAAACTGTCACTGACTCCTCATCATCGGACAACTGCTCCTCCTTTAATGTCTTTAGCTGTTCATTCTGAAGATTCACAAGCTCACATGTAGTACTGTTTGTACTGTACGTTATCGTTTGTCTCCAACGTTACACCTTGCTCTCTCTCTCTCTCTCTCTCTCTCTCTCTCTCTCTCTCTCTCTCTCTCTCTCTCTTCTATCTCTCTCTCTCTCTCGCCTTCGTTCGTAAACCGAGGCACTGTTCGTTACCCGAGACATACAATTTTCGAAGTTGTTGTTCGAATTCTGAATTATTCGTGACCCGAGGCGTTCGTAACCCGAGGTACCACTGTATTCCATTTCTGATCTTTACCCTCCACGCAACACGATCAGCGGCAAATTGCTCCCCAGAATGAACTGATCCTTGTTGCCAGATGGCATGAATGAGACTCCATTCAACGTGTCAAGATAGCGTGTTTATCTCTGGCCAAGGAAGTTCTTGGTCTCATCCTGGGTGTTGACACTAGAGATCAGAATGTTGGTGGAGAAGTGGGCACACAGGGCGAGAAAATAGTGTTACAAGTCTTGATGCCTTGTAGGTAGACTGGGGACAATTAACAGCTAGGAAAAGCAAACCAATATAATGACTGCGAAAATCTGATTTACTGAGCTAGGCTTGACAAAACAGTGCAACATAACTCGCCGTATTATGACTTATGAAGACAGAATATCCGGAGGATACAACAATATACTTTTAGAACCAATTATTGATTATATTAATCAGATTGAATTCATATATTTTTATGGTTCAAACATTCAAAACAATTTATTCCCTTCAATCAATCAATCATGTGCCATGCCGGAAAGCGTGGGCGGTCATGATTCGCCATTTCACTCGATCACCAGAGTCGTGGATCAGCTCAGTGTTCCTGTCTCGTCCATGCCATGTGGCCAAGCCATCCAGGTATTTTCCTCTCGGTCTTCCTCTTGGTCTGTTCCCTTCGATCTTGCCAGCTGTCAGTAAGTTCTACAGTCCATTTCTTCTCATAACATGTCCAAAAAATTTTGACTGTCTACGTCTAATTTCTCTAATCAATCTACGATTTTCATTTGTCTCTTGTAGTACTTGTTCATTGGTTTTTCTGTCTGTCCATGGTATTCTTTGCATTTTCCTCAGAAACCACATTTCTGCAGCCATCAGATGTTTTTCTGCTTGACTGCACATTGTCCAAGTTTCACATCCATACAAAAGAACAGGCTCTATGTATCCCCTCAACACTCTTTTTCTCGTTTCAATTGACATCATTTTATTGGTCAGAATGTTTTTCATCTTGCTAAAGGCTACTTTCGCAATGGCGATTCTTGTTCTAATCTCTTCAAGGCATCTGCCATCAGATGTTATGACTGTTCCGAGATAATTGAACCGATTCACTTGTTGAAGAATATTCCCATTTACTTGTATATTACATTGTGGTACTTCGTTCTTCCTAGTGACGACCATAACCTGTGTCTTCCTACAATTTAATTCCAACCCCAGCTGCTCACTGTGTACAACCACAGCGTCTACTAATTGTTGCAGATCCTGTGCATTGTCTGCAATCAATACTGTATCATCTGCATATCTAATGTTATTTATGTTTCGTCCTCCAATGCTGATTCCATTTAGGTCTTCTACATTTCTGAAAATATTTTCACTGTATAGGGAAAAAAGATCTGGAGACATTACACATCCCTGCCTAACACCTCTCTTAATAGGTTGGTATTGTCCTACTTCATGAATTTAAATACAGAAGCCACAACCAAAAGGTTGCAACATTTACTGATTCATAGAATCAAATACGCCGAGACGTTAACAATTATATGTCATAAACCTGGTTTATGCTGACAGAAAGATTTTATTATGATTGCGATTACCATGGGGATAGCAAATGCTCCACATTCCGACAGTATAACTTTGTGTGGAATGCATTTCAACCAAACCATAATTCATCTATTTACTTTATGTAATGTCTAAATTTATGATGTTTATAATGCTAGAGATATGTTGATAATTTTATTTTAAGATTGAATGCGAATTATTTGACACGTACAGAAGGCATGATGGAAAAAGCAGCGACATACAATAATGGCACACCCCCTGATGGTAAATCTGACTACGCCACAGAGCTGTTGTAAACTAAACCTTAAAAAAAAAAGTTAAGTAAAGTAAGTAAAAAGAATTTAAAGTTAAAAAAAAAAAACATGGAGAATGAGCGGTTGAGCTGTTAAGGCCTCAGGAGTGTTTATACTTGTGGCTACGGTTTGCTTACGCATTTTCCTTGCGCTGGTAGTGCATGGCTCCATCACCCTGATACTGAGTTGAGTGTGTGGAGCGACACTGTCAGCTGTGAATTTCGTGTGGAGTGTAATTGCCCTATGCAGTAATGTGTGGCTGCTGGTTTTATAGTGACTGCCGCTTCCATCGACGATGAACCGAATTTTTCGTGGCGGACTTTTGTGATGTCATTCTGGTAGCGGAATTATGCATATTATACCTTTACGGGCTGTTGGTTTGTCGAGACTGCTGTCTGTTCCACTATTCACATCGGGCTGTGAGGAGCATTTTTTGTGGTATTCACTGGCACAGGAACGGATGATAATGGGGCAACCGTTTGCCGTGAAGGTGGAACCGTGATCAAGTAACTAACTAATTCAGTCACTAACTCTATCACTCACGCATTCACTCACTCACTCACTCGCTAATTAACTTCAAAAAAGGCAATGTAAAATTAAAACACAAATTCATTTAAACGCTTAAATGCACATTGTGCAAATGGTTCCAGACTCATATACATTAACCGCCGTTCAGTGGGTGATACGGATTCAAACCCACAAGTGCGAGACCGACAGGCGAGTGATTAGTCACAAAGCTACCTCGGCTTCCACTGAATCATTGAAACCAGTCTACGTTTACAGAATGGTGATTTAACAAACAGTATACATACAGTATTGATTGCAGACAATGAACAGGATCTGCAACATTTAGTAGATGCGGTTGTTGCACGCAGTGAATAATTAGGGTTAGAATTAAGTTCTAAGAAGACACAGACTATGGTCGTCACCGGGAAGAAGGAAACACCACACTGTAATATACAAGTAAATGGGAATATTCTTAAATAATCCGTATCTCAGAACAGTCATATCATCTATTGGGAGATGCCTTGAAGAGATTATAACAAGAATCGCCATGGCGAATGTAGCCTTTTGCAAGATACAAAACATACTGACCAATAAAATTATGTCATTGCAACGAGAAAAAGAGTGTTGAGGCGTTACATAGAACTTGTGCTTTTGTATGGATGTGAAGCGTGGACAATGAGCAAACAGGTTGAAAAACATTTGATGGCTGTGGAAATGTGGCTTCTGAGGAAAATGCAGAGAATGCAATGGACAGATAGGAAAACCAATGACCAAGTCCTACAAGAAGCAAATGAAAATCATAAATTGATTAGAGAAATTAGACGTTGACATTCACAATTTGTTGGTCCCGTTATGAGAAGAAATGAATTGGAGAACTTAGTGACAACTGGCAAGATCGAGGTGAAGAGAACAAGGGGAAGACAGAGAAGTAAACACCTGGATGGCTTGGCCACATGATATGGTCGAGACAAGAACACTGAGCTGATCCACGACTCTGGTGATCGAGTAAGATGGCGAAACATGACCGCCCACACTTATCGCATGGCACAAGTTGATGATGACTTAACAAACGCTTTCATTAAACCACTGGAATCAGTCTATGTTTACAGAATGGTGACTTAACGAACGGCGTAGATACATTTTATCACGTACCAGCTAACTCAATATTTAACAATATAGGGTCATTCACGGGTCGATATGATATTCCGGTCCTCGTGACAACCGCTGTGCGAAAATCACAGTTCTGTGCGACCGCGTTATTTTTAGACCGACATGTCACGTTCCGTGGTGTTTGAAACCTTTTCATTAGCTAAATGTACGTGACATACAGACATAACAGCCAATCAATTACTAGTTTCTTTTGTTGGTTGGTTTGGAGCTAAAGTAAAAGGTAATTGCTTGTTTGTTAGCAAAACTGAAAATATTGAACTCCGGATCCATCGATAGGTTATTAGGCTTCTGCTTTTGTAAAAAATGGGTTTTCGGGCGCGATTGTGAGTTTGTGTGTATGCGCGTGTGTGTATATTAAGGTCAAGGTAATCCCATAGGAGATACTGCCGCCGGGGATGTGGAGTGGTAGGCCTTTGTATATTCTAGCCACGAGTTGGAGTGCATTGTTCCCATCCTCTTCGCCTTTCCGCCGCAGACATTTCCTAGAAATGCTTGACACTTGTCTGTTATCCAGTTTTAGGAAGCTGGGCCGAGATATATTAAAGTTGACGTCGCCGAATTATAAGAGCGCTCGCTATAAAACTTCCGGTGCTCTGGCGGCGGGGTAGAGGATTACATCCCTAAATCGGCATTAAGTTGAACTTAAACGTTGACTTCTAGTTCAGAAAGAAATGGCAAACTACTGAGAGTAAAACTGCACAGAAAATCAACATTGTGTTGATCGCACGTCCTCCAAAGGAGGTGAACCATTTTTTGTTATACTCTAAACCCCTGTGATGTTTATAACGGACGAGCCAAACTATTTCCGTTTTCAGGACAAGACGCTGTGTATGTTGGGATATATATGTTTATGATATAACAAAACTATTTCCGTGTCTGGTGCATGACGTTGTTAGTTAGTCGCGGTTCCAACTTCACGGCAAAGAGTCGCCACATAATGCTCCATTCCTGTGTCAGTGAATATCACACAAAATGCTCCTCACTGCCCCGTGTGAAAATTGGAACAGACAGGAGTCTCGACAAATCAACTGTTCGCACGGGTATACTGTGCATAAAACCGCTGCCAGAATGCCAACACAGAAGTCAGTCACGAAACATACAGTTCATCGTTTATAGAAGCGGCAGTCACTATAAAACTAGCAGCCACACATTACTACACAAGGCAATCCAGTCAATTCAGCATGGCGTTGTGTATGTTGAAATATATATGTTTATGATATAACAAAACTACTTCTGAGTCCGGGGCATGGGTTGTGTATGTTGGAAGCAACCCTTCTATATGAATAAAAATTATATGATAAGCAACCCGTGTAGAGGGAGCAACCCTTCTATAGGAAACAACCCATCTATACGAAGCAACACTTCTATAGGAAGCAACCTCCTGGCACGCTACAATCCCGCTCTGCGGTACAATAATCGATGTAACGCGCTTCCCTTGAGAGAGAAATGATGAAGAAAGATATGTCAGTTGGTGAACCAAACCTACAAGAACATTTCTTGATTATTGACTATGAACACAACGACACCATACTGTACTTGGATATCCTGATCTGATGTTGAGAGGATGCCACCATCCAAAGAGCAGTCAATCGGAAAGGAACACGGGTGAGTCAAAACCTGAATTTCAATAGCTTTGCACCCGTCCAATATAAGCGTGGGTTGGTGCGGACCCTGTTTAATTGAACTAGGAAGATTTGCTCCGACGACACTCTAAAGGAAGAACTAGAACACCTTTCACCAGACTCTGACATCTAATGGATATCCAGCCGACTTCATCAAGGGTCACTGCCAGTCACTCAAACCTACCCCCCACAGAATCAACGGTTCCCAAACGTCAAGTGCTTCTTCAGTTAACCTTTCGAGGAGATGATGTAATGGAATAAATACACGATCGACTTAAATCAGCAGTAAATTGAAAATTCTATGCCGTTGAACCAATGATCAGATACAAAACCACCTCAATAACTAAGCCATCTGGGAAAGAACCATTGTGTCCGTACACCAAATCAAACTGCATTTATCAGTTTCAGTATGAGTGTCAAGCCGCTTACATTGGTAGAACGGAAAAGCAATTAGCAAATCGAGTAGCTGAATATATAGCAGTATGAGTGTACAAGAGAGTTGGTCATTCTTCAGGAATTCCTATGCTCTCGACAGGTTAGAAAACGTCGAATTCAGATATCGTGAAACATTTGCTGATTAGCAATCGTAGAGTTAATAAACAAAATGCATTTTGTATACTGTATTCTACGAACAATAATTGATTGCTCAAATATATCGAAGCATTATCTATTAGTCAACTCCAGCCGTTGCTATGCAAACGGAAGGACTTCCTTTTAAGTGTTAGACTTCCGTGGAGATAATTTTACACACATTCGAACAATATCAGTGACTATGAACTCAGTACATCAGCCAAAGTATTATTTATTTCTTCACTTCATATGAAGTATAACCCTGCAGTATACACTTGAAGAGATGCAGCGAAATTTGCCAGGCAAGAAATCCTCATCTTGATATGGTAGATCATGCATTCATTCAGTAGCATATCCATTGCAGAACCTCGCTCCCAGAACAACATTCCGGAAAACTTCTCGGTCCTTCCATCCATCATGTGCCGTGCCGATAAGCGTGGGCGGTCATGTTCTGCCATCTCACTCGATCAACAGAGTCGTGGATCAGCTCTGTGTTCCTGTCTCGACCATGCCACGTGGCCAAGCCATCCAGGTATTTACTTCTCAGTCTTCCCCTTGGTCTCTTCCCTTCGATCTTGCCAGTCGTCACCAAGTTCTCCAGTTCATTTCTTCTCATATAATGCCCAAAAAATTTTGACTGTCTGCTTCTAATGTCTCTAATCAGTTTACGATTTTCATTTGTTTCTTGAAGGCTTGTTCATTGGTTTTTCTGTCTGTCCATGGTATTCTTTGCATTTTTCCTCAGAAACCACATTTCCACAGCCATCAGATGTTTTTTCAGCTTGACTGCTGATTGTCCATGCTTCACATCCATACAAAAGTACAGGTTCTATGTAGTACTTCAACACTTTTTTTCTCGTTTCAATTGATATCTTTTTATTGGACAGTACGTTTTTCATCTTACAAAAGGCTACCATCGCAATGGCAATTCTTGTTCTAATCTCTTCAAGGTATCTCCTATCGGATGTTATGACTGTGCCGAGATAACTGTATCGATTCACTTGTTTAAGAATATACCCATTTACTCGTATATCACATTGTGGTATTTCCTTCTTCCCAGTGACGACCATAATCTGTGTCTTCTTAATATTCAGTTCTAACCTACTTGTTGACTGTGTGTAACAACCACGTCTACTAAATTTTGCAGGTCCTGTTCATTGTCTGCAATCAAGACTGTATCATCTGCATATCTAATGTTATTGATGTATCGTCCCCAAATGTTGATTTCTTCCATATCTTCTATATTTCTGAAAATATTTTCACTGTACAGGGAAAAAAGATCTGGAGACATTACACACCCCTGTCTCACACCTCTTTTAATAGGCTGCTATTGACCTACATTGTTATCAATTCTGATGGTACTTCTCGGCCATAAACAAGATATCCCGCATCCGATACACCGATATGGAGATCATCTGCCCCATCCTGCACTCATCTTCTCTTTGGCCTTCCTCTTCTTTTTTTCCACTGGCATATATCACTCCATGATATTCTCTCCAAATTTTCACGACGTTTCAAAAGACCAAAATATTTCAATTTTTTTGTTTTATCGTCTTTAATAGCCAACCGTCTTTAATATTCGGACCTTGCCGTATGGGTGCATTTGTTCTTTTCTGTATCCAAGATATTCTTAGAACTCGTCTATAACATTTATATTCACAGGCTTTTATGTTCTGTTCGGTTTGTTTAGTAAGTGTCTAGGTAGGGATCGATATTGTAATTAGTAAATTTAAACAAATGAAGACTAGCAACAATATGGTGAACGTAATAACGTCATGTTTATCTGACAGACAACAAGTAGTGTCCTTCAATAACTGTCGTGCAATATTTGTTAACGGCGTCTATGTTTATATTCATTAAGTTAATATATTGTTTTGCAATAATTTAAGTGTCCCGGATTCAGAAACATACCGTAGAAAGAGTACCGAGTAACATACTAATACTCTTTTTTCTGACGTCCGTTGAGATTTCAATTGTGGTTTCCTTCAACCAGACGAATATCCGCCTCTGTGATTCCCGAAGGAAACCTCACATAACAAAAATATTTATCTAAACACCCATCCATCTATCCACCCATCCATCTATCTATCCATTCACCCATCCATCCATCCATCCATCTATCCATTCGTTCTTCATCTATCCATCCAACCATTCAATATGTGTCTATACACACATCCATCCACTCATCCATCCAGCCAGCCATCCATCTATACACTCATTCATTCATCTATCGATTTCTCCATCTAATACCTGTGTGTCCCTCCGTCAAATTAACCATACACACATTTAATAGCCAGTATGGTATGAGACAAGGGGACGCGTTAGTGTAGTCGCTACTGGGTTACGCTGATAATGTCACAATCTCTGTCGGACCAGGCTTCGCTCGGACACTGTCTGGACAGAGGTCATTCTCTGACTTGTACTATTTTATGGCCAGCGTGTATGGTTAAGGGGTAGCGGACGCGATTCACAATCTCACATACAGAGTTCATAACCAGCTGCAGGCGCTTTGGAAGCAGACAACATTGTGTTGATTATTAACAGTGTCAGTCGTTCAGAAAGCAATAGCAAACTACTTAACGCATAATTCTCTAGAACAATGGTTCTCAACCGGTGGGGAATTCCCCCCCCCCGGGGGGGAATTTTAGGGTATCCAGGGGGGGGGTGAAGATCATTTCAAGATCGCGTTAATACAAGAACCGATTACTTGATATTGTTTTTCCCTTCATACTATACTTTTATGTAGTCTCATCCTTCTAAAATTCATTTTATAAAGTAAGTAGACCCACAAATCATGTTTTATGTGGATGTCTAGACTTGTTTTAGTATATGCTATTAAACTTACCTTCCATTTTTACGTATACTGTGTAGGGGTGGGGGATTTTTAGATAGGAAATATGAGGGGGGGGAATGACGTTCTAAAAATACTATGAAGGGGGGCACGGGCCAAATTTTTGATAGAAGGGGGGGGGGGGAATGACGTTCTGAAAATATAGTGAAGGGGGGCACGGGCCAAGAAAGGTTGAGAACCACTGCTATAGAACATCACAAACAACCAAAACATGCTGAGGTTGATTGTGACTATTGCATATAACATACAACTAACTGTTAAAACTATTATTATAGTTATATATTAGGTAGAAGCGTCAACAGAGAGAACAAATTGAAGTATCTGGGGATCACATTTGACAGAAGCCTGTCCTTCAAGGACCATGTGGAGACAAGGTCTCAAAAGGGACTCAATGCACTTACAACTATGGCTGCAATGGACATAGAGCAGAGAATGCTTTTCACACTATACCAGCATTTGATCCTCTCAGTGATTGATTATGGACTAGGACTGCTCACTGTCTCAAAGAGTCAGCTGGTGAGATTGGAGCGCATACAGAACGAGGCTATGCGGGTCATTCTGGGATGCACCAGAGATACCCCAGTAGTGTATATGCGTTACATCCTTGGTTTGCTGACTGTTGCTGGTAAGTTCAAGGTGATGCAGGCGAAGGCATACCTCAGAGTAGCTGCAGACACAGATCATCCGTTGCATGAGGCGCTAGACGTAGGTAAGGGTCAGAGACTGATAAGAGGGAAATCATGGATGGCTCAGGCGGAGGATACGATCAGACAGGTGTGCCCCTTGGAGAACATCAGCGTGGAGAGGAGTGGGTCAGAGTGCCAGCAGTGCAGTCAGACTTGTGCAGAGTTATAATCACATTGAGCCGGGAGTGCAGGGAACGAACGAACGAACGAACGAAAGAACGGATTTTATTTTCAAAGGGTATCAAATTGGGCACGCAGGCCAGTCTTACATTCGGTCCTTCCAATCACTCATCTTTCGTTCATCAATAATGCATAGGAAAAACATTGTCAAATGCATTTTGTAAACATAAACAATGTATATTAGGAAGTGGCAGGGAGTGGTCAGCAGGGGCCACGGAAGTGGAAATCCAGCAACTAATTCAGGATAATGCTCGCCCGGGTGATGTGATTATTTACACAGATGGTTCGGTGTCAAGAGGTGAGAGAAATGGCTGGGGGTTCATAGCCACAGCTAATGGTCGACGTTTGGTGCAGGAGAGCCTAGCATATGATACCACAACATTCAGCTTAAGAATGGAAGTGGAGGCAGTCACTGCGGCTCTCCGCTGGATGGAGAATACGACACACACACACATCGTGATTGTAACTGACTCAGAAAGCATGCTGACGAGGGTGAGGACGGGCAGGCTTCGTGCGGAGTGGCTTGCTTCGCTTCGGAGGTCACGGGTGACAAGCATCGCCTGGATTTTTTCTCCAGGGCATGCCGGTGTGCTGGGAAATGAGCAGGCGGACAGGTTGGCTGGCTCTGCAGAACTTGGTGGAGTATTGATACATGACAAGGCAGACGTGGTTGCTGCCTTGTGGGAGCACGTGCACACCTCGGAGGAGCAAATGGATTACCATGGTCTGGCAAGAATGAGACAGCGAGGAGTGACGAGGGATCTGGCCGACACTCGACGCTCAGAGGAAAGGCGAGACGGACATATAATCAGATTGCTACTGGTACTATTGGTGTTGGAACTCTTCGCTGGCTGCTGAGGATGAGGACGGAGCGTTTATGGGAATGTCCAGAATGCTGTGATGTCGGTTCGTAAATCAATCAATCAATCAATCAATCATTAAACTATTATGTGACAAGTTCTCTCTTTAATCGCTCAAACCAGGATGTCAGCTTGGCCTAATGGATAAGAGAGTTCGCTCTTAAACATCCGGTGTGCTGTAATTGGTTCATGCCTTACACAGGTCAGATGGATTAATATGTTGACTTCTCGTCCTTGACTTTGGAGCGTAAATTACAAGTACCTCAGAAGTCGAAGTGTATTTGCCTCCTGGCAAAAGATGCTGGTAATAGGGAAAGCTAATCCACACGCAATAACCAGTCCAGTGCACTAGACGTAATAGCACGTGTATGGACTACGCTTGAGTTTAAAGCGAGCGAGCTCAAACACCCCTGACCTGCAACCACCCAACCCCTCACTCCACCCGACACGCCGATATCTGCATCAATGTCCCAGATATTGGCAATCACAGTTCCAGGCACCCTTCATGTCAACATTTTAATTTATTTCGCGCCCTTCACGGTGACTTTCTTAATAGTCTGTCGGCTGAACAAACAGCTGGCTTTACTACTTTGTCAACATCCCTTGGTCTTCCGTGGACCCGCTGCATAATGACCTTTCACCCCCCGGGCAAACAAACCGGATTTCCGCCGACTTTTGACACGAGAGTATCCGTCGGATTATGGTGCGTCGTCATGGTAACACAGAACTGAAAATCATTTTCTGGTCCTTCTGCTGAACGTAAAGTTGCCAAGAAATCACAAACAGCCCACAAATGCTGGGATTGACGACGACGTCATGTAAAGGATATGCAGCTAATCTGTTAACCCTGGTGGGAATATTTTCACTAATGTCACCGCTTTGAAAAAGGCTAATGGAACTAGACCATTGTGTACAGCTATAAGAACCCCCTCCCCTCCCCCACCCCCACAAAAAAGAAAGAAAAGAAATAGCATTCTTTGGTCTTGTGATGAGAAGAGAGGCATTGGAGAACATCGCACCAACTGAAAAGATCGTTGAGAAAAGAAGACATGGACGAAGAAAGCTGCAAGCGATGGCAGCATGTAGGAGAACTTGGCGAGGTCTGGTCGCGGGCCTATACTCCACTGGGAGTGTGTGTGTGTGTGTGTGTGTGTGTGTGTGTGGGTGTGTGTGTGTGTGGGTGTGTGTGTGTGTGTGTGTGTGTGTGGGAGGGAGGGAGGGAGAGGAGAATTCAAGGCCGAATGTGTTTGTGCCTGGTTTGGTGATCTTCCCCTGGGCATTGGGGTTGTGGTTTATTGACAAAGAAATGCCTAAAACCTTTCAAAGGAACATAATCAAACCAAGAATGATCCCAGTCTACACCCACCCACCACCCCGAGGATGCATCAAACATCCAACCAAAAACCCATTCCCTCGCTCAACTAACAACAGCTAATCAAAGAATCATCCAACCAATCAACCAATTCCCCTACGAATCCACCAACAAATAAATCAATACAAAAAATCTAATCAATCAACCAATTCCCTCAAGAACCACCAACAAAAGCCGTAATCAAACCAATTCACCGAAGAACCCACCAACAAGTAAATCAATCACACGCCCAACTAGTCAACCAATTCACCCAATAACCTACCAACAAATAAATAAATCAAACATCAAACCAATCAACCAATTCACCGAAGAACCCACCAAGAAATAAATCAATCAAACATCCAACCGGTCAATCAATTCACCCACGAATCTACAAAGAAACCAATCAATAATTTACTCAACCAATCAACGTATTCCCCTACGCACCTACCAACAAACCAACCAACCAAACAACCAACACAATACTCGTTTACATACCAATCACCCACCCACGAACTATCCAATCTATGAACCAGCCACCCCACCAACCAACTAATCAACCAACCAACCAACCAACCATCCGAACACACCCACCCACCAACAAATCAAGCCATTAACCCTCCTATCAACCAGCTAATACACCCATCAACCA
>OY992890.1:86906432-86923932 GCA_963921405.1 Cepaea hortensis
TCTCTCCCTCCTCCTGGTCCCGTACTTTACTCTTTGGCAGCCAACACTCTCTCTTCCTCTTCTTCTTCATACACCTTCAGACGCCAACGTGAATAAATCCAAACCCAACAGCTGGCATCTCCATAGAATTTCTCATCACAAATATTTAGCTGTGGTTTTTACCAACTCCACAGTTACATTCATCAATATCCCCTGTCTTTAGTTCATTCAACAGCCAATACAATTCTTTTCTTCTTCTTCTTCTTCTTCTTCTTCTTCTTCTTCTTCTTCTTCTTCTTCTTCTTCTTCTTCTTCTTCTTCTTCTTCTTCTTCTTCTTCTTCTTCTTCTTCTTCTTCTTCTTCTTCTTCTTCTTCTGCGTTCATCCGGAGTTTTTTTTCTTCCGGACGTGGTTGCGTTGTGCCTGTTTACAGCAGAGCTGCGTTCTTGCGCCGTTAGGCCGACACATCCGACTTCTGTGGGCATTTGTTGACCGGATTAACCTTCCCGGCAATTCTTCTCAAGATGCAAGCAAGGTTTTCTGTTTCATGTTGTTCAGTAATCGTTTTCATTCCCATTCACCATCATCATTATCAGCATGGGTCACGCAACAAGCATAAGCTGTACTGAAATTGCCATCTACCCCATCACCAAAGATTCAAATCAGATTGTCAACCAGATCCTACCATGCTACCTCCTAACCTTTAATCTCATCTTATCACATCTCATCTCATCTCACCTGGTCCCTCTTGTACCTTGCGATGTCGAGATGAAGCATAAACAGCGGGATAGTGCCCGTTTATGGGCTTCATATATCGAGATTCCCATGGACTCTTTTATTCCCCCTGTCTATCGTTTACATGTTGGGCCTCTTCCTCTGCTTCCATGTGGTCTGTGCAACTGTCACGAGCGCCATGAGTTAACCAGCTAATAATACCGACGTTTGCGTGGCGTATATTTTCTAGGCCACAAAAGTCGTACTAACAGAGTAAACACAGCTGCACAGGTTACATCGTGTCAGCCCATAAACACATTTGGTGGTGAGTGAGAAGGAATGGATACATCGAGTTGGCAGTTCATTAACAGTTAGAATCACATATGATTGTCGGCTTAGGATATGGAATGGTTCCGTTTGTCATCTATACTGCCGGACATCAGACGGAAATGGCTGCTGGGATTGTCACCACGGAACAGAAGATTGACAGTTTATCAACAGGTCGGAAGTGCCCGACTAGGGAGAAAACAGTGCATCTGTCAATTCTTGGTTTCCGGCACATCGAGAGGATTGACGGGGTTATTTGCAACTCTTTGTTGTAACTCGACAGAAACTCGCTGGCTTGTTTTGAGAATCTAAACTATTACTGACAACTTTGACAGGACTTAAGCCAGGAAAATAGTTTCCTGACAAGGGATGATCTGCCACTGTGCCACCTGTGTGGGGGAATAAAGGATAACGTCACGTGGCCAACTTTGGTAGTTTGCCATATAAACCCGAGTTCGGGCCAACTAGGGGGACTTGAAAATGTGGATCTAGGCAGACATGCTTGTCACTGCAGTAGTTAGAACATCTAACGTGTGAAGGAGATATTTGATTTAGTTTACACGAGCCTGTATGGCTACCATTAGATGTAATTTAGTGTAAACTGCAGTGCCGTAAGGTATAACCTATTATAATATTAGTTCTAATTAATATAGACTGTGGCCTTGTTAAACTATAGTGTGATGATTAGCACTGTTAGTGGAAACTAGTTAGAGTAGAATAGTGATATTAACTCTGCTAGTTAAGAATAGATTAGTGAAGTGTTGATAAGCTTTACTAGTTGAGAATTGAGTAATGAGGGATAATTGGGATCTTCCCGTAGGTGTCCCTGGTGGGCGGGGTTCCGCATTCTGTTTGCTGATTTTTTCTTTGTCATAGCCTGATTCGGCTCTAGGTGGGTAGCTAATCTGCTCTATGACTAATTCTAGTTAGCTAAAGATCATTAAGCAAGGTGATAGGCTTACACTCAGCCGAAAGGATCAGTGACTAGTACTATCACCAGATGTGTTGTTTCTATCCTAGGTTCCCTACCAGATCCAAGGAAACTCAACAAGTTTTTGGAAAAAAATCAAATCCAAAAAGGGAAGAACACCAGTTCAAGAGTCACTAGAGTTGCATACAGAACGTAACTTACGCTAGAAGGAAATTGATTCATCAAAGAGAGTGATGCATACTGATGCACCACACAGCATTAGACAGTAGTAACGAACCGAGAACCGGCTAAGAGTACCTAGTGTTAGTACAGCAACAATTAACATTAGAAATTAGCACTTATGGACTGAATGGTTCGATGTGCAACGAGGATGATCTGTCGACTAACTAACTAACTAACTGCGTACACACTACAAAAGACTTGTGCAGTTTGTTAAGGAACGTTAGGAACGGACATTGTGTAGAGTGCAACCGGTCCATGATTAACTGTTAATACCACCGGTGTCTATTTCGGATGTTCATGAAATTGGATTACCAGAGGTCTACAGAGGCAAAGCAGTATCCGGCAAGATGGTTTCGGCAACGGGTGAGAAGTACATGTTCTGACGTAACGTGCTGTGGTCTATCTTTGCTGGGATCAGCTGACTGGGTTGCTGTCTGAGAGTCAGAGTCTACACACTTTATAGAACACGTCACACATTTTCTTCACATACACGTCTCATATACGTTACACTTTTATTTTAATAAATTACTCTTTATTAATTTTTAGAAGCAAGAGTTGTTGAGTATGTTGCGTTGGGGAAGTATGAGAAGGGGGCATAGTACGACAGTGAGAGAGTGATAGGAAAAGGTGTCCATAGGCTGATGGAGTGTGTTGGACGGAAGCTGGTGGATTCTCCAGAATATTGAGAGGAAAAAAATATTATAATGTGGGTGTCGACTCTCTTCACTCCAGGGACGACACTTTAAAGGAGGATACGACATTATTGGGGGCTCGTCCGGGATCTTTGGACAGCGGGATCTCTCGATAACGGGATCTTAGGACAGCGGGATCTCTCGGAAACGGGATCTTTGGACAGCGGGATCTCTCATAGACGTGATCTTTGGACAGCGGGATCTCTCGTAAACGGGATCTTTGGACAGCGAGATCTCCTGCAAACAGGAACCTTTGACAGTGGGATCTTCTGACAACGGGGTCTTTTGACACGGGATCCTTAGTTATAAGAGGGAGATATCATTTTGGAGAATCCAGCTAGAGTGAATGTGGATAGGGGTTAGGACTAATTAATATCTTACCTGTTCACACTTCACACGTCTGCATAGGTCTGTGGTCCTGATTCTACTCTTGTCACTGAGTGAATGTGCGGTTTGTAGTAATATCTAGATTTATAGTACTTGTTCATATAGTAATTTGCAGTTATATTGTACTCGACCTGCTAGCTTACCTCTCTGTATAATGGCCACCCCTAAACTTACCACGTTAGAATTAAAGGCAAAGGGGGAAAAAATGGGATTGGCGGGTTCTGCTCTAACGGATTACATACAGGAAGTGGAGAGAGAGTATCGTCAAGCAGAAAGGGAAGATCGAAAGGCCGAGTTGGAATTGAGAAGGATGGAATTGGAAGCTGAGCAAGCAGCTAAGAAATTTGAAGCTGAGCAAGCAGCTAGGAAATTTGAAGCTGAGCAAGCAGCTAAGAAATTGGAAGCGGAGCAAGCAGCTAAGAAATTTGAAGCTGAGCAAGCCACTAGGAAATTAGAAGCTGAACAAGAAGCACAGAAGAGGGAGCACGAGTACCGGATGAGGGAACTCGAGTTGAAGAGTCAATCTAATGGAGAAACTGAGGGAGCAGTTGGAGGTTCCTCCATCCCAGGCGCAACACCAGTAGGTGGACATGGGTACCAGGCCATGAAGTTTCCTTTGGCGGTCTACGAGGAGGACAAAGAGAAGATTGACCAGTACCTTCAACGCTTCGAGGCTATGTCGGTTGCTATGGGTCTGGAGCGTAACAAATGGAATCTTAAGCTATCCCAGGGATTACGCGGGACCGGATACGAGGTTTATACTCGCCTGCCACCAGGACATGAGAACAATTATGACGAGTTAAAGATGGCTCTGCTGAAACGATTCGAGGTTACGTCACATACCTACCGGAAAAAATTTCGAGCAGCGAAACGAGAACCGGGGGAGTTGTTTGCCGCCTACAGTTTGCGTCTAAAATCTTATCTCCACAAGTGGATGGATTTGGCTGGGTTCGCACATGACTATGAGAGTCTGGAAGAGCTCATGGTGGTCGACCAGCTGAAGAAGCAAATGTCTAAACCTCTCAGGACGTTCCTGGGAGAACAAGGAGCGGAACGTATTGACCTCGTGACTAAATTAGCAGAACGGTTCGTCGAGGTACATGGGGAGGCAGGGGAGAACCTTTCCACCAACTCCAAAAGTCAAGAGAAACATGACAAGAAGAAAACCAAAAACTCAGGAACCAAAAAGTGGGAACCTTATGTGCAAAAATCAGAGGATAGTTCAGAGAAGAAGAAGGAGGGAAGCAAGAGCACTTCAAGCTCTACACCAAAACGACCGTGGTCGGAGAAGTGGTGTTCAATTTGTAAGTCACCCTCTCACAATACGAGGGACTGCAAATCGAAGGCTAAGAACCCTCACTTCGCAGCATGTCAAGTGACTTCCAAGGAGGTTGTCAAGGAAAATGCCAAGGTCAACAAGGAAGCTCGCCACCAGGAGAGCTCACTCAAGTCTGGCAATAGAAAATCTAGGACAGGGAAATGGTGCAACCAATGTCAGTCAAACACGCACAATGCTATTGACTGCAGGGGAAAGTCAGGAGACACTCAATTCGTCGTGTGCTCAGGGAAACCTAAGGTGGAGCCCACCGAACAGGTCGAGGCCGAGGAAGAGACTCCAGACCAGGAAAAACCACCTGTAGTGGAATTGGTAGAGGTTAACGGTCGTCAAGTGGAGTGTTTATACGACACAGGACTGGACGGGGAGGCCGTGATTTCTGCGGATCTGGTACATCCAGAACAATTCACAGGTGAAACATTGGACATACAGCCTGCACAGAAGAGTGCTGTAACCATGAAGTTGTCCATTGCTAATGTGGAGATTCGGTCAAGGTACGTCACCGGCACCATCAAGGCCGCTGTATTGACCGATCCCATTTTTCCAGTCATCCTAGGTTGCCGGTATGTCTTTCTGGGAATGCCCAGGGAGCCAATCCATATGGGAGCAATGCAGACTCGCTCTCAGACGAAAACGGAAGAGGCAGACGCAATTGTGACTAACCCAATGCCGGGGGAGCTACGAACTGCCCAGAGTGAGGATGATACTTTACGTCCTTGCTACAAAAAGCTGCAGAAAAGTGCTGATCCACCAGGACGGGGGCAGTACTACATGAAGAATAGGATACTCTACAGGAGAGCAGGAAGGGGAGACAACCTATACGGTCAGTTGGTCGTCCCGAAAGCTCATCGGTCCCAGATTCTTCATATGGGGCATACCATCTCCTTTAGTGGACACATGGGTATTGCCGCCACCATGCAGCGGATTTCCTGCCACTACTATTGGCCGGGAATGACAGATGATGTGCGTCGGTATGTGAAGTCATGCCCTGAGTGCCAGAGGGTGGCACCGAAACACTGGACAGCACCGGTGATGTTGGGGGAGATGCCCATCATGAACTCTCCTTTCGAGAGGGTAGCCATCGATATCGTGGGTCCACTTCCCAGGACTAGGAAGAGGAACATGTATATACTCACAATGGTGGATTGATGTACAATGTGGGGTGAGGCTATACCGTTGACCACGATTGACTCGAAAAGAGTGGCGGACGCACTGATGGAGGCCTTTACCAGATTAGGCTTTCCGGATCAAATTCTGACGGACAATGGATCTCAGTTTTGTGGAAAACTCATGGAGGAGGTATTTAGGGTGTTTCACTCTAACCACATACATACCAGCCCTTACCACCCTCAAGCCAATGGACAAGTAGAGCGTTTCAACGGCACGTTGATGACAATGCTCAGGAAATTAGCGCAGGAAAAACCTGATAGGTGGGATGAATATATCCCAGCAGCACTCTTTGCCTATCGGGAAGTTCCTCATGGCTCAACAGGACTACCGCCCGCTACGTTGCTGTTTGGTCGTCCAATCAAAGGACCGTTGGAAGCCATGTTGAGGAGTTGGACTGAAGAGGGGACGTCAGAAGAAGTGATCTCATCCTATCAATACGTGGAGGAACTGAAAGAAAAACTCCACAAGGGATGGACTCTGGCAAATCAAAACTTGAAAAAAGCCAGGAAAAGACATGCGGCTTACTACAACCGTAGGTCTAAAGAAAGATCTCTAGAGGTGGGAGATAAAGTCTTGTTGCTACTCCCAACGGGAAACAACAAACTGGAGATAGGTTGGCAAGGACCATTTCCCGTGGAAAGGGTAATATCCAGAACCAACTATCAGATCCGGATCCGGGGAAAGTCGAAGATTTTCCATATCAATCTCTTGCGGAAATACGAAGAGAGACCCGGAGACAAGGCAGCTCACCTCATGGCAATGGCAGTTGCAGTGGAGACGGAAGTGGGAACCAGCGAGGGCAGGGAATATCCCTTGGTACACCAGGAAACCTATAGGGATGTGAAAGTGAACCCTGATCTGACCTCCCAGGAGAGGGAAAGGATAACCCAGGTTCTCAAGTCTCATAAGGAGATACTGACTGATAAACCAGGACGAACGAGGTTGGTTGAGTTCGAGATGACTTTGACCACACAGGAGTCTGTTCGCCAAAAGGTTTACCCAGTGCCATTCTCTAAAGAAAAGGCCCTGGAGGAGGAAATACAAAAACTGCTGGAGGATGACGTGATTGCACCATCCACATCCCCATACAATGCGGGGGTAGTTTTGTTACGCAAACCAAGTGGAGAACACCGGTTGTGTATAGACTACCGACTTCTGAACAGTCATACCCAGTTTCAGGTGGAACCTTTGCCGAATCCAACTCAGTTATTCGCTAGGCTCCATAAGGCTCGGTACTTTTCAAAGGTGGATCTGAGTCGGGGGTACTATCAGATACCAGTCAAACCGGAGATTCGACCACTGTTAGCTTTCAGTACACCCAGTGGACACTACGAATTCAAGGTCATGCCCTTTGGACTCAGCAATGCACCCAGTGTGTTTACACGCATGATGAGGACTTTACTAGATCCGTTACAGGATCCATCCATCATCTCATTCATGGATGATATTCTGATTTCCATTGACAGCTTGGATGACCACTTACAATCCTTGGAGAGAGTGTTTAATAGGCTCAAGGAAGCAGGGCTTACTGCTCGTCCAACCAAGTGCATGATTGGTTACCAGACTCTGGAATTTCTAGGTCACACCATCACTCCAGGACACATTGTTCCAGAAGAGAAGAACCTGGAGAAAATCAGAAATGCACCAAGGCCAAAAACGAAGAAGGATGTGCGATCTTTTCTCTCGTTGTGTGGGTTCTACCACAAATTTATCCCACATTTCACTGAACTGGGAGCTCCGTTGACGGAAACCTTGAAAAAGGGATTACCGGATCAAATCATTTGGACACCAGAATGTGAGAATGCCTATAGTCAGTTAAAGGAGGCCTTGGTCAGCAAACCTGTATTACAGCTCCCTGACCTTTCCAAACCATTTGTGTTGAGAACGGATGCGAGTGCGATTGGAATTGGAGCCGCTTTGTTACAGGAAGGAAAAGACGATGCTTCGGGTTTGAAACCTGTGGCATACGCAAGTAAGAAACTTCTACAGGCGGAGAGGAATTATTCAACCGTCGAGAGAGAGTGCTTGTCCCTCGTATGGGCAGTGCAAAAATTTCAGCCATATTTGTATGGAGTTAAGTTTCGGGTTCAGTCGGATCATCAGCCCCTGATGTTCCTGGCTACTTCTCAGAAGCTCAACGCCCGTTTGATGCGGTGGTCGTTGTTACTTCAACCATATAATTTCACAGTAGAGTACATTCCGGGGAAGGAGAATGTTGGAGCGGATTTCTTGTCAAGACACCCAGCTCCTGAAGAAGAGGAATGAATCATCTGGATTTAACTCATGGTGGAGAAGAGTGAGATGGACTACTCTCTTAAGAGGGGGCCTATGTCACAAGCGCCATGAGTTAACCAGCTAATAATACCGACGTTTGCGTGGCGTATATTTTCTAGGCCACAAAAGTCGTACTAACAGAGTAAACACAGCTGCACAGGTTACATCGTGTCAGCCCATAAACACATTTGGTGGTGAGTGAGAAGGAATGGATACATCGAGTTGGCAGTTCATTAACAGTTAGAATCACATATGATTGTCGGCTTAGGATATGGAATGGTTCCGTTTGTCATCTATACTGCCGGACATCAGACGGAAATGGCTGCTGGGATTGTCACCACGGAACAGAAGATTGACAGTTTATCAACAGGTCGGAAGTGCCCGACTAGGGAGAAAACAGTGCATCTGTCAATTCTTGGTTTCCGGCACATCGAGAGGATTGACGGGGTTATTTGCAACTCTTTGTTGTAACTCGACAGAAACTCGCTGGCTTGTTTTGAGAATCTAAACTATTACTGACAACTTTGACAGGACTTAAGCCAGGAAAATAGTTTCCTGACAAGGGATGATCTGCCACTGTGCCACCTGTGTGGGGGAATAAAGGATAACGTCACGTGGCCAACTTTGGTAGTTTGCCATATAAACCCGAGTTCGGGCCAACTAGGGGGACTTGAAAATGTGGATCTAGGCAGACATGCTTGTCACTGCAGTAGTTAGAACATCTAACGTGTGAAGGAGATATTTGATTTAGTTTACACGAGCCTGTATGGCTACCATTAGATGTAATTTAGTGTAAACTGCAGTGCCGTAAGGTATAACCTATTATAATATTAGTTCTAATTAATATAGACTGTGGCCTTGTTAAACTATAGTGTGATGATTAGCACTGTTAGTGGAAACTAGTTAGAGTAGAATAGTGATATTAACTCTGCTAGTTAAGAATAGATTAGTGAAGTGTTGATAAGCTTTACTAGTTGAGAATTGAGTAATGAGGGATAATTGGGATCTTCCCGTAGGTGTCCCTGGTGGGCTGGGTTCCGCATTCTGTTTGCTGATTTTTTCTTTGTCATAGCCTGATTCGGCTCTAGGTGGGTAGCTAATCTGCTCTATGACTAATTCTAGTTAGCTAAAGATCATTAAGCAAGGTGATAGGCTTACACTCAGCCGAAAGGATCAGTGACTAGTACTATCACCAGATGTGTTGTTTCTATCCTAGGTTCCCTACCAGATCCAAGGAAACTCAACAAGTTTTTGGAAAAAAATCAAATCCAAAAGGGAAGAACACCAGTTCAAGAGTCACTAGAGTTGCATACAGAACGTAACTTACGCTAGAAGGAAATTGATTCATCAAAGAGAGTGATGCATACTGATGCAACACACAGCATTAGACAGTAGTAACGAACCGAGAACCGGCTAAGAGTACCTAGTGTTAGTACAGCAACAATTAACATTAGAAATTAGCACTTATGGACTGAATGGTTCGATGTGCAATGAGGATGATCTGTCGACTAACTAACTAACTAACTAACTGCGTACACACTACAAAAGACTTGTGCAGTTTGTTAAGGAACGTTAGGAACGGACATTGTGTAGAGTGCAACCGGTCCATGATTAACTGTTAATACCACCGGTGTCTATTTCGGATGTTCATGAAATTGGATTACCAGAGGTCTACAGAGGCAAAGCAGTATCCGGCAAGATGGTTTCGGCAACGGGTGAGAAGTACATGTTCTGACGTAACGTGCTGTGGTCTATCTTTGCTGGGATCAGCTGACTGGGTTGCTGTCTGAGAGTCAGAGTCTACACACTTTATAGAACACGTCACACATTTTCTTCACATACACGTCTCATATACGTTACACTTTTATTTTAATAAATTACTCTTTATTAATTTTTAGAAGCAAGAGTTGTTGAGTATGTTGCGTTGGGGAAGTATGAGAAGGGGGCATAGTACGACAGTGAGAGAGTGATAGGAAAAGGTGTCCATAGGCTGATGGAGTGTGTTGGACGGAAGCTGGTGGATTCTCCAGAATATTGAGAGGAAAAAAATATTATAATGTGGGTGTCGACTCTCTTCACTCCAGGGACGACACTTTAAAGGAGGATACGACATTATTGGGGGCTCGTCCGGGATCTTTGGACAGCGGGATCTCTCGATAACGGGATCTTAGGACAGCGGGATCTCTCGGAAACGGGATCTTTGGACAGCGGGATCTCTCATAGACGTGATCTTTGGACAGCGGGATCTCTCGTAAACGGGATCTTTGGACAGCGAGATCTCCTGCAAACAGGAACCTTTGACAGTGGGATCTTCTGACAACGGGGTCTTTTGACACGGGATCCTTAGTTATAAGAGGGAGATATCATTTTGGAGAATCCAGCTAGAGTGAATGTGGATAGGGGTTAGGACTAATTAATATCTTACCTGTTCACACTTCACACGTCTGCATAGGTCTGTGGTCCTGATTCTACTCTTGTCACTGAGTGAATGTGCGGTTTGTAGTAATATCTAGATTTATAGTACTTGTTCATATAGTAATTTGCAGTTATATTGTACTCGACCTGCTAGCTTACCTCTCTGTATAATGGCCACCCCTAAACTTACCACGTTAGAATTAAAGGCAAAGGGGGAAAAAATGGGATTGGCGGGTTCTGCTCTAACGGATTACATACAGGAAGTGGAGAGAGAGTATCGTCAAGCAGAAAGGGAAGATCGAAAGGCCGAGTTGGAATTGAGAAGGATGGAATTGGAAGCTGAGCAAGCAGCTAAGAAATTTGAAGCTGAGCAAGCAGCTAGGAAATTTGAAGCTGAGCAAGCAGCTAAGAAATTGGAAGCGGAGCAAGCAGCTAAGAAATTTGAAGCTGAGCAAGCCACTAGGAAATTAGAAGCTGAACAAGAAGCACAGAAGAGGGAGCACGAGTACCGGATGAGGGAACTCGAGTTGAAGAGTCAATCTAATGGAGAAACTGAGGGAGCAGTTGGAGGTTCCTCCATCCCAGGCGCAACACCAGTAGGTGGACATGGGTACCAGGCCATGAAGTTTCCTTTGGCGGTCTACGAGGAGGACAAAGAGAAGATTGACCAGTACCTTCAACGCTTCGAGGCTATGTCGGTTGCTATGGGTCTGGAGCGTAACAAATGGAATCTTAAGCTATCCCAGGGATTACGAGGGACCGGATACGAGGTTTATACTCGCCTGCCACCAGGACATGAGAACAATTATGACGAGTTAAAGATGGCTCTGCTGAAACGATTCGAGGTTACGTCACATACCTACCGGAAAAAATTTCGAGCAGCGAAACGAGAACCGGGGGAGTTGTTTGCCGCCTACAGTTTGCGTCTAAAATCTTATCTCCACAAGTGGATGGATTTGGCTGGGTTCGCACATGACTATGAGAGTCTGGAAGAGCTCATGGTGGTCGACCAGCTGAAGAAGCAAATGTCTAAACCTCTCAGGACGTTCCTGGGAGAACAAGGAGCGGAACGTATTGACCTCGTGACTAAATTAGCAGAACGGTTCGTCGAGGTACATGGGGAGGCAGGGGAGAACCTTTCCACCAACTCCAAAAGTCAAGAGAAACATGACAAGAAGAAAACCAAAAACTCAGGAACCAAAAAGTGGGAACCTTATGTGCAAAAATCAGAGGATAGTTCAGAGAAGAAGAAGGAGGGAAGCAAGAGCACTTCAAGCTCTACACCAAAACGACCGTGGTCGGAGAAGTGGTGTTCAATTTGTAAGTCACCCTCTCACAATACGAGGGACTGCAAATCGAAGGCTAAGAACCCTCACTTCGCAGCATGTCAAGTGACTTCCAAGGAGGTTGTCAAGGAAAATGCCAAGGTCAACAAGGAAGCTCGCCACCAGGAGAGCTCACTCAAGTCTGGCAATAGAAAATCTAGGACAGGGAAATGGTGCAACCAATGTCAGTCAAACACGCACAATGCTATTGACTGCAGGGGAAAGTCAGGAGACACTCAATTCGTCGTGTGCTCAGGGAAACCTAAGGTGGAGCCCACCGAACAGGTCGAGGCCGAGGAAGAGACTCCAGACCAGGAAAAACCACCTGTAGTGGAATTGGTAGAGGTTAACGGTCGTCAAGTGGAGTGTTTATACGACACAGGACTGGACGGGGAGGCCGTGATTTCTGCGGATCTGGTACATCCAGAACAATTCACAGGTGAAACATTGGACATACAGCCTGCACAGAAGAGTGCTGTAACCATGAAGTTGTCCATTGCTAATGTGGAGATTCGGTCAAGGTACGTCACCGGCACCATCAAGGCCGCTGTATTGACCGATCCCATTTTTCCAGTCATCCTAGGTTGCCGGTATGTCTTTCTGGGAATGCCCAGGGAGCCAATCCATATGGGAGCAATGCAGACTCGCTCTCAGACGAAAACGGAAGAGGCAGACGCAATTGTGACTAACCCAATGCCGGGGGAGCTACGAACTGCCCAGAGTGAGGATGATACTTTACGTCCTTGCTACAAAAAGCTGCAGAAAAGTGCTGATCCACCAGGACGGGGGCAGTACTACATGAAGAATAGGATACTCTACAGGAGAGCAGGAAGGGGAGACAACCTATACGGTCAGTTGGTCGTCCCGAAAGCTCATCGGTCCCAGATTCTTCATATGGGGCATACCATCTCCTTTAGTGGACACATGGGTATTGCCGCCACCATGCAGCGGATTTCCTGCCACTACTATTGGCCGGGAATGACAGATGATGTGCGTCGGTATGTGAAGTCATGCCCTGAGTGCCAGAGGGTGGCACCGAAACACTGGACAGCACCGGTGATGTTGGGGGAGATGCCCATCATGAACTCTCCTTTCGAGAGGGTAGCCATCGATATCGTGGGTCCACTTCCCAGGACTAGGAAGAGGAACATGTATATACTCACAATGGTGGATTGATGTACAATGTGGGGTGAGGCTATACCGTTGACCACGATTGACTCGAAAAGAGTGGCGGACGCACTGATGGAGGCCTTTACCAGATTAGGCTTTCCGGATCAAATTCTGACGGACAATGGATCTCAGTTTTGTGGAAAACTCATGGAGGAGGTATTTAGGGTGTTTCACTCTAACCACATACATACCAGCCCTTACCACCCTCAAGCCAATGGACAAGTAGAGCGTTTCAACGGCACGTTGATGACAATGCTCAGGAAATTAGCGCAGGAAAAACCTGATAGGTGGGATGAATATATCCCAGCAGCACTCTTTGCCTATCGGGAAGTTCCTCATGGCTCAACAGGACTACCGCCCGCTACGTTGCTGTTTGGTCGTCCAATCAAAGGACCGTTGGAAGCCATGTTGAGGAGTTGGACTGAAGAGGGGACGTCAGAAGAAGTGATCTCATCCTATCAATACGTGGAGGAACTGAAAGAAAAACTCCACAAGGGATGGACTCTGGCAAATCAAAACTTGAAAAAAGCCAGGAAAAGACATGCGGCTTACTACAACCGTAGGTCTAAAGAAAGATCTCTAGAGGTGGGAGATAAAGTCTTGTTGCTACTCCCAACGGGAAACAACAAACTGGAGATAGGTTGGCAAGGACCATTTCCCGTGGAAAGGGTAATATCCAGAACCAACTATCAGATCCGGATCCGGGGAAAGTCGAAGATTTTCCATATCAATCTCTTGCGGAAATACGAAGAGAGACCCGGAGACAAGGCAGCTCACCTCATGGCAATGGCAGTTGCAGTGGAGACGGAAGTGGGAACCAGCGAGGGCAGGGAATATCCCTTGGTACACCAGGAAACCTATAGGGATGTGAAAGTGAACCCTGATCTGACCTCCCAGGAGAGGGAAAGGATAACCCAGGTTCTCAAGTCTCATAAGGAGATACTGACTGATAAACCAGGACGAACGAGGTTGGTTGAGTTCGAGATGACTTTGACCACACAGGAGTCTGTTCGCCAAAAGGTTTACCCAGTGCCATTCTCTAAAGAAAAGGCCCTGGAGGAGGAAATACAAAAACTGCTGGAGGATGACGTGATTGCACCATCCACATCCCCATACAATGCGGGGGTAGTTTTGTTACGCAAACCAAGTGGAGAACACCGGTTGTGTATAGACTACCGACTTCTGAACAGTCATACCCAGTTTCAGGTGGAACCTTTGCCGAATCCAACTCAGTTATTCGCTAGGCTCCATAAGGCTCGGTACTTTTCAAAGGTGGATCTGAGTCGGGGGTACTATCAGATACCAGTCAAACCGGAGATTCGACCACTGTTAGCTTTCAGTACACCCAGTGGACACTACGAATTCAAGGTCATGCCCTTTGGACTCAGCAATGCACCCAGTGTGTTTACACGCATGATGAGGACTTTACTAGATCCGTTACAGGATCCATCCATCATCTCATTCATGGATGATATTCTGATTTCCATTGACAGCTTGGATGACCACTTACAATCCTTGGAGAGAGTGTTTAATAGGCTCAAGGAAGCAGGGCTTACTGCTCGTCCAACCAAGTGCATGATTGGTTACCAGACTCTGGAATTTCTAGGTCACACCATCACTCCAGGACACATTGTTCCAGAAGAGAAGAACCTGGAGAAAATCAGAAATGCACCAAGGCCAAAAACGAAGAAGGATGTGCGATCTTTTCTCTCGTTGTGTGGGTTCTACCACAAATTTATCCCACATTTCACTGAACTGGGAGCTCCGTTGACGGAAACCTTGAAAAAGGGATTACCGGATCAAATCATTTGGACACCAGAATGTGAGAATGCCTATAGTCAGTTAAAGGAGGCCTTGGTCAGCAAACCTGTATTACAGCTCCCTGACCTTTCCAAACCATTTGTGTTGAGAACGGATGCGAGTGCGATTGGAATTGGAGCCGCTTTGTTACAGGAAGGAAAAGACGATGCTTCGGGTTTGAAACCTGTGGCATACGCAAGTAAGAAACTTCTACAGGCGGAGAGGAATTATTCAACCGTCGAGAGAGAGTGCTTGTCCCTCGTATGGGCAGTGCAAAAATTTCAGCCATATTTGTATGGAGTTAAGTTTCGGGTTCAGTCGGATCATCAGCCCCTGATGTTCCTGGCTACTTCTCAGAAGCTCAACGCCCGTTTGATGCGGTGGTCGTTGTTACTTCAACCATATAATTTCACAGTAGAGTACATTCCGGGGAAGGAGAATGTTGGAGCGGATTTCTTGTCAAGACACCCAGCTCCTGAAGAAGAGGAATGAATCATCTGGATTTAACTCATGGTGGAGAAGAGTGAGATGGACTACTCTCTTAAGAGGGGGCCTATGTCACGAGCGCCATGAGTTAACCAGCTAATAATACCGACGTTTGCGTGGCGTATATTTTCTAGGCCACAAAAGTCGTACTAACAGAGTAAACACAGCTGCACAGGTTACATCGTGTCAGCCCATAAACACATTTGGTGGTGAGTGAGAAGGAATGGATACATCGAGTTGGCAGTTCATTAACAGTTAGAATCACATATGATTGTCGGCTTAGGATATGGAATGGTTCCGTTTGTCATCTATACTGCCGGACATCAGACGGAAATGGCTGCTGGGATTGTCACCACGGAACAGAAGATTGACAGTTTATCAACAGGTCGGAAGTGCCCGACTAGGGAGAAAACAGTGCATCTGTCAATTCTTGGTTTCCGGCACATCGAGAGGATTGACGGGGTTATTTGCAACTCTTTGTTGTAACTCGACAGAAACTCGCTGGCTTGTTTTGAGAATCTAAACTATTACTGACAACTTTGACAGGACTTAAGCCAGGAAAATAGTTTCCTGACAAGGGATGATCTGCCACTGTGCCACCTGTGTGGGGGAATAAAGGATAACGTCACGTGGCCAACTTTGGTAGTTTGCCATATAAACCCGAGTTCGGGCCAACTAGGGGGACTTGAAAATGTGGATCTAGGCAGACATGCTTGTCACTGCAGTAGTTAGAACATCTAACGTGTGAAGGAGATATTTGATTTGGTTTACACGAGCCTGTATGGCTACCATTAGATGTAATTTAGTGTAAACTGCAGTGCCGTAAGGTATAACCTATTATAATATTAGTTCTAATTAATATAGACTGTGGCCTTGTTAAACTATAGTGTGATGATTAGCACTGTTAGTGGAAACTAGTTAGAGTAGAATAGTGATATTAACTCTGCTAGTTAAGAATAGATTAGTGAAGTGTTGATAAGCTTTACTAGTTGAGAATTGAGTAATGAGGGATAATTGGGATCTTCCCGTAGGTGTCCCTGGTGGGCGGGGTTCTGCATTCTGTTTGCTGATTTTTTCTTTGTCATAGCCTGATTCGGCTCTAGGTGGGTAGCTAATCTGCTCTATGACTAATTCTAGTTAGCTAAAGATCATTAAGCAAGGTGATAGGCTTACACTCAGCCGAAAGGATCAGTGACTAGTACTATCACCAGATGTGTTGTTTCTATCCTAGGTTCCCTACCAGATCCAAGGAAACTCAACAAGTTTTTGGAAAAAATCAAATCCAAAAGGGAAGAACACCAGTTCAAGAGTCACTAGAGTTGCATACAGAACGTAACTTACGCTAGAAGGAAATTGATTCATCAAAGAGAGTGATGCATACTGATGCACCACACAGCATTAGACAGTAGTAACGAACCGAGAACCGGCTAAGAGTACCTAGTGTTAGTACAGCAACAATTAACATTAGAAATTAGCACTTATGGACTGAATGGTTCGATGTGCAACGAGGATGATCTGTCGACTAACTAACTAACTAACTAACTGCGTACACACTACAAAAGACTTGTGCAGTTTGTTAAGGAACGTTAGGAACGGACATTGTGTAGAGTGCAACCGGTCCATGATTAACTGTTAATACCACCGGTGTCTATTTCGGATGTTCATGAAATTGGATTACCAGAGGTCTACAGAGGCAAAGCAGTATCCGGCAAGATGGTTTCGGCAACGGGTGAGAAGTACATGTTCTGACGTAACGTGCTGTGGTCTATCTTTGCTGGGATCAGCTGACTGGGTTGCTGTCTGAGAGTCAGAGTCTACACACTTTATAGAACACGTCACACATTTTCTTCACATACACGTCTCATATACGTTACACTTTTATTTTAATAAATTACTCTTTATTAATTTTTAGAAGCAAGAGTTGTTGAGTATGTTGCGTTGGGGAAGTATGAGAAGGGGGCATAGTACGACAGTGAGAGACTGATAGGAAAAGGTGTCCATAGGCTGATGGAGTGTGTTGGACGGAAGCTGGTGGATTCTCCAGAATATTGAGAGGAAAAAAATATTATAATGTGGGTGTCGACTCTCTTCACTCCAGGGACGACACTTTAAAGGAGGACACGACAGCAACAACGAGCCCATCCTTTGCTTTCTGTTATAATAGTTCCCAGATCTTATAATTATTCCCGTGTCTTATAGTCTTTCCTATGTCTTATAGTCTTTCCCGTCTCTTATCGTCTTAACTATGTCTTATAATCTTTTCCGTATTTTAC
>OY992890.1:86928932-87278932 GCA_963921405.1 Cepaea hortensis
TATGTCTTAGCCTCTTTCTGATGTTTGTGATAAGTTATCTTTGTGTCTTAGTGTCTTTCTGGTGTTTGTGATAAGTTGTCTTTGTGTCTTAGCCTCTTTCTGGTGTTTGTGATAAGTTGTCTTTGTGTCTTATCCTCTTTCTGGTGTTTGTGATAAGTTGTCTTTGTGTCTTAGCCTCTTTCTGGTGTTCGTGATAAGTTGTCTTTGTGTCTTAGCCTCTTTCTGATGTTTGTGATAAGTTGTCTTTGTGTCTTATCCTCTTTCTGGTGTTTGTGATAAGTTGTCTTTGTGTCTTATCCTCTTTCTGGTGTTTGTGATAAGTTGTCTTTGTGTCTTAGCCTCTTTCTGGTGTTTGTGATAAGTTGTCTTTGTGTCTTATCCTCTTTCTGGTGTCTGTGATAAGTTGTCTTTGTGTCTTATCCTCTTTCTGGTGTTTGTGATAAGTTGTCTTTGTGTCTTAGCCTCTTTCTGGTGTTTGTGATAAGTTGTCTTTGTGTCTTATCCTCTTTCTGGTGTCTGTGATAAGTTGTCTTTGTGTCTTAGCCTCTTTCTGGTGTTTGTAATAAGTTGTCTTTGTGTCTTATCCTCTTTCTGGTGTTTGTGATAAGTTGTCTTTGTGTCTTAGTATCTTTCTGGTGTTTGTGATAAGTTGTCTTTGTGTCTTAGTCTCTTTCTGGTGTTTGTGATAAGTTGTCTTTGTGTCTTATCCTCTTTCTGGTGTTTGTGATAAGTTTTCTTTGTGTCTTAGCCTCTTTCTGGTGTTTGTGATAAGTTGTCTTTGTGTCTTAGCCTCTTTCTGGTGTTCGTGATAAGTTGTCTTTGTGTCTTATCCTCTTTCTGGTGTCTGTGATAAGTTGTCTCTGTGTCTTAGCCTCTTTCTGGTGTTCGTGATAAGTTGTCTTTGTGTCTTAGCCTCTTTCTGGTGTTTGTGATAAGTTGTCTTTGTGTCTTAGCCTCTTTCTGGTGTTTGTGATAAGTTGTCTTTGTGTCTTAGCCTCTTTCTGGTGTTTGTGATAAGTTGTCTTTATGTCTTAGCCTCTTTCTGGTGTTTGTGATAAGTTGTCTTTGTGTCTTAGCCTCTTTCTGGTGTTTGTGATAAGTTGTCTTTATGTCTTAGCCTCTTTCTGATGTTTGTGATAAGTTGTCTTTGTGTCTTAGTATCTTTCTGGTGTTTGTGATAAGTTGTCTTTGTGTCTTAGCCTCTTTCTGGTGTTTGTGATAAGTTGTCTTTGTGTCTTAGTATCTTTCTGGTGTTTGTGATAAGTTGTCTTTGTGTCTTAGCCTCTTTCTTGTGTTTGTGATAAGTTGTCTTTGTGTCTTAGCCTCTTTCTGGTGTTTGTGATAAGTTGTCTTTGTGTCTTAGCCTCTTTCTTGTGTTTGTGATAAGTTGTCTTTTTGTCTTAGCCTCTTTCTGGTGTTTGTGATAAGTTGTCTTTGTGTCTTAGCCTCTATCTGGTGTTTGTGATAAGTTGTCTTTGTGTCTTAGTCTCTTTCTGGTGTTTGTGATAAGTTGTCTTTGTGTCTTAGCCTCTTTCTGGTGTTTGTGATAAATTGTCTTTGTGTCTTATCCTCTTTCTGGTGTTTGTGATAAGTTGTCTTTGTGTCTTATCCTCTTTCTGGTGTCTGTGATAAGTTGTCATTGTGTCTTAGCCTCTTTCTTGTGTTTGTGATAAGTTGTCTTTGTGTCTTAGCCTCTTTCTGGTGTCTGTGATAAGTTGTCTTTGTGTCTTAGCCTCTTTCTGGTGTTTGTGATAAGTTGTCTTTGTGTCTTAGCCTCTTTCTGGTGTTTGTGATAAGTTGTCTTTGTGTCTTAGCCTCTTTCTGGTGTTCGTGATAAGTTGTCTTTGTGTCTTATCCTCTTTCTGGTGTCTTTGATAAGTTGTCTCTGTGTCTTAGCCTCTTTCTGGTGTTCGTGATAAGTTATCTTTGTGTCTTAGCCTCTTTCTGGTGTTTGTGATAAGTTGTCTTTGTGTCTTAGCCTCTTTCTGGTGTTTGTGATAAGTTGTCTTTGTGTCTTAGCCTCTTTCTGGTGTTTGTGATAAGTTGTCTTTATGTCTTAGCCTCTTTCTGGTGTTTGTGATAAGTTGTCTTTGTGTCTTAGCCTCTTTCTGGTGTTTGTGATAAGTTGTCTTTATGTCTTAGCCTCTTTCTGATGTTTGTGATAAGTTGTCTTTGTGTCTTAGTATCTTTCTGGTGTTTGTGATAAGTTGTCTTTGTGTCTTAGCCTCTTTCTGGTGTTTGTGATAAGTTGTCTTTGTGTCTTAGTATCTTTCTGGTGTTTGTGATAAGTTGTCTTTGTGTCTTAGCCTCTTTCTGGTGTTTGTGATAAGTTGTCTTTGTGTCTTAGCCTCTTTCTGGTGTTTGTGATAAGTTGTCTTTGTGTCTGAGCCTCTTTCTGGTGTTTGTGATAAGTTGTCTTTGTGTCTTAGCCTCTTTCTGGTGTTTGTGATAAGTTGTCTTTGTGTCTTAGCCTCTTTCTGGTGTTTGTGATAAGTTGTCTTTATGTCTTAGCCTCTTTCTGGTGTCTGTGATAAGTTGTCTTTGTGTCTTAGCTTCTTGCTGGTGTTTGTGATAAGTTGTCTTTGTGTCTTAGCCTCTTTCTGGTGTTTGTGATAAGTTGTCTTTATGTCTTAGCCTCTTTCTGATGTTTGTGATAAGTTGTCTTTGTGTCTTAGTATCTTTCTGGTGTTTGTGATAAGTTGTCTTTGTGTCTTAGCCTCTTTCTGGTGTTTGTGATAAGTTGTCTTTGTGTCTTAGTATCTTTCTGGTGTTTGTGATAAGTTGTCTTTGTGTCTTAGCCTCTTTCTTGTGTTTGTGATAAGTTGTCTTTGTGTCTTAGCCTCTTTCTGGTGTTTGTGATAAGTTGTCTTTGTGTCTTAGCCTCTTTCTGGTGTTTGTGATAAGTTGTCTTTGTGTCTTAGCCTCTTTCTTGTGTTTGTGATAAGTTGTCTTTGTGTCTTAGCCTCTTTCTGGTGTTTGTGATAAGTTGTCTTTGTGTCTTAGCCTCTATCTGGTGTTTGTGATAAGTTGTCTTTGTGTCTTAGTCTCTTTCTGGTGTTTGTGATAAGTTGTCTTTGTGTCTTAGCCTCTTTCTGGTGTTTGTGATAAATTGTCTTTGTGTCTTATCCTCTTTCTGGTGTTTGTGATAAGTTGTCTTTGTGTCTTATCCTCTTTCTGGTGTCTGTGATAAGTTGTCTTTGTGTCTTAGCCTCTTTCTTGTGTTTGTGATAAGTTGTCTTTGTGTCTTAGCCTCTTTCTGGTGTCTGTGATAAGTTGTCTTTGTGTCTTAGCCTCTTTCTGGTGTTTGTGATAAGTTGTCTTTGTGTCTTAGCCTCTTTCTGGTGTTTGTGATAAGTTGTCTTTGTGTCTTAGCCTCTTTCTGGTGTTCGTGATAAGTTGTCTTTGTGTCTTATCCTCTTTCTGGTGTCTTTGATAAGTTGTCTCTGTGTCTTAGCCTCTTTCTGGTGTTCGTGATAAGTTATCTTTGTGTCTTAGCCTCTTTCTGGTGTTTGTGATAAGTTGTCTTTGTGTCTTAGCCTCTTTCTGGTGTTTGTGATAAGTTGTCTTTGTGTCTTAGCCTCTTTCTGGTGTTTGTGATAAGTTGTCTTTATGTCTTAGCCTCTTTCTGGTGTTTGTGATAAGTTGTCTTTGTGTCTTAGCCTCTTTCTGGTGTTTGTGATAAGTTGTCTTTATGTCTTAGCCTCTTTCTGATGTTTGTGATAAGTTGTCTTTGTGTCTTAGTATCTTTCTGGTGTTTGTGATAAGTTGTCTTTGTGTCTTAGCCTCTTTCTGGTGTTTGTGATAAGTTGTCTTTGTGTCTTAGTATCTTTCTGGTGTTTGTGATAAGTTGTCTTTGTGTCTTAGCCTCTTTCTGGTGTTTGTGATAAGTTGTCTTTGTGTCTTAGCCTCTTTCTGGTGTTTGTGATAAGTTGTCTTTGTGTCTGAGCCTCTTTCTGGTGTTTGTGATAAGTTGTCTTTGTGTCTTAGCCTCTTTCTGGTGTTTGTGATAAGTTGTCTTTGTGTCTTAGCCTCTTTCTGGTGTTTGTGATAAGTTGTCTTTATGTCTTAGCCTCTTTCTGGTGTCTGTGATAAGTTGTCTTTGTGTCTTAGCCTCTTTCTGGTGTTTGTGATAAGTTGTCTTTGTGTCTTAACCTCTTTTAAAACGTTTAGATTACACATTTTGGCCGAATGTTTAAGAGCGCTCGTTCTTAAACATCCGGTGTGCTGATGCCAAAGTAGCGGGTTCAACCCTTACACCTGTCAGTTGGGCTTCTCGTCCCTGACTTGGAGATGTAAATTACCAGTACCTCAGAAGTCAGAGTGGGTTCATCTGATGGCGAAGGACACTGGTAATCGGGAATGCTAATCAACACGCCAAAATCAGTCCGGTGCACTAAAAGTAGCAGCGCGTGATCGACCACGCTTGATTTCAAAGCTAGCAGACGCAAAATCAAAAGAATTAGACACAGTGATACATGGGGCAATGAGCAGCACTACATTTATCGTCGATCCCCGAACCTTCTGAGCCTCACGCGGGCCCTTTACCTCTCAGCCACGACTCCCTACGCCACATTGTCTTAATTAATGCTACCATTAGTATTGGGATTCTTCACTGGCTGTTGAAGATGAAGACGGAGCACTTATGGAAATGTCCCGAGGGCTATGATATCTGTTCTTGACTCAGCTTATCTCAATCTATATTATTAATGCAAGTTGCGGCCTCGCGAGAATCCAACCCGGATTCAATATGCATATGTTAAGACATCAACAAAGAGATTCCTCAATATTAACAATAATAACTAGCTCTGTCTTGTGTTTCCAGATGGTCCTTTTCTTCTTATAGTCCATGTTGTTTTGTGTTGGTTATCAAGTCAGCCCAGAGCCGTCTGCCTCTTGTACTGCCAATCATGTACAATACCAATGCCAATGTTGCTCCATAACATAAATCCAAACTGTTTAGCATAATCTCTCTATGTCTCTCCCAACTCTATTTCTATCCAACTTTCCAGTTGTCACAACGTTCTCTATCTTTCTCCTTATCCCGATGTGCCTAAAGAATATGTGTATTATGTTTACAGATGAACGGTTCTGCAACATCTACTTCAATTTGACGTTTCTCATTTCAGAAAGAAGGCAGTCCGCCGTAATGATAGACACGCCACAGAAGCCTGTGCATTGTGCTCCGCGAAGCATGATAAGTTTCTAGCAGGGATTCCCAAACTTGTTTTTGGGCCACGTTTTTCGATTGAACGTTATGACCTGTAGTGGGTTGTATACTCCTTTACCAAGACAGCAGTCCTAGGCTTAGTCATCAAAAGTGACAAGAGAAATATATCCCCTCCCTCACGATTACTCTTCTTCTTATAGTCCATGCCGTGTGGCTTAAGTGATCATGTCCATCCACAACCCTCTTTGTTGTGTTCTGCCAGTCATTTCTGATACGAGTGTTCCTCCAGCCATGTCGAACACAATGCCCAGCATCTTTTCTCTTGGTCTCCGATACATTGAAGCTATGATCTTCTGATCCCTGACAAGGATTTGTATTTCTCGGAGACAGGTTAGTGTAGCGACCTTTTCTTTCTTTCTTTCGGAGTCAGGTTAATGTAGCTTCTTGCTTGCTTGCTTGCGTTCGCTGGCTGTGAAGTCCTGTATATAAGATGAAGACATCCTGTTGTCCAACATCAGTGTGATGTCATACAGGACCTGAGGTTTGCGTGAGTATCCGTTGTTCCATGTCTGGCTTATTGGTGTGCAGACTGGTGGTTCCTCGCAGTGCAGGCAGATACTCTCCGGCTTCGGAAGAATCAGCGATCCTACTACGTTAGCCAGAACCCCGAAGGTACCTGTTGCCCAGGACGCACGGCTAGAACGTGTTAGTAGGTCTTGGCCAGTACATAACCTGGCCCTGGTGCCTTGGAAACACCTCTGCGTCCCGGTTAATGTAGCGACCTTTTCTTTCTTTCCGAGTCAGGTTAGTGTAGCAACCTTTTATTCCTTTCGGACTCAAGTTAGTGTAGTGGCCTTTTATTCCTTTCAGAGTCTCGTTCAGAAAGCAACGGCAAACTACTGTATGTAAACATTGCCTAGAAATCAACCTGAGGTTGGGGTTGATCACGAAGTCTTCCCAAGGACATGAAGTTTTTATTGATAATCACAGTGGAACCCACCCCGTTGAAAAAGTTTCCATAGTGATAACAATCACTAGGTCAGTAGGCCAGATTTTGGGCTGAAAGAATTACACGGTATTTTCTCCATATTTCAGCCAGCTCTCTTCATTTATTCGTTGACATAATCAAATCACGGGGATTATAGAAGGATAATAGTACTTTCTGGATGTAGTCGTGAACTCACTAAGCTCTTATGGGTCTCCTCTGAATAACAAGCAGCTCTCCTGCAGTGGCCTGGTTGATTAACTACATTCGGAGTATTAACGTGTTCACAGGTCCTCCAACAGCTTGACCTTATCTGTGAAGGTTAGGCGTCCAGTCCACTACTCCTTGGCAACTTGAATGGACATTGGTCTTTAGCTATTTGGGTGTTTCGGGGAGCTGTCAATTATCTGAAGAAATATTCCATCTGTTTTATTGCGTAATATATTGCTACGACATCAGAGAAAGGAAGGAAGGAATGAAGAAAGAAAGAAAGAAAGAAAGAAAGAAAGAAAGAAAGAAAGAAAGAAAGAAAGAAAGAAAGAAAGAAAGGTGAAGGAACAGAAAGAAGATAAGATGAAGAAGAAGTTAATCTCCCGGATATTAAATTGCTCCTATCACTGCAGCATAGTGAACAATCAGAGACTGGGGGCATGACGAAGACAATGGACCTGGGTGGAAGAAACAGGCAAAGTTGAAATGCCTCTCCAAATTTTCACAAATTTCATTTAGCCTTCCAGACCCTTAATCCTGCAGAGTCTTAAGATATTTCAAGGTCAAAACTCAATCTGTCTCCATCCTTAAAACATCTTGATGGTTACTAAAAGAAAATCAATGCCTTTAATTCTTCTCCAAAAATTGGTGAAAAGCTTCCTAGGAGGTTCCCCTCTAACATCCTGAAGATTATGAAAAGGAGGGAACCAAATGAAAACGAGGGCGTCTGTCACAATTTTCCGTTGGGAGAGAAAAATGTGTAAGATTTAATTTATTTCTCAAGCCGGTTCCGATTTAATGCGGCTCTCGGTCGAGCACGTCATGTGACGTCTTCAAGCCACTCGAGCGGCGCCAGTCGGGGCCCCTCCATGAGCTCTCCGAATGCAGGATTAGACATTTTACGCGTTCGGCATATTTTAATCAAAGTGACAGGTCCGTGTGGACGGCCGGGCTTTCTGCTGACTGCCAGATGGGCATAGTAGGGCGCCTAGCTTTACGTTTCTGTGTTGCTTTGTTTTCTCCAGTTTGAACTAAACAGAATGTTGCATGTTGTTTGGAAGACCACGATGTCAATAGGCCAGAGTTTGGGCTGAAAGAATTTACTCTGTATTTTCCCCCACGCAGCCATGAACCCTAACCCAGGTTGATTTAATAGACAAGTTTACGTTCAGTAGATCCTCCTCTTCTTCTTTCGTTCGCTTGAAATGTGTCTATATCTGCAATGTTGTCTGTTGTATGTGTTTCACTGTCTTTTTTAGTTTAGGCAGTGGTCCTTAGCCGGTCTCCCTGACAAAGGTGTTAAGGACGCTGTTCGTAATCTCGTATATCCACGTACGAAACACAGCTGCGCGAGATTCGGCAGCGGATCGCGTCGCGTTGGTTTCTTACGGAAAGTTATGTGAGCCGGTCGTTCAGAAAGCAATAGCAAACTACTGAACGTAAAACTTGCCAAGACACCAACAGCAGCTGAAAATTCTGGTGTTGACTGCAATGTCCTGTAAATAGGATGTGCAAAATACAAACAAATTAAAAATTAAACAAACAGTGGTCCATAGAGTTTACCTTCCACTGTTGTTTCTCTAGGCCAGAAGATTTGCCTAGATATGTCGTATTTTGGGCAGTCTTGAAATATGTGAACTGCTGCCTGTGTCCGTTGAGTAGTTTCCTATTGCTTTCTGAACTTTCTACACACCTTGATGCGTGAACTGCTGTCTGTGTCCGTTGAGTAGTTTCCTATTGCTTTCTGAACTTTCTACACACCTTGATGCGTGTATGGCTTATGGTGCTAGCCCTGTATTTTTATAGACCAGATTACACTCCATGGGTGATGTCATCAATATCAGTTAGTCGCCTTTATGTGGAGGATTCAAATTCAGGACCGCCGGGCTGTCAGGTTAACGTGCTAGCCACTGCGCTACCTGGACTGTCCAGGTTCGAATCCACGTGAGCCTATAGTTTTCAATTTTCATATTTTCTTGTGTGGCATCTACTCAGTGCTTCTATCCTTTCCTCACTATGAGTGCCGATGAATGCCGATGATAGGAGGATTCAGGTGTATTGAGCCATGATTGAACTGCATGTCTACCAAGATCTAAACCCTTACTAACACAAACGCACACACAAATAAATTACAGTGTGTTTCCTTAAAACTGTATATATATATATATATATATATATATATATATATATATATATATATATATATATATATATATATATATATATATATATATATCCATTTAACCATATATCCATCCATCCGTCTGTCTGTCTGTCTGTCTGTCTGTCTGTCTGTCTCTCTATCTATCTGTCTGTCTGTCTGTCTGTCTGTCTGTCTGTCAAGCTTACTAGAATGCATATGTTGTTGCTGTTGTCTAAGATTAAACTTAAGTGATATACACATTCAATAATATATTTTATAAAAAAGAGAGAGAGAGCGAGAGAGAGAGAGAGAGAGAGAGAGAGAGAGAGAGAGAGAGAGAGAGAGAGAGAGAAAAGAGCTAAACGGAATGTAAGGCGGGCCTGCGAGCCTAATTCCTAACACTTTGAATAGACTGTTTATTCTTTTGTTCATCCTATCTGGTTGGCTCTCTGTCTTTCTGGCTAATCGTCTTTGCGGCTGGCTGTTTGTATATATGTGCAACCTGTCATGTATCTGATAGCTATGTCTGTCTGTCTGTTTTTCTTTCTTTCTTTCTTTCTTTCTTTCATTCTTCCTTTCTTTCTGTCTTTCTTTCTTTCTTTCTTTCTTTATTTATGTTTCTTCTTCTTCTTCTGCGTTCATCCGGAGTTTTTTTTTTCGGATGTGATTGTGCGTTGTGCCTGTTTACAGCAGAGCTGCGTTCTTGCGTCGTTAGGCCGACACATCCGACTTCTGCGGGCATTTGTTGACCGGGTTAACCTTCCCGGGGGTTTCTTTATGTTTGAGATTATTATTCTTCTTCTTCTTCTTCTTCTTCTTCTTCTTCTTCTTCTTCTTCTTCTTCTTCTTCTTCTTCTTCTTTCTCCTCCTCCGTCTGCTACTTCTCTTCACCTTTCTGGCTTTCTTCCTTCCTTTCTTTGTTTCCTTCTTTCTTTCTGTCTTTCTTTCTTTATGTTTGAGATTATAAACGATCCTTCCAACATTCTAAACATTTATAGATTCCCTCAAATCTCTGCAAGATGTAAGTAAATGTCCACCATCTACCATGATCCACCGTGTGCCTCCCACACGACTCAATTCCCCAGCAAAACGCCATCTCCTTTCCATAAAACCATCAATATTCTCATCCCAAGCCTCAAGTTTTACATAACGTAATAGACAGAGTCATCAACTAATGAAATTTGTCTGGTTCCAATAACAAACAAGAGTGACCAAATCTGGTTATTTGATGAGAAAGTTTAATCATTCTACAGGCGCGGTACTGATTTACAACTGTCCGTCCCCACTACAATTTGCTTTCCATCTCTCAGCGGCGGAGAGTCCAGGATATTGGGGGAGGGTTTTAAGGGCCTCACAATCCTCAACCGTCCTCTAATGTCATCCCGAGCTAAGCACATAACTCCTCATCTGCCAGGGGCGTCGATGTCCAGCCTGGATGATTTACAGTTAAACAATCGAGTAGAGTTATCGCTCTTTGTCTCGGGTCAGGGAGGCAAATAATAATTACCGAATGGAGATTTTCGGTAATAAACTTGAGCTCTTATATATCATTTCTATGTTATAGAATACGGAATAATTGATGGTGTTTAACAGGGTGATTGATCAAGTTTGAGAACTAACTCTTAAGTTATCTTATGTCATGCCGGAACAGGCAGATATTACAATAAGAATACGAAAGACAAGGGAAGCTTTCATAGCACTGGGAAATTTATAAACAATATAAAATAACACAAAGTGCAGCTTGACAGAAAAGAATTACGAACAATATAAGGACGTTGCGATGACAAGCCTTCATCAGCAAACAAATGCATACACAAACCACAACATATAATCACGGAGAAAATCCTCAAGTGACTACATTAAGGCTTAAGAACGGGATGAAAAGAATAAAAAAGATGAAACAAAATTAGAACAATGAATAGAAAATGAAAATGTGGGGGTGGGAGAGAAGGCTGGAAACTGGAAACAATGGAGATTTGATGGTGGTCCGAGAGTGAAAACTAAGGAGGAATGCCCCGGTGGATACCCGTACAAAGCATGAGTGGGTGCCAGTAAAAGTTGGGTCATAGTGGACAAATATTAAAGACAAAAATGTGTGTACCTAAGTATGATGGTGATAATAACGAAGCTAATTTTATGTGCTCATTTATGTGTGTCTGTGTGCACCAAGAGAGTTCTAAAGTCTGGGTGTGCTGATATGTATGAGCACACATACATACATCTAAACACATCAATAGACATTCATACAATCTTATACCTACTTATGTATATGGTATATATGAGAAGCCGGACTCCCTGGCCTAGAGATTTGCGACTTTCTCCGTTATCCTGTTTATCCACGTGAGCAAACGCAGCTGCGCGAGAATCGGTAGCGGTTCTCGCCGCGCCCGTTACTTACGGGAGATGTGAGCCGGCCGCTCAGAAATCAATGGCAAACTACTGAGCGTAATCTTGCCAAGAAATCAACAACAGCGGTAAAATGCTGGCGCTCACAGCGATATCCTGTAATAGGATATGCGAAAAAAAAAATATTTGAGAAAGGAGAGACCGGGGGGGAAGGGGGTTGGTATAGTACTTGTGATATGCCCCGTAGAATATGCGGAATTATAAGTCAAAGGAAATTAAACAGCTCAGAAAGCTGAAGAAGAAGAAGAAGAATGTTAAACGGGTACTTCTGTATGGATAAGAAATATGGAAAACAACTGAAACAATAGGCAGGTGTTAATCTCTTCTTCCTCCGACCCCCCCCCCCCCCCCCCCCCAACCATCCGCACCTTTTTCTCTTTCCCCGTCAGTGTTGCTAGTTGTCACTAAGTGTTCTGGTGTATATCTCCTCATAACATGCCCAAAAGAACCCCACCGTCCACGTCTAATTTCTATAATCAGTTAACTATTTCCATTTGTGTCTTGAAGGTCTGTTCCAAGATAGTTTTACAGACTCGCAAGTTTAAGGAGTTTCCATGTTTACGTAATGGTTACATTGTGGTTCTCAGGGATTGCCTCTGAGGTCTTTAGCATATTTCTTCTTCTTCTTTTCGTTCATCCGGAGTGTTTTTTCAGATGTGATTGCGGTGTGTCTGTTATGCGCCATGGGCCGAAACCCGTAGGCCAACACATCCGGCTACAGCGTGCTTTTTTGACCAGGTAGCATTCCTGGGAGACTCTCACTTTTGTGGTGCCATCTACAACTCAGCTGGCCAAGGTTGAACGGTCGAAGACAACGGTCATCCCTCAAAGGAAGGCAGGGACAGTCCATAGCATTTTCCGCCATCCAAGGTTGCTTCCATAGTTGCAGGGCCGACACATAGCGCCCTGGTTCTGGGCTCACCGAGGGAATCGTCAGTCCTGCTCATGGCTGCTTTAAATCCTCACTTCAATATATTGGTCATTTCGTTTCCCCCGGGCCATTCCCGCACACACCAGACAAGTTTGCAGACGGTATCCACTCAGCGAGTTTTCGGACATGTGCTTGTTGTTGCGCCCGTCAGAGCTGTTCCAGGCACGACAGATGTGACATGTTTGATTGAGTTGTCAGAGGACCTAGTTAGTAGTGTTCTCTGGAGATATATCTTGAATAATAAATAACAAGATAAAGGATATGATTTAGCACGTTTTGTCTAGAGGTCACTCAAATAAGCTAATCATTCCCGCAATAGCCTTTTTGGAGAACCATTTTTCTTTTGGCTCAAACCCCCACTGTGAGACCACTATGTATCTACACAGAAATTTATATAAGAAGTAACTAGTTCACCCAAGGCCAGAGAAGATCTGAACTATTAGCGCCTGTACAACTGAGGATCCCTCTCACTCAACATAATGTTGCCAGTGTGCTGTTCGTCCGTCACATAGATCTTTTCTTTCTTTATTTTGTCAGTATGACCTATATTAGGTTGTCCCATTTCTTTGGGATTGTAGGACTCCATTATTTGTAGACAAACTCAACAATAACTGTACATAACATCTGTTGGACAAGACATCTACATGACAGTTTCTTGTCAAAAGTGGGACATACATTTACATAGAATTGTTTACACCACAATTGTACAAGACATACATCATGAGATACTTGACAACATCTATACAGGACTTTTCACAATATGTATAACCAACCACAGCACTTAAGACAGTCACCAGAGACAAAACTTGACAGCAACTGTACAAGACATTCTCTTGAGACATGTACTTAGAACACTGATTCATTAAACACATAATTTATTGAGTTGATGGTGAGTTCAGTGATGATCATTGTTCCATCTCCTGGCATGTCAACACCTCAATAATTACATTGAAAATGCATGAAATATGTCACACATGCAGGTTGATAAACAAGATACAACACCTCCCCATTACTCCACCAGCCAATAACCAGCTCTCCTCCTCCTCTCCTCTCTAATCATCCACTACACCATTGACTTTTATCCTTTCCTCTACTGTTAATGAGGGAAAACCAAGATAAGCCATAACCTGGGGCAAGCATAGGGACCTTCTGCTCCACTGGTCTGTTTAATCCTTTTAGCACCTATGATGGTGTTGGACAGCTCAGGTTGCAGTTCTCCCATGATGATTTTCCAAATCTGACTAATTATCCCCTACTGTCACAGTTTGAAGAAAAGCTACAGCCTTGTCTTTCACTGGTGAGTTGACTGTTTATGAAGTTGAGACTTAGGGTTTTGCTCTACTTTTCCTGTAGAGGAAGATCTAAGATACAAATATGTCCCAGTCTTCTTTCTCCTCAGTCTATCTCACTTACTCTGACTGTTCATGAAGTTGACACTTAGGAATTTGTTCTACTTTTCCTGTAGATGAAGATCTAAGATACAAATATGTCCCAGCATTCTTCCTTCTCAGTCTATCTCAAGTCTTCATTCTGAAACACTGTGTGAGCACCAGGCTGGAGATTAACTAAGATAAGTCCTAGCTAAACAATCCATTGTCCCAGTCATTTCACCAGACGTCTCGAATGAGGTTCACCACCATAGACCTGTTGTTTAGTTCTCAGATGACATTTGATTGACTCAAAGATCACTGAAGTCTTCAGAACTCTTTTTCTCCCTTATTTATATCCAGCTGTTTGAGAGCTGAGCTGAAAGTCTCTAAGAAATTCCCATATTGTGGGTTCTAGAAGATTTCACTTATAGAGAGTTGGTTCTGGATTCTGGGACCACTGGTTAGTTTTCCCAGATGATATATGGAAGCCTCTCCTCCATCCTCCTGTTCTCTGTCAATATACAAAATGGCACAACATCTCTTTACATGTGTTAAAAGATGATGTTATCATACATTAACATACACAGATGGAGATGGGGAAGGTTAAGGTTGATGATGTAGTGAATTTCACTCTGATGTACTGTGGTAATCACAAGACCATATGCTGAGCCAGGGTAGCTTAACACAATTACAAGCATTTATGTGGTCTAAGTTCCACCATGTTTGAACCACAGTAGACCTGGGCACAAGGAGGACCAGACACCGTACAGCAATCATTGTGACATAGCAACATGGGACAGGCATTGTGAAGGGAAATGGAAAATAGGCATTTACAACTGCAATCTGCAATATGTATTAACTAATGGCATTTACCCAATTAGCAGACCAGACATCCATTCCTATGGCTGTGATGTTGGTGCATGAATGTCCTATTCCATATACACTCACTCAGCAATGCCAGACCTCACCCCTTTTCTCAGACAGACCTGACTCACAGGTACATCATCTTTATCATCATCATGTGCTCTCTCCCCACTGAGTAATTTTCATGTCTACTACAGTAGGTAACAGAAGCTCAATTGCATAGCAATGGTTCATATATGCACCAAGCACATATGGGAAAAACATGTTTAGTCCTTGTAAATTTGCATGAGCCATACATTGTATTCAGCCAACTAAGACACAGGTTCACACACCTATGGTTCTTCTAGGAACTAGTTTATATGAACCAACCAACAGTAGAGGTACCAGTGTAATACTTCAAAGAGAAATTGTATTAATTCTCTTGAGCATATAGCCACCAGGCATCACATGGACTTAGCAATTCTGGCGTGCCATCACCGTCCTGTTTACATATGGATATGAAGCATCTGTCTTTCCACTAGATGTGAGAGGCTACTTATCAAAGCACCAGCTCATTCACTCCAACAGTCTCAGCTTTTTACAAAGGAACTTGTACATGTTTCATCACTCATTCCAATCCAAACTGCCATATGTTAACTCGCGAGAGCAAAGGTACAGTTGATTTAAGAATAAGTCATCCCAGGCATGAAGAATGCACAAGGGGTTTGGGTTTGCGAATCTGCATGAGTGTGCTATACATTCATCAAGCATACGCAACCAGTCACATCAAGGGATTGATATGCATTTGGAGTATACAGCGTGAAAGACATGTCAATGTGGAAGAAGCAGTATCCAGAATACTGGCGCACAGAAGTTAGGTTTTCCACTTTCACATTTTATTCATAAAATACTCTTATATTCTTCTCTTTCGTTCACTAGGTCTAGCCACAACATTAAAGTATGTTTTAAAGTGGTACCTGTTGTCCAGAGAACAATATATTATCGAATCTTTAAGGGCATTGTTGGGTCATCACATCACACTAGCGACCGCTCTCGGTGGAATCCCGCTCAACTAATTAGATTTTAAAATATGGCCCAGGAATAGCGTGGGCTCATTACCTATTAGCCAATGAAAACAAGCGCATACCTCTGCCCCCCCCCCCCCAACTCGTTCTAGAACATACGATCTAATAATAGCCCTTCTATTTGGGATGGTCCCCGTTAAGACTTAAAGTATCTTTATGAAATGTGTCGGACTGGGAATGGGGAATTCTGTTCCATCATGCTACATGGCCCCTCTCTTAAATCTTTCATAGGTATGACAGATGATCGCAGAATCCACAGTTCCCAGATCCCTCAGGTGGTTTTGTCAATTACTTCCTGTCTCCCTTTACCCTACTAGAGTAGTACATTTGGAACTAAGTGATTTTCTCCTTTAAAAAAATCTGCCCCAACATTGCATCTGTTGATGAATTTGGTGGCAAACGCAAAGACCATGAAGTTAGCCCTGCATTATGTTCCTTTAAGTCACTGGGAGCATCAGGAGTCCTGGCTCCACTCATCTGTGAACTGCTCTTCTATTTACCTCTGACAGTGTTCCACTGCTGACATCCTTGCTATATTTCTTGTTTGTGATAAATGATCTCTCTGAGTCACACCATTTCGTAATGTATGAATGTTCCATAGAGATTCATTATGTGAAGTAATGGCCTTGCAATTAAGCCAACTTCTAGATGACGTTTAGAGAGAATGGTTGCATTCCATGGATCTCTCAACTTTTCACCTTATCAGAACTTCATTCTTCCCTTCGCCACTGGAGAATGATAATCCTGTGAGAGTGTATTTAACTGAACACTTTCTCCAACAGTAATCTTGGCATTTGGAACTGGGTTAAAATTTTTGATCATCACCGGAGCAAAGACAATCACTTCCGGGTGAACTGTATAGCAGCCGCTGCAGAACTCGAGACTAAAATCTACTAGTGCAGATTTGGTTAGCGTTGGACACACGGTCCACCTTTCCAATAAGCCTCTTGTGTTTGCAGATGGTAGCAATTTTCCATTATATTTCCTTGACTTATTTCTGTAGTCTTACCATAGATTTAGAGGTGCACTTATTGGCTGAGATTTCCTCATTCCGTTAGGCCTCTATTTTGATTTGTTGTGAGAAGTGACAGCGTTTTCTCTCCTTAGTTGCTAATTAAGCTGTTTCCAACGCAGCAACTGAGTTTGTAGATGCAGTTAGACTAACATCTACTACTACTAATATAGAATTCCAGGTGGAGGTTCCAACTAGTTGTCTTCAGCCATGCTTTAGCGAAGTGCTTTTGAGTGACTGGGAAGTATCCGTTCTTTCTCTCCCACATGAGCAAAACGTTTACTATGGCGAATTGGGCGAATCCTCTCAGCACAGAGAAGTTCGTCATTATCACAGCCACCTTTGAAGGGTGTGATTATGTGGGTATAGCCTCTTATGTTCCAATATTGACTGGAATTTTGGAAGCCATTTTCACTGACTTTGAGGACAGGACTGGCCAGGTCTTGTGTTATACCTCGCATCTCAGTAATAATATAAGATTCCACATGCTAAATGCATGGTTCTTATTATATAAAGAGTCGACTGCTGACTTGCAGGGATCTTTATCTTGAAAGGAGTCAGCTGTTTTTGAGACTGATCTTTCGTTAGTCCACTTTCGCAGACATTGTGTATAGAGTGTCAACTGCTGGAGTTGCAGTGATCTCTACCATATAAGAGCTAACTGTTTGGAGACAGTAATCCTTATTTACATTCCCACCTTCTTCCGGCAGAAAGGTCTTCCCATTTGAGAATGAAAAAGGGGAATGACATCAGTTGTTCTCAACTTTGTCCGTCCTTTAATCTCCACCATTTTAAAGGCAGAAACGCTTTCTCAACTGAGGATGAATTGACGGCAGACGTCGGAGACGGATCCTGTTTTATCTCTTCATGAAATTTTTCATGTTGTCCACGTTATGCTCCTAGTCGTATGATACGCCAATGACATCAGGTTGGTTATCCATCGTTTTCTAGACACATACTTTGCGTACGCTCTCCACTTCCATATGAATGGCTAGGGGTCCAGTTATTTTGATGGCCTTCCTGGAGATTCAATGAGTTCACTCCTGGCGACGTGGATCCTAGTACACCAGAGAGATTACACCATCGAACAATAGACTAATGTCTTATAGACACCAGACTGTGGTCGGTTTTATATGACCGCCCATGACATCAGGTAGAATCTTCCCTTCATCTCGTCCATTACGTATCAAGTACGCTTAATAATACCACTACTTCAGAAATGGCAAGTGACGGAGTTGATAAGGATGTTTTCTCCTGGAGATTCAATTGTGCTCACGCGCAGTAGCTTGATCAGGGCTACTGACAGGGTTACACAACTGAAGAATAAACCCAGATGTCAAATCGACACTGGACATTAGCCGGTACGAATACTGACTATCACCGAGAGAGATTGTCAGTGAGATGTCTTAATGGTTGCCCAAATTTTCCATCAGGGTTCACACTCTCTACTCTCAGTGTTGCAAGCATGTTATGGGGAGAAGAGAATATAGGGAGTTGTTATTTTATGTGATGTGGTGACATTAAAAATGTTGTAGTTACAACAATATTCCCCTCTCTCACCCATGCCAGCAATTAATTTTTGGAGATGGAGTAGGCCCCATATTCATTTACTGGATTAAGTGTCCTAATTTCAGGGACAAAAATAAATTTTTCCCTGTACTAGCTGTCTCAGTTATATTTAAAATAATTTGTGTTCTCTGGTGTTTCAGGTACCTTAATTTTTGGATACATATATTGAACAACCAGCATGCACAAAATTATACAACAATATTGACAAGCCAATAATCATTTCATACTGAGAACATAAATATCATGGATACAAGCAATTATGTTGACCCATAAGATATCTATACATCATTTTCAGTCTGCTACATTGAATTCCTAACTGATATATTAAAACAGTGATACATGCAATATTATCACTATTAATGAAATCAAACCTTCTAGAGATTTATTGTGGGTTTACATGTCTGGACAGTTGCCCTCATATAAGAGACAGGGTCCATTAAACAACACCATAAAAACTCCAAGAATTTGGTCTGATTTGCGAGAGGTCACCCCGGATTTTAATACCAACATAGAGATCCCAAAAGTGAGTCCTATGTCGGGTATGCCCAAGGTTTGTATCCTGACATCAGGGCAACAGGTATGTGAGCCCCTAGCAGGTTATTACCAGGGTTTAATCCGAGACGAGTGTTCTTTTTCCCAGGGTTTATATCCTGGAAAGAGCAACCCAGTTATGTGCCAGGTTTTCCCAGGGTCTATATCCCGAAAAGAGCCAACCCAGTTATGTGACATGTTTGATTGAGTTGTCAGAGGACCTAGTTAGTAGTGTTCTCTGGAGATATATCTTGAATAATAAATAACAAGATAAAGGATATGATTTAGCACGTTTTGTCTAGAGGTCACTCAAATGAGCTAATCATTCCCGCAATAGCCTTTTTGGAGAACCATTTTTCTTTTGGCTCAAACCCCCACTGTGAGACCACTATGTATCTACACAGAAATTTATATAAGAAGTAACTAGTTCACCCAAGGCCAGAGAAGATCTGAACTATTAGCGCCTGTATAACTGAGGATCCCTCTCACTCAACATAATGTTGCCAGTGTGCTGTTCGTCCGTCACATAGATCTTTTCTTTCTTTATTTTGTCAGTATGACCTATATCAGGTTGTCCCATTTCTTTGGGATTGTAGGACTCCATTATTTGTAGACAAACTCAACAATAACTGTACATAACATCTGTTGGACAAGACATCTACATGACAGTTTCTTGTCAAAAGTGGGACATACATTTACATAGAATTGTTTACACCACAATTGTACAAGACATACATCATGAGATACTTGACAACATCTATACAGGACTTTTCACAATATGTATAACCAACCACAGCACTTAAGACAGTCACCAGAGACAAAACTTGACAGCAACTGTACAAGACATTCTCTTGAGACATGTACTTAGAACACTGATTCATTAAACACATAATTTATTGAGTTGATGGTGAGTTCAGTGATGATCATTGTTCCATCTCCTGGCATGTCAACACCTCAATAATTACATTGAAAATGCATGAAATATGTCACACATGCAGGTTGATAAACAAGATACAACACCTCCCCATTACTCCACCAGCCAATAACCAGCTCTCCTCCTCCTCTCCTCTCTAATCATCCACTACACCATTGACTTTTATCCTTTCCTCTACTGTTAATGAGGGAAAACCAAGATGAGCCATAACCTGGGGCAAGCATAGGGACCTTCTGCTCCACTGGTCTGTTTAATCCTTTTAGCACCTATGATGGTGTTGGACAGCTCAGGTTGCAGTTCTCCCATGATGATTTTCCAAGTCTGACTAATTATCCCCTACTGTCACAGTTTGAAGAAAAGCTACAGCCTTGTCTTTCACTGGTGAGTTGACTGTTTATGAAGTTGAGACTTAGGGTTTTGCTCTACTTTTCCTGTAGAGGAAGATCTAAGATACAAATATGTCCCAGTCTTCTTTCTCCTCAGTCTATCTCACTTACTCTGACTGTTCATGAAGTTGACACTTAGGAATTTGTTCTACTTTTCCTGTAGAGGAAGATCTAAGATACAAATATATCCCAGCATTCTTCCTTCTCAGTCTATCTCAAGTCTTCATTCTGAAACACTGTCTGAGCACCAGGCTGGAGATTAACTAAGATAAGTCCTAGCTAAACAATCCATTGTCCCAGTCATTTCACCAGACGTCTCGAATGAGGTTCACCACCATAGACCTGTTGTTTAGTTCTCAGATGACATTTGATTGACTCAAAGATCACTGAAGTCTTCAGAACTCTTTTTCTCCCTTATTTATATCCAGCTGTTTGAGAGCTGAGCTGAAAGTCTCTAAGAAATTCCCATATTGTGGGTTCTAGAAGATTTCACTTATAGAGAGTTGGTTCTGGATTCTGGGACCACTGGTTAGTTTTCCCAGATGATATATGGAAGCCTCTCCTCCATCCTCCTGTTCTCTGTCAATATACTAAATGGCACAACATCTCTTTACATGTGTTAAAAGATGATGTTATCATACATTAACATACACAGATGGAGATGGGGAAGGTTAAGGTTGATGATGTAGTGAATTTCACTCTGATGTACTGTGGTAATCACAAGACCATATGCTGAGCCAGGGTAGCTTAACACAATTACAAGCATTTATGTGGTCTAAGTTCCACCATGTTTGAACCACAGTAGACCTGGGCACAAGGAGGACCAGACACCGTACAGCAATCATTGTGACATAGCAACATGGGACAGGCATTGTGAAGGGAAATGGAAAATAGGCATTTACAACTGCAATCTGCAATATGTATTAACTAATGGCATTTACCCAATTAGCAGACCAGACATCCATTCCTATGGCTGTGATGTTGGTGCATGAATGTCCTATTCCATATACACTCACTCAGCAATGCCAGACCTCACCCCTTTTCTCAGACAGACCTGACTCACAGGTACATCATCTTTATCATCATCATGTGCTCTCTCCCCACTGAGTAATTTTCATGTCTACTACAGTAGGTAACAGAAGCTCAATTGCATAGCAATGGTTCATATATGCACCAAGCACATATGGGAAAAACATGTTTAGTCCTTGTAAATTTGCATGAGCCATACATTATATTCAGCCAACTAAGACACAGGTTCACACACCTATGGTTCTTCTAGGAACTAGTTTATATGAACCAACCAACAGTAGAGGTACCAGTGTAATACTTCAAAGAGAAATTGTATTAATTCTCTTGAGCATATAGCCACCAGGCATCACATGGACTTAGCAATTCTGGCGTGCCATCACCGTCCTGTTTACATATGGATATGAAGCATCTGTCTTTCCACTAGATGTGAGAGGCTACTTATCAAAGCACCAGCTCATTCACTCCAACAGTCTCAGCTTTTTACAAAGGAACTTGTACATGTTTCATCACTCATTCCAATCCAAACTGCCATATGTTAACTCGCGAGAGCAAAGGTACAGTTGATTTAAGAATAAGTCATCCCAGGCATGAAGAATGCACAAGGGGTTTGGGTTTGCGAATCTGCATGAGTGTGCTATACATTCATCAAGCATACGCAACCAGTCACATCAAGGGATTGATATGCATTTGGAGTATACAGCGTGAAAGACATGTCAAGGTGGAAGAAGCAGTATCCAGAATACTGGCGCACAGAAGTTAGGTTTTCCACTTTCACATTTTATTCATAAAATACTCTTATATTCTTCTCTTTCGTTCACTAGGTCTAGCCACAACATTAAAGTATGTTTTAAAGTGGTACCTGTTGTCCAGAGAACAATATATTATCGAATCTTTAAGGGCATTGTTGGGTCATCACATCACACTAGCGACCGCTCTCGGTGGAATCCCGCTCAACTAATTAGATTTTAAAATATGGCCCAGGAATAGCGTGGGCTCATTACCTATTAGCCAATGAAAACAAGCGCATACCTCTGCCCTCCCCCAACTCGTTCTAGAACATACGATCTAATAATAGCCCTTCTATTTGGGATGGTCCCCGTTAAGACTTAAAGTATCTTTATGAAATGTGTCGGACTGGGAATGGGGAATTCTGTTCCATCATGCTACAACAGACATTCGGAAAACTACCTAGTCAGAGCTGTTCCGAACAAGAGCGGCATTCGGAAACTAGATAGTCTGTTCCTAGCACGAGAGACATTCGGACGAGACATTTCACTCGGACGTAATTGCGTAGTGTCAATTTTTAGTTTGCCACCAGTAGGACGACACTTCCGGCTTCCGGCGGGCATTTTTTAATGAGGTTAGCCTTCCTCTGGTTTCGAGGCACGTTAGACTGTTGTGATGTCGCCAACATCTCAGCTGGTCAAGATAGTACGATCAACGACATCGCGGTCGGCCCTCAAGGGAAGGCAGGGGCAGACCATGGGCATTCCCTCGCTATCCAAGGAGGCTTCCATAATTGCAGAGCCGGCACATATTGCTCTGAGACTGGGCTCCCGAAGAGTTGCCACGTCCTGCTCATGACTGCTTTAGTTCCTCACTTCCATGTGTTGGGAAACTCACTTGCCACTGATCGCTCAAGCACACACCAGGAGCGGTCAGACTGCGAGCGACATCCACTCGGTAAGCTTTTGCTTTTGACTTCGGACCACGCAATAGGTTCGCTCGCATGTCAGCATGTATTAGCTCTAGAATTGCCACAGTTATCCAAGTAGAATCGTGTCATCTAAAGAACCTCGACTGATTTAATGAGCCATTTGCGGTTTCACCGTGAGACAGTGTGAACTTAGACATACATGGCTTAATCTTTGAGACAAGCATATGACTACTGGCAGGATCAACCAGATATCTATCGGACCGACGGACTATTCACGCACACGCAAGCCAAGAGTAGCATCGCTAAAGCGCGCCCTCCCGGTACAAGGTGATACATGCAAAACCACTGGACGCCTACCGACGAGCTTTCAAGCTACGCCGGCAGGACTGACCGAAAAAAAAGCTATACCAGCCTACTGACTGCAGGCCCACTACTCATCGAGAGAGAGTGGGCGCTTATCGAGACTTTGTCGAACGGTGGTACAAATTTTGCTCTTTTGCCCGCTCAAACCACGACCCTGGCTGCACGATGCGGTTACATTCTTGAAACGCCTGCCTCGCTAACTTACGTTGGCTGATAAGATCCCATTTTAGTGCACCTCACACAGCCATCCGAGACAACGAACGCTAGACGCGGAACTGATCTAGCGAACCAGACCAGCCCCACCTTTAGCATATTTCAAAGCGGATCTTGTACTTTTGTATGGATGTGAAGTGTGGACAATGAGCAAAGACGCTGAAAAACATCTACTGGCAGTGGAAATGTGGTTTGTGAATAAAATGAAAGAATACCAAGCACAGACAGAAAAAAAAAAAAAAACAATCAGCACGTCCTACAAGAAACAAATGAGAACTGTAAACTGATTACAAAAATTACTCGCAGACAGCATTTTTTTTTTTATTTTGACACGTCGTTATGAGAAGAAATAAATTAGAGAACTTGCTGACAACTGGCAAGATTGATGACAAAGGGAAGGAATATGGCTTGGTCACTTTGTATGTTTGATACAAGAACAAGAAGCTGAACCACGACTCTAGTGATCGTGTGTGATGGTGAAACATGACCGCCCACGCTTATCGGCATGGTGCATGATGATAATGATGATGAAATAGGGACCTGGTTGTTGCGAGGTGTCCATCTCAACCACCGAATGAGCCTGTTTGTATTCACCTATTTGACTCAAAATCTGAGCTCGTCACATGTCTCACGTGACCGCTGTGATTCATGCTCATGCATTCTCTGCTGGAGTTGTCACTTCCGTAGTGGCCGCCTCCATCATAGATAATCACGGTGTTATATCGGTGGTCTTGGAGATTGCCATAATTTATGTTTTCTGTTGTGTTTGAGGCTACCCTATTTGCATTTTCATCTCTCGCAAAATGTTTTGTATTTTGCAATATACCCACATCCCAACGGCTATAATTCTACCTTCCATCTGCTTGTTGGGGGTTCGTGAACCCACACCGTATGACGTTGTAGACTACACATAAACCCCTGACGAATCTCTGATTTAAATATCGGCCTGAATGAGAGGTTTAACACGCTGAAACTTTCTTTTCGTTCCACGCGCCGGTTAGTTGCAGTTTAATGCTGGATCTATTCCTTGACTTGAGGACGTAAATTACAAGTACTTCTGCAGTCGAACAAAGGCGCTTCAACGCATGACCAACTTGTCGGTCATGGGTCGAAGTACACGTGTTCCTGAAATTAGGCTCTATCGTCATTTGGAGGTGACAGGTTCGAATCCCGATCGATAACTATAGCTTTCAATTTTTATTTGTCTCGTGCGTCCTCTAATCCCTACTTCTTTCTTCTAATTCTATGAGTAAAACATTACGTGTGTGTTTATTTATGAACTGACTTGCTGGCCTCAAAGGGTTCCCCATTTGATACATTGATTTGTTAGTTAGATCGTAACGGAAATACAGACTGCACAACAGAGAAACATGTTGTAGATTGCCACATGTGAAGTATTATCCCTCATGCCAACTGGCCAGGCACTTCTTAATGACGATGATGACTTTAAAAGGATTTCTTCTTCTTCTGCTGCGTTCATCCGGAGTTTTTTTTTCGGACGTGATTTTGTTGTGCCTATTTACAGCAGTGTTCTGTGCTCTTGCGCCGTTAGGCCGACACATCCGACTTCTGCGGGCATTTGTCGACCGGGTTAACCTTCCCGGGTAAAAGGATTTAAAAGGCAGAAGGATCGACTTAATTGCACCGGGTTTATCCCGTGTGGCTCGGTCTCATTACGATTGGCGTCCTACTAAAGCTTCGCACAAAGCACGAACTCCGTAGCTCCGGCGACGACCCCCAAGGAGTCTCCGAGAAATGTGCACTCGTGACCCGAACGACGTGGCCCGGCATCAAACCCACCTATAATGAGGCCAAAGTAGTTTAGCTTCCGAAGCATACCAGTGTACAGTAACTACAGCTTTCAGTTGTTATTTTGTCTAGAGTACTCTTCGGAGCGCGAATCGGTCGGTGCAACTACTCCGCCACGGAGTCTCCCTGGGGATAACGACAACATTTAACAGAATGCCAAGGACACTCCTGCAATCTCCGTTCGCAACTCTGAAGACGTGAAATATAAATGAACCACCAATGAAAGTGTATCAACTTCGGCTCCACTGTGATGAGTCTACCTCCGGTGGAAGAAGAAGGACCGTCGGTCTATCTCTTTGCCCTTACCCAGACTCCGGGCACGGACAGTTGATCTTCGGGTCTCAAACAATTTACGGTCCCTGGGGGGAGGAGCACTTGTGCTGATAAAGTCCCGTTTAATGGCTCTCTCTCTCTTTCTCTCTCTCTCTCTCTTATTCTCTCTATCTCTCTCTTGAATCTCTCTCTTTCTTTCTCTTTCTCTATCCCTCTATTTCTCTCTCTCTTTCTTTCCTTCTCGCTCTCTCTTTCTCTCTCTCTCTCTCTCTCTCTCTCTCTCTCTCTTTCTTTGTCTCTCTCTCTCCCTCAATTTCTTTCTCTTTCTCTCTCTTTCTCTCTCTTTCTCTCACTCTTTCTTTCTTTCTTTCTCGCTCTCTTTCTTTATCTCTCTCTCTCTCGCTCTCTCTCTCTTATTCTCTATCTCTCTTTCTCTTTCCCTCTATTTCTTCTCTTTCCCTCTATTTCTCTCTTTCTTTCTTTCTTCCTAGAAAGCTCTTTCTCTTTCTATTTTATCACCCTCTTTCTCTATTTCTTTCTCTCTCTCTCTCTCACACACTTTTCTCTCTCTCTCTCTCTCTCTCACACACACACACACACACACACACACACTTTTCTCCCCCTCTCTCTCTCACTTTTCTCCCCCTCTCTGTGTGACTGTGTGTGTGTCCGTCCGTCCGTCCGTCCGTCCGTCCGTTGCGCTGCTATCTATTCAATCGCCCATTGTATTCTCGGCACCCGTCTGGGGCCACTGTCTCCCAGGAGGTGGGCTGAAAGAAACCAGGACACTCACACCCCCGTTAAAAAGAACAGTAAATCAAACAACAAGAGATTGTTCGAGGGAAAAAACAGAAAACCTGAACTTTGACAGGGATGGAAACAAACTATGGAAACTAGTGAAAGCCATGAACAATGAAGGACCCAGAAACAAACAAATAACAATTAGTCTTCGTGGCGAAGTGGTCAAGCCGTTTAACTCGGGCTCCGAAGGTTGTGGGTTCGATTCCGGGCCGCGTCCTTCGGTTCACGGGTTAAATTTTTCGGGAACTCCTGTGGGTCGTCGCTAGAGCTACGGAGTTCGTGCTTTGTGCGACGCTTTCCGCGCTGCGGAAAGAGACCGAGCCATATGGGATAAAACCCGGTGCAATGAAGTCGACCCTGTCGACTTTTAAGCGACTTTTTTAAATAACAATTAAAAAAGAAAATGCCTTGCTTACGGGGGAAAAAAAAGGCTGCAAATTCACTAATGGAACGCTATGCTAGTGCAAATCACATTTATATTACAACCGAACAGAAGAAAGCAATCAAAGATAAACAGATTCATCATAGCAATACAGAGACAGCAGCAGAATATATGATGGTAAATCTAAAACTGGAAGAAATGGAACAGGCAATGAATACCCTAAAAAGGCAGAAATCACCAGGAAAGGATGGAATCACAAATGAAATGCTAATAGGACTAGGTACTAAAGCAACAAAAAAAAAAAAAGCTACTAGCAGTCATAAATTACAGCTGGAAGAGAGGAATAGTCCCAAAGGCATGGAATGAAGCTATACTACGAGAGTAAGTTAATAAGTAAGCCACAAATGGCTGTAGAAAAATAATAAAATATGATAACAACTTGAAACCAGTTTATTTTTATACATACATTGTCCTTTTATTTCTCACCATAATTTCCACCAACATTGATGCACTTATCTGATCGTTTTATGAGTCCTCCCAACTCCGCTGCGTGAAACTGCGTGCTTTGTTTTCATTTATCTTTCATTGACATCTAAAGGTGCATGAAGAAGTACTTAGACTGCCACACTTCGTACCACAGGTATGCCGGTAGCAAAAGCGTCCCAAAGGCAAGAAATAGAATATTGCTTGGATAGCAAATCCATTACGTGGAAAGTCCGAATCAAAAGATCTTCTGTGTGGGCGTCATCAAAGGTGGAAAAAAGTGTCCTAGTGGCACGAAATGGAATATTGCTTGGATAGCAAATGCATTATGTGGAAAGTCTGAATCGAAAGCTCACTGTGTGGATGTCATCTGCAGACTGCATTCTTCTGGTTTCCGAAGAAATAGCCTGTGGTGGGCGGAAGTCTTAATATACGGAAGTGAGGCTAAGCAGCCATGTGCAGGACGTAACGATTCCTTGGGTGAGCCCAGTACCAGAGCGCAATGTGTCGGCTCTGCAAGTATGGAAGCCTCCTTGGATGGCGGGGAATGCCAATGGTCTGTCCCTGCCTCTCCTTGAGGGCTGACCAGGTTGTCTTCGGCTGTTCTAACTGGACCAGCTGGGATGAGGGATAACACCTCTCCGGATGAACGCAGAAGAAGACGAATACCCCCGTTAGACGCACTGGGCGTGTGATGTTAAACCCACATCTTCATAGACCATGATTGATTGATTGATTGACTTAAGAACCGACATCACAGCATTCGGGGCATTCCCATAAGCGCCCCGTCTCCATCCTCAGCAGCCAGCGAAGAGTTCCAACACCAATAGTGCCAGTAGCAATCTGATTATATGTCCATCTCGCCTTTTCTCTGAGCGTCGAGCGTCGGCCAGAACCCCTCGTCACTCCTTGCTGCCTCATTCTTGCCAGACCATGATGATCCATTTGCTCCTCCGATCTTCATAGACCAGTCGCTGGGAGATGTGGACAGTGTCCCGCCGGCCGCCTTTACCTCCCAAGACATTTCCTCGTATCTTTTCTAGGATGGGTCGACATGGGGTGGGGGGGGGGGGGGGGGAAGGGGAAGTCAATGTAAAATACCTGCCCCTGTGCGGATTCTAATCTACGACCACCGGGCCGGCAGGCAAGCGTCTTGTCACTACTCTTTCGCGGCTACCTACATTACAATGACCGCCGTAACCTCTTACGCTACCCGTGACAATCGCAACTCCCTACGCTACCGTGACCACCGGAACTTCTTACACTACCCGTGACCACCACAACTCCCTACGCTACCTGTGACCGCCGCAATCTCTTATGCTACCCGTGACCGCCGCAAACTCTTACGCTACTCGTGACCGCCGAAACCTCTTAAGCTACCCGTGACCACCGCAACTCCCTATGCTACCCGTGACCGCCGCAACCTCTTACGCTACCCGTGACCGCCGCAACCTCTTACGCTACCCGTGACCGCCGCAACCTCTTACGGTACCTGTGACCGCCGCAACCTCTGACGCTACCCGGACCACCGCAACTCCCTAAGCTACCCGTGACCGCCGAAACCTCTTACGCTACCCGTGACCACCGCAACTCCCTACACTACCCCTGACCGCCGCAACCTCTTACGCTACCCGTGGTCGCCGCAATCTCTTACGCTACCCGTGACTGCCGCAACATCTTACGCTACCCATGACCGCCGCAACCTCTTACGCTACCCATGACCACCGGAACTTCCTACACTACTCGTGACCACTACAATTTCCTACACTACCCGTGACCACTACAACTTCCTACGCTACCCGTGACCACTACAACTTCCTACGCTACCCGTGACCACTACAACTTCCTACACTACCCGTGACCACTACAACTTCCTACACTACCCGTGACCACGACAACTTCCTACACTACCCGTGACCACAGCAACTCCCTACGCTGCCCGTGACCACTACAGCTTCTTATACTACCTGTGACCACTACAACTTCCTACACTACCCGTGACCACTACAACTTCCTACGTTACCCGTGACCACTACAACTTCCTACACTACCCGTGACCACTACAACTTCCTACACTACCCGTGACCACTACAACTTCCTACACTACCCGTGACCACAGCAACTCCCTACGCTACCCGTGACCACAGCAACTCCCTACGCTACCCGTGACCACTACAACTTCCTACATTACCCGTGACCACTACAACTTCCTAGACTACCCGTGACCACTACAACTTCCTACACTACCCGTGACCACAGCAACTCCCTACGCTACCCGTGACCACTACAACTTCCTACACTACCCGTGACCACTACAACTCCCTACGCTACCCGTGACCACTACAACTTCCTACATTACCCGTGACCACTACAACTTCCTAGAATACCCGTGACCACTACAACTTCCTACACTACCCGTGACCACTACAACTTCCTATACTACCCGTGACCACAGCAACTTCCTACACTACCCGTGACCACAGCAACTTCCTACACTACCCGTGACCACAGCAACTTCCTACACTACCCGTGACCACAGCAACTCCCTACGCTACCCGTGACCACTACAACTTCCTACACTACCCGTGACCACTACAACTTCCTACACTTTCCGTGACCACTACAACTTCCTACACTACCCGTGACGACTACAACTTCCTACGCTACCCGTGACGACTACAACTTCCTACGCTACCCGTGACCACTACAACTTCCTACGCTACCCGTGACGACTACAACTTCCTACGCTACCCGTGACCACTACAACTTCCTACACTACCCGTGACCACTACAACTTCCTACACTATCCGTGACCACTACAACTTCCTACACTACCCGTGGCCACTACAACGCCCTACGCTACCCGTGACCATTGGCCCAACAGGCGAGCGTTTCTCCACTACGCTACGCGACTATTCACCAGGTCAGCACTGACGACAAACACACAGTCAATGGTGCTAGGTACAGGGTCATTTTCTGTAGCCCGCGCAACTTTTCTATTATTTTCTTTCATTATTTTCAGCCACAGTTTCTCGAAGATTCTTTACAAACCAAATCAAGGCAAGACAACACTGTCTACAAACGCAAGGATTTTACACCTAAATGCTACAGAAACATTCTCTGAAAATCGTCGAGTTGAGCTGAGCTGAGTTCAGTTGAGTTGAGTTGAGCTTCTTCTTCTTCTTCTGCGTTCATCCGGAGTTTTTTTTTTTTTTCGGACGTGATTGCGTTGTGCCTGTTTACAGCAGAGCTGCGTTCTTTCGCCGTTAGGCCGACACATCCGACTTCTGCGGGCATTTGTTGACCAGGTTAACCTTCCCGGGGTTGAGTTGAGCTAAGAACTGACATCACTGAACTCAGGACACTTCCATACACGCTCCGTCTCCTCGTTCAACAGCCAGCGAAGAGTCACACTACCAATCGTTCCCACCGCTATCTGATTGAAAGTTCTTGCCTCTTAGTTTTGAGATTCTATCAGAACCCCGCCAATCCTCCGCAATCTCACCCTATTCTCATACGGGTTCTCAATCTGCCCCCCTTCCCCCACACACATACACACACCTTCTCAAATGGTCCTCACAGGCGCACGACACCTCCCCCTTGTCCATAGGTAATCTACCACCAAGAGGTGCATTCCCTGCCAGCCTATCACGGAAACAAACAAACAATACTGACATTCTTCAAGATCTGAACGCCGAAAACAGTAAGCACAGAAGTATTGTTTGGAGCGTTTAGAAGTAAACACACAAGTATGATTTGACGCTCATAGAAGTAAACAGCCGGTCTCTCTGGCCGAGGTGTTACACCACTTTCTCCGTAATCCCGTTTATCACGCAGAGTTTCGTAGCGGACGAGAACTGGGAGCGGTTCGACCCCCGCTGGTGACTTGCGGGATAACTGAGCCGGCCGCTCAGAAAGCAATGGCAAACTACTGAGCGTAATCTTGCCAAGAAATCAACAGACAGCTGAAAGATGCTGCTATTGACAGCGATGTCCTGTAAAAGGATGTGCGAATTAAAGAAAGAAAAAAAAAGAAGTAAACAGCGTGAGAACATTCTTGACAGTCTTGTGTCATGGCACGGAAGGGAGTCAACACACGAATTGATCCATGACTATACGGGGATCGCAATTTGTAGAGAAGGATGATCGCCGGGAGGGCACTGGACTATGAGAGGTAAATACACATGTACATCTACTCATAGGAGTAGAAGACAGAAGTAGAGACATGAGGATACACTATATTTTTTTTTTTGCATATCCTTTACAGGACATCGCTGTCAACACCAGCATCTTTCAGCTGTATGTTGATCTCTTGGCAAGATTACGCTCAGTAGTTTGCCATTGCTTTCTGAGCGGCCGGCTCACATACCCCGTAAGTTACCGATGCGATTCGAACCACTGCTGATTCTCACCGTCATCACGTTACCGACGAGAGTATACGAGATTACGGAGAAAAGTCATAACCTCTAGGCCACGAAGCCGGCAGTATACACTATACAACGATACAAATTGAAGCTATTGTTACCGTACAGCTTCGGAAACTAACCTGCTTTGTCTACATCAGACGTCACAGCTATTTGAAAAAGAACACATGGCTGCAAGAAAATCTACGAGGCGGTTGAGATTAACTGATTCAGCGTTGAAGGATAATTTACCACCAAATGTGACCTCCAATTTGAACAGGAGGACGATATATCGCCATACTAGGGTCATCGTTTTATTTGTTTCGTTTCGCAGTATCTTCCGTAATTTCAATGCTCAGTGAGAGCAAATTTACATTATAATGAGTGTTCATTTGTTTGTGTGCCATGTTTGGTCCAATCCTGCTTTCTGTTTGGCGCTGAATCAGTTAAAGGCACTCTGGGCATGAAATTAAACGTTCAGGAGGACTTGGCGAAAGACTGAGTCTCCTCAGACGTGTTCTGAGTCAAAAAGTCGCTTAAAAGTCGACAGGGTCTACTTCATTGCACCATGTTTATTCCATATGGCTCAGTCTCTTTCCGCAGCGCGGAAAGCGTCGCGCAAAGCACGAACTCCGTAACTATAACGACGACCCTCGGGAGTCTCCGAAAAATTGCACTCGTGAACTGAAGGACGCTGCCCGGAATCGAACCTACAACCTTCTGAGCCCGAGTCAGACGGAAGAGGGTTCTGAGTTCTGAGTATGGCGTTCTACGAAGGATTTATTACATGATGATGATGATGATGATGATGATGATGATGATGATGATGATGATGATGATGATGATGATGATGATGACGACGAAGGCCTGATAACCTAGGTCAATTCTTTAAAAAAACATCCTCGATGAGAATTCTAACCCAAGACCACATGATCACCAGATGAGCATGCTAGCCACTGTGCCATTCACTTGAGGATGATGATGATGATGATGATGATGATGATGATGATGATGATGATGATGATGATGATGATGATGATGATGATGATGGTGGTGGTGGTGGTTTTCAGAATCCCATCCCTCGTCTGTTCGCCCTCCAATGCTCCCTGTGCTAACGAAACAGCTAATAACTTCGGCTAATCAACATCTGAGTCGGAAGGATATTATAAAACTGCTCATGTCGATCTCGGCTCATTGGCGCCGATTTTCTTTCCCTATTTACTTAGAGCTGCTCATGGCAACCCACATCAAATCAAGATGAAATTCCACACCAAAAACAGACCACGCACAACAACACACACCTAGCAAATTTGCAAGCAGCTTATAAAAAGACTTATGCCCTCTTTAATTAGAACGTGTGTTGGTCTTTGAACCAGTGACGCTGCTGGCATAATTGAATCAAGCAACGGCTGAGTCTTACGTTGGCAGCTGAGAATACAAAAATGGAGGCAGAACAATGACAGATGTAGAATGGGAGATGGGTCTGTCCGTAAATGTTTTGTATGTTTTCAGAAAAGGGTCGAGGACGAAGGGAGGGGAGGTGTCAGGTTGGAGAGGGTGTATGAAAGTGTGATGTAGCGATCCATGTTCTACCATGTTTGCAACTGACCTCGTGTGTTATAGTTATTTCATGTGTGACATTGTTTGTCTTTATACCTTAATTCCATAGTTTTATATTAAATAACTCTTTTCTCTTCTTCTCCCGCTTCTTCTTCTTCGGTTTATTTTTCACCTTCTTCTTCTCCTTCTGCTGTTGCTTTTTCTCCTCCTCCTCCTCCTCCACCACCACCTTCTCCACTACCTCTTCCTCCTCCTCCTCCCCCTTCTTGTTCTTCTTCTTGTTCTTGTTCTTCTTCTTCTTCTTCTTCTTCTTCTTCTTCTTATTCAACTGATGTGTTCGATCGATATTGTATTTAAGTGATTAAATAGTTTTGCCTTGTGTCTAGTAACAACAATATTTTCCCTTCCGGTGCCACACCCGACTTCTGACCTACATGTGTTGACCTGGTTGGCCTCCCCGGGTAGTTTTGTGGTACATTGAATTGTTTCTGTTTCCCACAATCACAGTATATCATTTTTGTTTTAATTCGCTGATCTTCTGTTGAGATGTCTTTATTAAAAATGTTCTTAATCTCTTGTGTTCCTCTGTTCAATCTTGCTGCCATTTTCCCACAAGCCTCACGGAGATCACTGTTACACCCAAAGCCATAACTTCTTTTCACATTTTTCAGTGCAGATCTATTCTTCCATTAATCATTAATCACTACCCAGTCTGTTTGCATGAACGTTGCCTCACTGGGGATTTCCCCATGTATATATTCGTCTCTTTATGTTTTTAAACCAGGTCATCTTACTATTGTTTCTTCTCTTTCGTTTCTTATTCCTAAACCCTAGTCACCAGGGGTCACAGTGGCCGAGTGGTTACGCCGCCTACCTCCCCCTCCGGTGGTTGAGGGTTCGATTCTGGACTCATGAGTGCAGTTTTATCGGAGACTTCGGGGGGGGGGGGGGGGGTCGTCGCTGGAGCAACAGAGTTCGTGCTTTGTGCGACTCTAACGCCAGGCCGTCCTGCAGAAAGAGGCCGAACCAATGGGATAAAACCAGGTGCAACGAAGTCAGCCGCTTGTCTTGTAAACACTTTCAAAATCATAGTAACCAACTACATGGTGTATTTTTAATGACTGTGCAGTGTTTGAAAATATTGCCGGTCCAAGTTTTGTATTCACCGTCTGTAAAGTTCATGCAACATAATAGGTAAATACAAAACTTGGACCGGCAATATTTTTAAACACTGCACAGTCATTAAAAATACACCCTAATGTTCCATTCTGTCCTTTCCTACTTTTGCTTTGAAATCTCCACGAATCTATTTGATTTCTTGTGATTTGTTTTGTGAGATCGCATTTCTCTTTCATTAAAAGGATGGTTTTTATTCTCCATAAATGGCTTCTGGTGCATATAACCGCATTTAATGGTAGTTTGTTTTTTGCGCTCAAAAAGTCGCTTAAAAGTCGACAGGGTCAACTTCATTGCACCGGGTTTTATCCCATATGGCTCGGTCTCTCTCCGCAGCACGGAAAGCGTCGCACAAAGCACGAACTCCGTAGCTTTTAGCGACGACCCACAGGAGTCTCCGAAACATTTAAATCGTAAACCGAAGGGTGCGGCCAGGAATCGATCCCACAACCTTCGGAGCACGAGTCAAACGGCTTGACCACTTCGCCACAGAGACTCCCAAATAATAAGGAAAGGTTTTTTGCGCTCGTTTGCTTTAAACTCAAGCCTAGTCCACACTACTTCTAGTGCACTGGACTTATTTTTCCGTGTATTTTTCCGCTTTCCTTATTACCAGAGTCCCTCGCCATCAGACGAACCCACTCCGACTTCTGGAGAAGTCAACATTTTAGACCAGCTGATCGGTGTAGGAGTTAAACCTGCTACCTCGGCATCAGCACACGGGAAGTTTAAGAGCGAGCGATCTTATCCATTTGGCCATGCCGTACTTCATATAAAAGCATACTATTTATTTGTATTTGTCTTCGATTTCAACCATAATGATTCTATCTAAAATATTTCCAATAACTATTAACTGATTGGGCTGCTTTCTCGTCAATAGTCCTACTCTTTTTTCGAGTTTCTCACCCTCTGAGTATATTATTGTCTGTTTGTCTGTTATTAATTTACCAGTTGCCTCCCTCCTCATCGCATTCATACCGAGGATATTTATTTTTATATTTCTTTTCTTTTTTATTTAAATGCCTAATTTTCCTAACTCCATTAGATTTCTGATATTCCAAGTTCTTGCTGTAAACTTGTAAAGAATATAAAATAACACAAAGTTAGTTAGTTAGTCTTTCCTCTTGAGCTCAAAGTGGCGCATAGGGCAGAAGTCATGGCTCTCCATGTTTGGCGGTTCGCTGCTACCTGTTGTAGATCTTAGATGTTTACTTGGCCATTGAAAGAGCCTTCTCTGATGATGGTTCTACGCAGGGTCTCTCTTGGTCTTCCCTTTTTCTTTTCCCTACTGGTGACCATATGAGGACTTGGTAGGGGAGTCTTTCCTTGTCCATTCTGAGTACATGGCCGATGTAATTCCATCGGCGTTTTCTTATAAAGTTGGATACAATATCTTGCTTAGTCTCTTGTCTTATTTGCGTATTGGTTCTGAAATCTGTCCAGTGGAGGTTTAGAATTCTTCTAAGACATTTGTTCTCAAAATTGTGTAATTTCTTATCTAAAGTTCCCGTTGATTTCCAACTCTCACTCACATCCGTACGTTAGCACTGGAATCACACAAGAGTTTAAGATTTTTAGTTTTGTGTGTTTGCTGAGTATCTTTGACTTCCAGATGTTTGACAGTTTATTAAAGGCACCAGATGCCAGTGCGATTCTAGATGATACTTCTGGTGTTGAGTCCCCTGTAGATGTCATTTTGCTTCCTAGGTATGTGAAGCTGGTGACTTTTTCAAAAACGTGGTTGTTTAATTTGGTGTCGTCTGAACTGTTGGTAAGATCAATAGTTTTTGTTTTTGCGGTGTTAATTTGGAGACCAATTTGTCCTGAAACATTTTGGAGATGGTTTATTTTCTCTTGGGCATCTGGGTGCGTTGAACACAAAGTAATGCAGCTTTAAATAACATAATTACGGAAAACACAGGCCGGTGTGGCGACTAGCCTTCATCCGCAAACAAATACATACACAAACCACAATATATAATCACGGAGAAGACACTACAGTGACTACATTAAGACATTAGAGAAAGTAAATAAGTCTAATACACGAATAATAACATATAACGATTAACAGGACGAGATCGTACACTGGGTTTCAGCTGTAAACATAGTTAAAGGATGCTTACAATTAGCGGAACTATGGTAAAGTTGTGGAAACGTAAACAATATAAAATAACATAAAGTAACGCAACGACCTATGTTTTTCCATAATTGTGTTCTGTAAAGCTTAATAATAAATTATTTGCATGCTGTTTGTGATCTCTAGGGAAGTTTACGTTCAGCAGTGTGCTATTGCTTTCTGAACGACCGACACACATACCATTTCGTAAAACACCAACGCAAAAATCTGCTGCCAAATCGCCCGCAGCTGTGTTTTGAACGCGGTATGCGGAATTACGGACTGCGTTAGTAAATCCATCACCACGGAGCCGACTACAGCTGCATTACTATGTGTTATTTTCTATTGTTTACATTCCCATAGTTTTACCGCAGTTCCACTAATTTAATCTATTTCAAACGTGTTCGTTTTTGTTGCTGCCGTCGGTAGTTTGATGATGTCTGGTTTCACCTATGACTCACGACAATTCCAACCGGCCGAGGATCTCCTGGAACAACCAGTAACATCGTTCTCTGACTCGTATCTGTAGAATTCCATTAACCCGGGAAGGTTAACCCGGTCAACAAATACACGCAGAAGTCGGATGTGTCGGCCTAAAGGAGCAGTATCGCAGCTCTGCTGTAAACAGGCACAACGCAAACACGTCCGAAAAGAACTCTCCGGTGAACGCAGACGAAAAAGACTAAAAAAGAAAAAGAAGAAGAAGAAGAAGAAGAAGGAGGAGGAGGAGGAGGAGGAGAAGGAGGGGGAGGAGGAGAAGTAGAATTCCATTAAATCATGGAGAGATAATCTTGCGATTTATAATTATTTAAACATATGTGTTTAGCAACAGTTGCTCTATGCGCCTCCAGGTGGAACTGATCCCACAACCTACCGTGCGTGAGGCAGGCGGTTTAACCACTTCGTTACGAAGACCCACAACAGTCATGGTTCAGAACACCAGGGACCGAGATCTGTGGACTGACATGAACGCCCATGCCAGTTGGCACGGCACATGGTGATGATGTGGATCATATGTTTGTGTAGGTGGTTGTGTGTGCGTGCATGTGTGTGTACATAAATATATGCTTGTGTGTGTATAAAGATACATGCATGTAATGTATTAATGGGAGCGTGTGTGCGTATGGTGTGTATTTATTCATATGTATGTGACCAATATAGTATCACCAGTAGGTACAAAGGTATTAAACTAGTATACTATATATAAGCTAGAATAATGATCTCAAGAAACATATATAAATAAAATTTAAAAAAAAAAAAAATCGAACAAGTCAATGTTGAGCCGACGGGTTTCCTCTTCAAACAAAAGTAAAGCATTATTAGGACAACAATAACGCAATGTCAACAAAAACAATTATGTCCCCAGATTAGCATTTTGCAAAATAAACATATATTATGCAATAATGAATAAAGTAATTATAAAGGAAAGGGATAATAAACCATAAATCATGTCATACACACACACGCGAGCGCGCTACTGACGAAATGGAGACAGAATTAAATACTCAGCGATAATAATAATAAAATAACAGAATTTATAATAAAATGTTTGCAAAAGTGACAGAAGAAAATATCTCATAGAACTGACATGATGTGTACAACTACAATCTGTTACCTCCATGTAAGATAAGAGACAGCGAGTGTCAAGGTCGTAAGCGCTAACCCGCCACTTTCGTTATCACCTGCATGATCCCTTACCTAATTTCACCAGTCGTCGTGGCCGAGTGGTTAAGGCGATGGACTTGAAATCCATTGGGATTTTCCCGCGTAGGTTCGAATCCTGCCGACGACGTAAATTTTTTTTGTCGAAATTTTTTTCTTATCAAAGTTTTTGTTTTCACTACTCGTGTGATAGAAAACACATTTACACTATACGCGTAGAGTAGTTGGGCGTAACTGAATACTTCACAGACAGACACCCAGTTATGATGGCTTTGCGGACGCGATTCGTAATGCCGCATACTTCATACCCGCGCTCGAAACACAGTTGCGACCGATTTGGCAGCATACCATGTCGCGCTGGTTTTAACGTGTTTGTATGGAAGCCGGTCGTTCATGTGACGTTGTTATGTGACTTAAGTTAAATACATATATTGCCTGAGTTGTGTGTGTGTATGTACTACATAATGTAGCATGTGGACGTGGTGAAGGGAGAGAGGAGGAGGTGGAGACAGTAGATAAAGGGAGAGAGTGAGAGGTGGGTTGCTCTCAATAGTTCCACTGATTTATTTGTTTGTTTAAACATCTGGAGTCTGGAGTGTTAATTAAGCATACGACTGTTTTTATTTGTAGTTTGTGACTCGAACATTTTAGTTCCTCAATAGTGGTCGGTATTAGTTATTAAATCTTCATAGCCTCCATAGCTCAGTGGATAGAGCACTGGTCTTGTAAACCAGGGGTCGTGAGTTCGATCCTCACTGGGGGCTCTATTTATTTTATTTTTTTAAATTTCTCTAATACGTATAATTATATCATTCAATCCACTGAAAGTCATCAATCGCTTTGGGCGTTTAAGACATTATGCCACAACAGGGACCTTATTTTCATGTAGTGTTGTTCGTGTGTCGGTTTATGTTTGTTCTGTGCTAACGAAGGCTTTATTAGCCGCAACGTCCATGTTGTTTCTTGCAATCGTGTCCTAGTAAAGCTCACAATCTACTTCTCGATTTTTGTGTGGGATTCATTCATGTGCCTCGGTAGGGCAGTAGGTAGGCAGTCGAATTACTCTAACATAAATAAACTGTGATTGTTTCCACACCTAGATTGGCAAGACGGCTTCAGTTGTATGCGGCGCTCATGACGGCCCACAATTGTCACAAACGGACACCGGCATCCATATTTGGTCTGGTCTTACGTGTTTGTTTAACAGCCTCCATAGCTCAGTGGCTAGAGCACTGGTCTTGTAAACCAGGGGTCGTGAGTTCAATCCTCACTGGGGGCTTGCTGTTTTTATATTTTTTTAAATACTTGTAAATTGCCTTCTGCTTTTCCTTATTCTTCGTTTGCTTGACATTTGTCGACATCTGCAATACTTACTGACCGTCTCTTGTATGCATTTCACTGTGTGTGTGTGTTTTTTTTTTTTTTAATTTAGCTGTTTAGCTAATCGCGGTTCCAACGCCACAGCAAAAGGTCCCCATTATGCTCCCGTGCCAGTGAATATCACTATCACATAAAATGTTCCTCACAGACCCATGTAAAAAGTGGAAAAGACAGGAGTCTCGACAAAGCTGTAATTAGCTGTTAAATTTTTCTCAGTGGTCCATTTCCTCTATTGTTTCTCTAGACCAGAAGTGCCTTCTGCTAACTTCAGTTGCAAAGGTGAGCTGAGTAACTAATTTTAACTGATTCAGCTTAAAAGTCGACAGGGTCGACTTCATTGCACCGAGTTTTATCCCATATGACTCAGTCTCTTTCCGCAGGTAACTGCCGAAAGCGTCACACAAAGCACGAACTCCGTAGCTCCAGCGACGACCCCCAAGAGTCTCAGAAAAAATGCACACGTGAACCGAAGGACGCGGCCCGGAATAGAACCCACAACCTTCGGAGTCCGAGTCAGATGGCTTGGGCACTTCGCCAAGGAGACTCCCAGAAGAGAGAGAATATGCGTACTCCTCTCAGCTCTTTCCGCATTAAAACATGTCTCGTCTAGAAGAGCAAACTTTCCTGTTGGTTAATTTTTACAAAGATCTGTTCAATGTTCATGGCCAGTCGGATTTGGCAGGTTTTCTACGGAATGGGAACCCCTGTCTGCGTTGCATCTTGCGACATGTATGGTATATTTCTTACTAATCTTTGCTTCTCTTAAGAGTTCCGGTAACATTACGTCGGAAAACCTCTGATTTTAGTCGCTCTTAAGATATGAATGATGTATGGTAGGTTACTTACTTTACACTTACAGTAAAGTTTACTTTCCCTGGGGTCCTGTAACTGTAACATTCTGACAGATGTATAATATTATTATTAATAACTATAATCTATATGCAGTAAATACTATAGTATAGAGTGTGAGACGGGGGAAGAGGGTTAGAGGAGTGAGGCAAAGAAGAGAAAGAGGAAAGGAGAAAGAGACAGGTGCCACATAAACACAACTGGCTTGTTTACTTGTTTCACATCTGAAGTAGTCACACGGCTGTTGTTTATGGCTCTAACAAGTACTACATCCATCACATAAATGGTCCTTTTGAATAGCATTAGAACTCATAGCCTCAATAGCTCAGTGGATAGAGCACTGGTCTTGTAAACCAGGGGTCGTGAGTTCGATCCTCACTGGGGGATGGAATCGTATATATTTTTTTTTTTGCAAATTAAATGACTACATAAGCATTTTGTTGTTTAAATACCATACTTCGAAATGCTGTTTACTTCTACAATTTCCCCCCCCCCCCAATGTTTTAAACATCCTAGCATTTACTGATGTATTGTTAACATGTTATTTTCATGATGTTAAAATCAAGATGATCACCAACGCCAGGTTGATTTAGCAGGTAACTTTTACGTTCAGTAGTTTGTCATTGCTTTCTGGAAGAGGAGTCAAATGTTGGAATCTCAGTAACTGACTATGAGAGCTAATCAATATTTGTGACTTAGTTTATGTGCCACCTTTATGGCCTCAAGGATTTCCCAAGTTATATTTCAAGTATTATGTTATTCTTATATAACTATCACCACACTGAAACAACCGAATATACCCGCAAAACGACAGATAACACATTGTATATTCACACCTATGGTACCAATGTCAAACGTGGACATTATCCAAATCATACTTACGCAAAATAAACACCTGAGAGATGAGATGCCTGAGGAGAGCTGCCAACTTAACTACACGAGACCGAGTAAAAAAAATGTTATCAGACAGACAGTAGGATCAACACCTTTTGCTACATATATGGAAATGCAGAAGATCAAATGGTTCAGTCATCTGGTTAGAATGCAATACCATCAACTACCAGCACTGGCGCTACATCAAAGAAGATCTGATATGACAGCTCTAGGACGCCTGAGAAGAAAATGGATTGGTATCAAGGACATTGTACAACCACACAAAATGACACTATCCTGTGCCATAAATCGAGGGCAGTAACAAGCTGATAGGTTGGCAGGGGATGCACCTCTTGGTGGTAGATTACTTATGGGAAAAAAGATGTGGTCCTGCACCTGTGGGAATGAGAACCCGTATGTGGATAGGATGAGATTGTGGGAGATTGGCAGGGGTTCTGGTAGAATCTCAAAACAGAGAGAAAAGACTAGGATAACTTTCAATCAGATAGCGGTGGGAACGATTAGTAGTGTGACTTTTCGCTGGCTGTTGAATGAGGGGACGGAGCACGTATGGGAATGTCCTGAGTGCAGTGATGTCAGTTCTTAGCTCAACTCAACTGATATATAGTAGGCCGTGGCCATCCACCGAGCCAGACAAAACGGCAGGGAGTTCCGCGTGATCAAAAGACTGTGCAGAGATCATGTTGGCAGACAGTGTTTAATACTTCCCCAAGGTCAGGATGGCTTCTGGGTACGCACATATAGCGATGTTAATAATGCAGGATAAAAAGAAATACACGAAACGTCTTGGAAGTGGACAGTGCCAAAGTACGACAGGTGAAAAACGTCTAGAAGTTACGACGCAGGCGGGCTCTCTCCGGAATTTTAAAGATCATAAATTGGTAGAAACATTTGGTGAGGGAAAAGGACCCCTTCTGATGAGCTGAAGCCCCCTGTAGTGTTTGTTCCACGGTTTTACATACTTCATATTTTGAGATGTGTTGGATTATGTAGATATTATTTTTGTGATTCTCAGCACTGTTATGCCATGGTGAAGGTATTGACAAAGTATTAATTATATTTTAATTAAAGATTTCAAATCCAGCTTTCATTCCCTTGCTGGCATGAAAGTTATATCTGCGGCAGACAGGCACACACATTGCAGCTCTGTTGTAAACCACAGTCCTACACTTGGCAAACAAACAACTTTGGTTCGTAGCTATCTATCCTTAGAAACTTCTACTGCATTCTAGTTTGTAAATTGCCATGCTAGATCTACTTATCTATTGCCAACTTCATTTTCGACACCATTTAGAGTACCATGGGAGAGAGATGTCCAAAGTCTTGTCTTAGAATGTGCTTAATTATTATTATGTGACTAAGTTATGTATACAACAGCAAAAACCCACTTTACACAAGTTAGCTACATATTCTTTACAGGACGTTTGCAGTCAACACCAGCATTTCTTTGCTGCTGTTGGGTCTTGGCAAGTTTTACATTCAGTAGTTTGCCATTGCTTTCTGAACTACCAGCACCCTTACCATTTCTTTAAAAAAAACCAGTGGAATGCGGTCTGCTGCCAAATCATGCGCAGCTGTGTTTTGAACGTGAATATGCGGGATCACAAACCGCGTCCCATAACCCCTTTGCCTCGGAGACCAGTGTGTGTCCACAAGCAAATCTGTAAATGTCCTGATTTGCTGATCAGCAAATGTGATCATTCTGAAGCAACAGAATTTACAGATTTGCTGATGTGGTTGTTTCGATCACAGGCATGGAGAAAAGTTAAGGCGTGTTGCATATAAAAAGATGCCCTTTACCTTGGGCCATGCCAAGGAACTGAACCGTTCCTTGCAGGTAAGTCTTAGGATGTAGTCGCCGTGGCCGAGTGGTTAAGGTGATAAACAGAGAAATCTACTGGGATCTTTTTGCGCAGGTTTGAATCCTGCCAATGATGAATTTCAATTCCGGGCTATGTCTTTCGATCCACGAGTGTATTTTCTCTGAGACTCCTGGAGGGTTGTCGCTGGAGCTACGGAGTTCGTGCTTTGTGCGACACTTTAGGCAGGCCTCCCTGCAGAAAGAGACCAAGCCATATGGAATAAAACCTGGTGCAATGAAGTCGATCATTTCGACTTTAAAGACCTTCTTTTAAGGAGTCTATACACTATTTTACTGGTCTCTCAAATCACAGCCAGTGATGAACAGGAGAGGGGGTGTAACACATGGAAGTGAGGCTAAGCAACTATGTATAGACCATATTGCATATCCCTTATAGGATATGTTGCATATCCCGTATAGGACGTTGCAGTGAACACCAGCATCTTTCAGCTACTGTTGATGTACTAAGCAAGATTACGCTCAGTAGTTTGCCATTGTTTTTTGCGCGACCGGCTCACATACACCCGTAAGTTACCAGCGTGGCGCGAACCGCTGCCGATTCTTGCGCAGCTTAGTTACTCACAAGAATATACAAACCCGAATGAATGAGAACAGTCCAATGGTTTCACAGACATGAGAAGACTAGCTGAAAACAAATGGGCAAAGACAACAATCCAACATTTTTACAGAAACAGCACAAGAGCAGACAAACGGGCAAAGATAACAATCCAACAGCACATGAGAAGCTAGCTGGAAAAAACAAACCCAGGAAGGCTAACCAGGTCAAAAAATGCTTGAACAAGTTGGATATACAGCCGGAAAGGCGCAAATACCGCAGCTGTTATAAACAGGCACAACCAAATTATGTCCAAAATCAAACATTCAGGACGAACACTGAAAAACTGAAAATGAAAAAAGCAAAAACAGCTTTTACTCACGACTCCAAAGTTACTAACTCACTCTATGGCTTCTTGGAAAGAGCGCATGAAGACTGCACCTTTATAAAAATGGTACTGGGCTGCCAGAAGCAGACTAGTCCAACAGTTAATAACTCAGTGGGTCATGGGAACAGTTGCAGGTCTGGGACCTTCTTAAGATAACCACTTTAGTCACTTTTTCTAAATTGCTTTTTAATTATATAACCTGCATGGTTGGATAGCTCTTGAAAAAACAAATCCAACGGTACTTTATTCAAGTCTGTAGGTCAATTTTAAGTCGAGATATTAATGTTTGTGTGTAAGTTTATCATATAAAAGGGACATTTAGAAGAAAAATGATTTTGACCTTTCACTTTTTGTGACCCTACCTACACTCACACAACTATCGGTTTACACTGTCGCCAAGGGAGATCAACACAGCAGCCTGTCTAACTCAAGGAAAAATAACTCTGCCAGTTTATATATATACACACAAACAGAGATATACACATCTTCACGTCATCTGTGTGACGTCAGACCGAGCGTGACTGCACGCGAGACTTGTCAGCCAGCGTAGATAGATGCATTTTAACAAAAGAAGTCCCGTTGGAAAGATACAAAATTATCAATGATGTGGACCATGTAGAGTGATAAAAATTTACAAATGCATGCTATAATGGGTGTTGAATGCAAACATGCAATCATTGGCATTGCAATTGCTATGAATATTCCATAACAATATTAAATGTTCATAGTTGGATGGCAACTGGCATGTCCCGCCATTGAAATACAGCATGCCATCTTTATAATTTCAGTCTGATATGGGATTGCCAACTCTAATAGTCGAAAACTATATAATCATAAGTAAAAATGGATGATAAAGTTAAAATAACACACTAGAACAATGCACAGTCTAGTTAAAATGGAATTGACGGGTGTACTTACGTCTTATAATGTCAGTCTGTACTTCTGTCCAGGACATGAATTTGAGAAGACAAGAGATATAGATTCGTAGCTCGAGGAGGGAAACATAATATCCAGTAATCGGTTTGTTTTAACTCGATCTTGAAATAATAGGGGAATTTAACGTCACCAGTACTCTATATATCCGTCAACTGGAGACACAATAACATGAAACCGGAAATTAACGCAAAAACATCTCCGGTAAAATAGGGCAACCAAAAAACGTAGTGCCTATCATAAGAATAGTACTGGGCTGCCAGGAGCTGAAAGTCTCCTGACAACAACAGCTGCTAGCTAACTCTATGGGTTATGGGAATAGCTGCAGAGATGCAGAAGAGTAAGGTTTCGTAAGGTTGTTAGTGGGTTGTCAGAAGGCAACAATAGTTGCTAACTCATTGTGTGGGTTCTAGGAACAGCTGCAGAGATCCTGTACCTTTGTAAGGATGTTAGTGGGTTGTTAGAAGGCAACAACAGTTGCTAACTCACTGTGTGGGTTCTGGGAACAGCTACAGAGATCCTGTACCTTTGTAAGGATGTTAGTGGGTTGTCAGAAGGCAACAACAGTTGCTAACTCACTGTGTGGGTTCTGGGAACAGCTACAGAGATGCAGAACCTTCATAAGGATGTTAATGGGTTGTCAGAAGGCAACAGCTGCTAACTCACTGTGTGGGTTCTGGGAACAGCTACAGAGATGTAGAACCTTCATAAGGATGTTAATGGGTGGTCAGTTGGCAACAGCTGCTAACTCACTGTGTGGGTTCTGGGATCCTGCACCTTTGTAAGGATGTTAATGGGTCAGCAGGACAAGATAATTCAGAAGCACTGGGATCAACAACTGTCAATAAACTATTGTTTACTGCCTATGATACCTTGCAGTGTAGGGCAGGGGAGGGGGTCTTCAGTCTGAGGAATTAAGGTCACCTGGTTAGTACAGTGGCCGCGAACTGTGCAGGTTCAGATTGTCTTCCTGCCCCTGACAGAAAAAAATCCACACCTTACAGAGGATTTGAACCCAGATCTCCCGAAGAAGCACACAGTGTTCTTAGCCACTCGGCCAGCCGCTCCCCGAGCTCAACAACAATAAAATGACATTTATGAAACAATAGCATTGAAAATGAAGATCTTTTTATCATCAATCCTTTTCTACTACAGGGTGTTGAGATTTGTAAAAAACACAAGACCATGAGATTTTCATGCACATGGCAAAATTCACATACAGTACTCCTGCAATTTCAAGACATTTATTTATTAAGTTTTTACACCAGTGACAAGCAGCTTTGGGACATTTTAGTAGATTAGACAAGCTGAAACAAATTAAACATGCCAATTTTCCTGCACCTACTATTTTATAAACTGTATTCGTTGCTATAAGTATAATTGCTCATAACCATTTAAAAGCTTTGTGAACAAACACAATATGACAAAGACATATGTATGATTATATGAACTGAAATTATTTTATTACATGTCTACAGTCTGAGATTATGTCAAAGTCTAGAGATTCAACTAGTACCCAGTTGTCGTGACTGAACTGGTTAGGGTGATTCTGTACAACAACTGGCAGTCATTAAGTGGGTGGGAGACCAACAGCCAGAGGCCCAGCACTCCCTGGACCATCAGAAGATGGTTGAAGTGACCACATCAAACTGCTATTAAGGGCCTGAGAACCAGATCTGAAACAGTTTGCAAAAATAAAAACTGCTAGCAGGGTATTCGCTGCGGAATTAAGAGTGGACCTGAAATCAGCCACAGAAAGTCACAAACAGTTCAATCACTGATTATCCAAGAGTAGGCCTGAAACAAGTCCCACAAAAAGTCACTGATATTGCAATAACCGAGAGATGACCTGAAACAAGCCTCACAGAAAATCGTTGAAATTGCAATAACCAAGAGATTAGACCTGAAACAAGCCTCACAGAAAGTCGCTGACATTGCAATAACCAAGAGACAACCAGAAACAAACCTCTCTCTGCACAACATCTTCATCCCAGACATAATACATTAAAGCAATTAAAAATCACATTATAATTATCCTTTGTGCAAGCAGTTACTCGTGTTTCAAATAAAAGTAATATGGTACAAGACCTGGTCACCAGCACGTAATAAAAACATCAGCTGCTGTCCGCAGGTATATTGTACGTCTTACACCAATAATGCAAACGTAAAAACATCACATACAAATGTACATCATCAAAAACTTTAACTTTTACAGTATGGGAGACCAGAATTTGAGTACAACTTATCCAAGTGTTTGTAACCAGACACCAGTATTTAAAGCTACTAATCCTCATTAGATTTTTTATTCCAATGTAGCCTGGTTGTAATTTTGGACCATTTTCCTTTTAACTATCTATTACCATGACTTCTGTAATCATTGGAAATAAAAGACAATTAAACTTGACCAGCGTAAGAATAGAAATCTGGCACCAAACATGCGGAAACGCTGATAAATTGAAATACTGATTGGCTGATGCAGCTGTGTCAGCAGCATGAATAGTTGTTCTTCTACTCTACTCCATCAATCAGTCGAACCACTTGCAGGATGACTGGGTGTGTCGACTGTGCCTGGCTTCTAACACAAGTCTGATGAAGAACAAAAATCACAATTCAGACGCCAATTTGTAAATTTATTCATAATGAATCATTTTATATGCCAAGTTTGTGTGTATACTCAGGTTAATTGAATGATATGCCAGTTTGTAAGCTTCCCAATAAATAATTGTATATACCAGTTTGCAGAGAGAGCACCATGAAGGTGATGAAGTTTAGGAAGCCGCTACGTATAGGCCCTCAACTAATTCATGCCAACCTCTGTATAGACTTGTTCATGGTTGGATTTAGCAGCCAGTTTTTGTTTTTCTATGGAAAAAGGTAGCCGGTCTCGTGCCCAGCCTCCTTGGTTGCCTCTTATGGCATGCATGATAGGCTACCTTGTTACTATTCTGTGCTTCCTTTATGGGCTCTGATAACACACTGGTGATTTAGAACTTAATACTCCCCTGCAGACTGAGTGGGATGTCTTCAGCTGTTCTAAATGGGCCAGCTGGGATGGAGATAACACCACAACAGTAAGACCTGATGTCCTACGAAACACCCGGGAAGGTTAACCCAGGCAACAAATGCCTGAAGAAGTCTGATGTGTTGGCCAAAAGGCACAAATATCGCAGCTATGCTGTAAACAGGCACAATACAATTACATCCAAAACAAACATTTCGGACGAACAAAGAAGAAGAACTTAATATTTGAATAATTATTCAAGGACGGAAAAAGACATCCGATACCTTTTCACAGTTTGAACAGCAAATGTTATTGTAACATTGCCTCATGTACTGGGTATTAGCACAAGTGACTTCATGCCACTCATGTCATGCCCAGTCTCTATCAACAGAAGCTAACAACTACTGTCACACTATAATTAGATACATATCCTAGGTTAACCAGTGTGGGAACCCAATGTATCAACAGAGCAGCCAGAACACTCTACTTTAAGAGTTTTGCCAACCAGGACTGGATGAGAGAACAGTTGCTACTGCTACCCCCGTAGAAACACCCCACATGTTTCACTATAGGAGCAACAAGTTAGCAAGAGCTGCTGCAAACTCAATATTTGGTTGAGCTGACTCAAGAACCAACATCATAGTATTTCATCTTCTTCTGCATTCATCCAGAGCCTTTTTGTGTGTGGATGTGATTGCATTGTGCATGTTTACAGCAAGCTGAGATTGCACCTTGCGGCAAATACATCCGACTTCTGTGGGCGTTTGTTGACCGGGTAACCTTCCCGGTATCACAGCACTTGAGACATTGCCATGCGTGTTGCGTCCTTAACTTCAACAGCCAGCAAAGAGTCCCAATACTAATGAGGTACCGGCTGCAGTCTGATTATGTGTGTGTCTGCCCTTTCCTCAAAGAGTGTGGGCCAGATCCTCTGGTCACTCTCTCATGCATCATTCTGTTCTTCCACACATGATCCCAAAGGACCTTGACCCCAACTTATTTCTAATTTATATCCTGCTGCAGTCGCTGCTTATTTTGCACAAAGCATGCCTGTCTTCACCTTCTCCAGATGTTTTGTGAGTTTATTACAATCATGCCGTGTATACGTAGTTTGTCCTCCAGCTGAACCCTGTCACCTCCATTCTCAGACTATATGTCATGGTATCATATGCCAGGCACTCCTGCACCAAACACTGTCCTTTAACCTTCACTATGAACCCTCAAACACTTATCACATGGAAGAAGACAGTAAACATGTGAATTTGTTGCCATGGAGATGTGGAGAGGCACCCAATGTGAGGTGAACAGCTATGGGAGACAACTCAAATAAAAAAGACACTACAAACTTTTATAGTGTTAGCCAGTGATGATAAGCGGCTGGCCGAGTGACTAAAATGCCAGATTCTCCTTCGGTAGACCCAGGTTCGAATCCCCAGTAAGGTGTGGATTTTTTGTCTGGCCGGGGCAAAAAGAAAACCTTAACCTGCACAGTTTACGGCGACTGCACTAGCCAGGTGATCTTAATTCCTCAGGCACAAGACAACCCCCCTCCCCCATCCACCGCAAGTACAATATAGGCAGTAAATGACAGTGACAGTTTTGACAGCCAACTGATGAAAGATTGATGATGTGAATTACTTAAATGTGTTTTTCAAATGTCAGTTTTAAACAATTATGTAGTGTGTTAGTCACAGTGACAAAAGATGTGAATTACTTAAGCATGTTTTTTTCAAATGTCGGTTAAAACAATTATGAAGTGTGATAGCCAGTGACGAGAGATGTGAATTACTGAAAATTTTTAAATGTCAGTTATAAGCAAATATGGAGTGAGTTAGCCACAGTGGTGAAAGACGTGAATTACATGTTTTTCAAATATCAGGTATAAACAATTAAAATTTACCTCTCGAATTTGTTCCACCAGATGATCATACTTTTTCACTTCTGCTTCAGCTTTCTTCCAATTACTGTCAAGTATTTTTAACTGAAAGTAACAACAAATGTTTAATAAGTCAAGTAATATACAAATATTATTTTTCTGTGTGACAGACCAAAGTCTCGCTACACTGCAGCTTGTGATATAACTGTAGTAGAGAGGCTGGACTCTCAGAAATTGTGCTGGATGGCAAGAGTCAGCCCCCACATGAAGTCATCTCCTGGCCTGTTTCTAACATTCTTATTAAAGTTTACAGGCAAGAGAGTTGAGGTTTCTTCTTCTGTATTCATCCGGAGTGTTTTTTTCACATGTGATTGTGTTGTGCCAGTATAACTGCGAGTTTAGGCCGACACATCCGACTTCTGCAGGCATTTGTTGACCGGTTAATCTTCCTGGGTGTTTTGAAGGACATTCCACTCTCACTAGGACATTTTTGCGTTATCTCATCTCATCATGTTCCTCTTGTACCTTGCGGTGTCAAGGTGAAGTATAAACATCGTGAGTGTGCCCAATTATGGGCTTCATGTATCGATATTCCCATGGACTCTGTTATTCCCTGCGTCCATCGTTTTTGCGTTATGCCTTTTTATTTACGCCGTTAGGCCGACACATCAGACTTCTTTGGGCGTTTGTTGACCGGGTTAACCTTTGCACCGGGTTTTATCCCATACGACAAAGGCCAGCATGACTAAAGGGACAAGAGCAGTCATTCTTAAACATCTGTCAAGGTAGCAGGTTCAACCCCTATGCGGTCAGTTCGATTAAAATGTTAACTTCTTGTCCTTGACTTGGTGATGTAAATTACAAGTACCTCTGAAGTCAGAGTGGGTTCACCTGATTGTGAGGGACACTGGTAATAGGGAAAGCTAATCCACACGAAAGAGTCAGTCCAGTGCACTAGAAATAGTTGTGTGTATGGACTACGCTTGAGTTCAAAGCGAGTGAACAAGGTTCGTCTCTGTGGCAAAGCTGTCTGACTCGGGTAATGGTTGTGGGTTCGATTCAGGGCCACATCCTTCGGTTCACAAGTGCATTTTTTCAGAGACTCCTGTGGGACGTCACTGGAGCTATGGAGTTTGTGCTTTATGTGACGCTTTCGGCAATTCACTGCAGAAAAAGACTGGGCCATATGGGATAAATACCCGGTGCAATGAAGGGCGACCCTGTCGACTTTTTTAAGTGAATAAGGTTTACAAAATATGCACATGTATAAATAGTGTTTATTTGTGTTCCCTTTTTTCCCCAATCCAAAAATTGATTATTTTACTGAATTGTACACCTTGGATGCGCATACCAAAACATTAGCTGCCTTCTGCTCGAGTCTGAAACAATGTTTTGATGTTTACACAACTGTTGCGTCTCAACTTTACACATCATATACTTCACAGACATGTCACAAATTGCCATGTTCTAAATCTACATGCAATTCCCCACGCATCTATGTGTAACATCAGTATAGTTTACAACAAACTTGAAAATAACTGACTATTAAACTTCTATAGTATGTGATGACTACATGTGAGAAAATCCCTGGTCAAAACACGGCATGACATCTACAGCCTAAAAGAGATCAGTTACTATGCTCACTATTTAAGCTCAACACATAAGGTCCTTTGTTGATTCCATACACTACGGTTGATGTCAATGCCCTAATCCTTGCCATGTCAAGTGCCCTAAACCTCATCATATCAAGCAGTTCACATATTGTTGGTGAACCCAACCCTGCTATGTCAAATTACTCACTCCTGCAAGAAAATATTAGGAAAGTTAAGACCACTATGTTGCAATAAAGGGATACCCTAAATTTCACCGCGGACAGCAGATGGATTTTTTGCCAACTTTATTAATCACGCAAGTTTTGTGCCACGTTTGTACACCTCCAGATAATCATTCTAGCCCTGAGTTGAACTGACACGGAATTAGATCCCGAGATAGTGAATCTCCAGCGGCAAGCCTTTGGCACCCAACAAGCTCCTTCTTAAATAAAAGGTGAAATATGTCAAAGGTTCATCCTATGAAATGACAAATCGGTTCAAATGTCTATCTTCAGCATGCCTTATTACATGACAAACTCTTGCATCAAAACAATCTTACCCTTCTCACGGCCTTATCTCCAACCTCTTTATTCTTGTCTCTCTCATCAAACAACGTCATCATCAGCTCGTGATTCTGTAGAAAAACATTGCTGATATTGAAATATGCAAATCCCAAGGTTTATACAAGGTTTCAGATAAAAATCTTAAATGTTCTGTGTGTATGTGAGAATGTATTCTGAACAAGTAAACAAAAAACGTATCATTTTTTCAATGTAGTCACCACAGCATTCAATGCAAGTCCTGTAGAAAACAATTCTCTTGGTCGCATGTGTAACCACTCATACACCACCTGCTGTATCTCTTCAGGCTGAAAAGTTTTGAAACTTCCTACTCCACTCATACACTTGCTGAACTGACATGCATGCATCACCATACTGGACCTTCATTCGCCGATGAATTCCTATAACAGAACGCTGCTCCTCTTTGGTGCATGATAAAAGTGGGACGGCCATCTTTAAACTGTCCTTATGATATCACCTTGTTCATCTGCACCGTGATGTCACATGCCGAACACTCTTGACAGCCGTAACAACAATATTGACAGGTTACAAGACATGTAATATCTATCACACTTTTAAGGTTTTCATATATTTCCACCTTTCGGCCGACACATCTGACGTCTTCTGGCATTTGTTGACCAGGTTAACCTCTCCGGGCATTCTGGGTTCAACTCCCAGTAGTGGCAGGATTGTCTTCCCTCCCTGACCAGCAGGGACCAGGGGTGAACTCAGTCTCATGAAATGGGAAGCGGGTGACGGTCTCAATTTTCTGGGAATTGTTGGGGAAAGAGAGAAGGAAACTGACCATTTCACCCGTCGGAGTCTTGAATATATGAAGCCCCAGCACTTCACACAACTGCAAATCTGCTGTGAGACTACCTTTGTGTTAAAATGGTCATAAGACTCAGGCTGCACTGGTTTCTGCAGAAAGTTTGTTCAAAATCAGGTTCTCAATCCCAATATTTAACATACATATTGATCTATCAACGAGTCTCTGAACCCCATCATATAAATTACATATTGATCTATCAACGAGTCTCTGAACCCCATCATATAAATTATATATTGATCTATCAATCTATCAACGAGTCTCTGAACCCCATATATAAATTACATATTGATCTATCAATGAGTCTCTGAACCCAATCATATAAATTACATAATGATCTATCAACGAGTCAGAACCCTATCATAAAAATTAATGATCTATCAATGAGTCTCTGAACCCCTTCATATAAATTACACATTGATCTATCAATGAGTCTCTGAACCCCATCATATAAATTACATATTGATCTATCAACGAGTCTCTGAACCCCATCATATAAATTACATATTGATCTATCAACGAGTCTCTGAACCCAATCATATAAGTTACAAATTGATCTATCAACGAGTCAGAACCCTATCATATAAATTACATACTATTACATAATGATCTATCAACGAGTCAGAACCCCATCATATAAATTACATACTATCTATCAACGAGTCTCTGAACCCCATCATATAAATTACATATTGATCTATCAACAAGTCTCTGAACCCAATCATATAAGTTACATAATGATCTATCAACGAGTCAGAACCCTATCATATAAATTACATACTATCTATCAATGAGTCTCTGAACTCCATATAAATTACATATTGATCTATCAATGAAAATGTCTGTAGGTGTGTTTATGTAGTTGAAAGGGGCGATGCCGATACTGTAGTGACCGTGGTCAGACCAAGGTTCCCCGGGAAGGTTAACCCGGTCAACAAATGCCCGCAGAAGTCGGATGTGTCGGCCTAACGGCGCAAGAACGCAGCTCTGCTGTAAACAGGCACAATGCAATCACATCCGAAAAAAAACTCCGGATGAACGAAGAAGAAGAAGAAGACCAAGGTTCGACACCCCCCATTATCTTCCGCATGCAGATGAAAAGACAGGCCACGTAAGACTCTTCATTCATTCAGTAGCATGCCCTTTGCAGAACCTCGCCCCCATAACAACCTTCCGAAAAAACCTCTCGATCATAATCAAGATGTCCCGCGTCTGATACACCCATCTGGAGATCATCTGCCACATCCTGCACCCATCTTCTCTTTAGACTTCCTCTTTCTCTATTCCCAGGCATATACCCCTCCTATATTGTCTCTCCAAATTTTTGTGACGTTTCAAGTGAAAACAATTTCAATTTTCTTTGTTTTATCATCTTTAATAGCCAACCTTCTTCAAAATTCAGCTCTTCTATGCAACAAAATGTGACGTCCGTATCACATCACAAACCTACTGCAGGTTCCTACTTGGGGACATTACAAAAATGAATGTGTTATTACACAGACAGGAAGCAGTCTATATTAACCGCACATGTCATGATTAAGGTAACTTGGAATGTATTAGAACTGTTGGTATTAATTAATAAGTAGATAATAAGAGAGAGAGAAAACATATTGGATGACAGTTCAACATTACGGACACTGCCCACAAACATTCAAGATAATGGACACTGCCCACAAACATTCAACATTATGGACACTGCCCACAAACATTCAACATTATGGACACTGCCCACAAACATTCAACATTATGGACACTGCCCACAAACATTCAACATTATGGACACTGCCCACAAACATTCAACATTATGGACACTGCCCACAAACATTCAACATTATGGACACTGCCCACAAACATTCAACAAACCGCTGACTTTTTTTCTTGCAATCGCTTCCTTGCTTTGAACTCGAGTGCTGTCCATAAACATGCTACTACTTCTAGTGCACTGGACGGGTTTTTGCGTGTGGATTAGCTTTCCTTATTACCAGTGTCCCTCGCCATCAGGAGAACCCACTCCAACTTCTCAGGTACTTGTCATTTACGTTCCCAAGTCAAGGACAAGCAGTCGACCTTTTAGTCTGACTGACCAGTGTAGGCATTGAACCCGCTAACACAGCATCAGCACACCGGATGTTCAAGAACAAGTTCTCTTATCCATTCAGCCATGCTGACCTACAGGCCTAGAGTTACGAAAATACATGACAGCCCCTGGCAGCGAGCTTCAGGAAGAAAAACTAGTGTTTTTTATACAGTGAAAAGACTGACCTTTTTCTTCAAATTGACAATCTCCCTAAGACTGGCTTGATCTGATTTCTGTCCCGTCTTGACATGGTCAAATTTCTGCAGGACCTCACTGAGCTGCTCTGACAGAAGCTTCACTTCCTCTCTTAGAGCACGCACTTTACGGTTAAGTTCAGCCTTCTCTTCCCCTAAAGCCTGTATTGTGTTACAAGATCATACACATCTAATCATCCTTTAGGTAACGAGTATATTGTTGCAAACAAAACAGCTTGTTTCTAAAACACATGAAAAATTATATACAGATGTTACAATCTGTTCTCAGTTTAGTTGTATCATCATCATGTGCCATGCCGATTATCGTGCCGGTCAGGTTTCATCATCTCACACGATCACCAGAGTCTGATCACCAGGATCAGTTCTGTGTTCTTGTCTCGACCATACCATGTGGCTATGCCTTCCCCTTGTTCTTTTCCCCCTCAATCTTACCAGTTGTCGCCAAGTTCTCTAGTTTATTTCTTCTCATGACGTGCCCAAAGAATTTTGACTGTGTACGTCTAATTACAGTTTAGTTTACAACATATGAAAATCTTTATGAGATAGCAGAATTTAAAAGGAGAGGTATATGGTGCCCAATTTAGAAGGTATCACGTTCAATCCCAACATATAGCTGGGAATTTGTTTCCAAGAACAATTGTTATCCAATGATATAACATTATTAACTAAATAAGTAGCAGCAATTAAAATGGGAAATAAAGAGGGCAATTATGAACAAATAAAGCTAGGTGTACAACAGGGACGTGTCTTGTCACCGGATCTCTTCTCCATCCACAGCGAAGTAGTAATGCCAGAGATCAAAGAGAAGCCAGGAATACTAGTTGGAGGTTATAATATAAACAATATACACTATGCAGATGACACAGTATTGGTTGCGGATAATGCAACAGACTTACAACAATTGTTGGATATTGTAGTAACAGAGAAGGCAAGAAAACAATCAAGAAAACAGTAACAATGATGATATAAAAGAAAAACGTGACACCAAAATGTGAAATAGAAATAGAAGGGAAAATTCTTAACCAAGTGGATAGTTTTCTAGGGGTATTCATAACATCAGATGGAAGATGCACAACAGAGATTAAGAGCAGAATAGGCAAGCCAATGCTGCATTTAGGAAAATGAAGAAAATTCTATGCAATAAGTCACTATCATTGAATGTAAGAAAGAGAGTGCTGAAGTGGTATATAGAACCAGTATTGCTGTATGGCAGTGAATCCTGGAATGTAAATGAACAAATTAGGAAGAGATTGGAAGCAAGAGAGATGTGGTTCCTAAGATGAATGTTGTGAATTCCTTGGACTGCCAAAGTAACTAACAATGACTGCCTAAAACAGGCCAATGAAACTAGAACATTATATATAGCAATAAGAAAGAGACAAACAGCTTTCTTTGGTCATGTGATGAGAAGAGAGGCACTGGAGAACATCATGACAACTGGAAAGATCGAGGGGAAGAGAGGGAGAGGCAGACCAAGAAAAATGATGCTGGATGGATTGAGACGGTGGCAGAGTTGATTAAGAAAACCAAAGACTGAGATATGTGGAAAGTCATGAATGCCTACGCCAGCCGGCATGACGATGATGATTTAAGTATTTGGGTACTTTGATGACAGCGGATGGAAAATGTCTTAAGTTAAATGTAGACTAACCCAAGCAAAGGCAGCATTTCACAGGATTAAAAACATTCTCTGCAATTTATCTTTGCCAATCCTGATCTATAAAAACAAATCATGGACAATTAACAGTTAAGTGAGAAATTATGTTAAAGATGTCGGTTTATAGAAGAATGATGAGAACACTGGACGGATAAAAATGGCAATGACAATATCACTAAGAGAACTGATCACTCACAGCAGAAGCAGATAATTCACAATCTGAAGGCATGTATGAGAGAAGGGGAAATCTGGAGTATGTTGTTACAACAGGAAAGTTGAAGCTTAAGAGAGGCAGGAGGAGACCAAGCGAGAAGATGCTGACCAGTTTGACATCAAAATATGGAGGAACATAAGTATCAGAAATTGACGTGCAGCACATGAGACAGAAGGCTGTGGACAGACTCGATCACCAGCGCCACGGACTATAAGAAGAAGAATAACCAAATAAGACAAGCTAAACACACACAAAATGCACACACATTTACTATTATCCAAATAAAGAATCATAAACAGGTAACAATTCGCATATATTGCCTTCGAGAGACTGACTACCAAATATACATAATTTCCTCTACACGATGAGATAGAATAAGCATACAGAAAGAGCCAGACAAACAACACACCGTTACTAAATGCTGCTGGTCCTGATAAGCCATCAGGGACTGGGTCTTTTCTCTCATCCGAGCATTCAGCTCCTGCAACTGTGACTTGGCAGTCGCCAGTTGTGCTGACTTCTGCACTAAATCTGTTTCCAGGTCTTTGGACTGATGCCGCTGGAACTTCAGCTTCTCCTCCAACAGAGTGCTGAAAAAGAAAAATGTATATTCAGGTTCTATTTTTTTTTAATGGTTTATTTTTTCACTTTAAACTCAAGCATAGTCCAACACGCTACCTATAGTAGCACTGGACTGAATTTTGCGTGTGGATTAGCTTTCCCTAATACCAGTGTCCTTGGCCACCAGGCGATCCCACTCTCGAGGTAACTTTTGAGGTAATTCAGGTTTGATAAAAAGAAATAGCTGCAGTAGCGTCACTGATAAATGCTCGCCTGCCAAACCAGAGCTATACTGCCCTATACTGAAGGTGACAGGTAACTTCAGAGCCTGAGGCAGACGCGAGAAGCTGCCAGCCACATCTTCCTCAATTAGGGATTGAAACCTGGAACACTAGTCAGAGATCTATCCACAGTTTCCAATTACAAAATGTGTGTTTGTAACATATAAAACAAACATTTCAGGTAACAAAAAGCACACTCAAGAAACCACTCACATGTCTTCTTTCAGATCCTTCACTGTAAGATCAGAGGCTCTCTGAGCCATGTCTGCAGCCTTGAGGATCATACTGAACAGTCTGTCCACAAGTTGAACCTGTGTCAATGAAAATGTCTCATTACAGAACTCAGTGTGAACAGAAAAGAACTGTTTTGTTCTGGTTGCTTCTAAGAAATGTAATTTACATAACCTACCATAACGTGCAAAGAAAAGGGTATCGTAAGTGTTACTCAAATATAAATTATATGTTTCTCCATATACATGATTTCTTCTTCTTCTGCGTTCCAGTTTTTTTTTTTTTCCGACAAGATTGCGTTGTGCCTGTTTACAGCAGAGCTGCATTCTTGCGCTGTTAGGCAGACACATCCGACTTCTGTGGGCATTTGTTGACCAGGTTAACCTTCCCGGGTATATACATGATTTAAGGTAGTGCAGCTTCACAACTATAACATCACTGTTAGCTTACCGTCTTCGCAGACAATCAGGTTTGTTACATTGTGCTTCTAACAAGGCACAACTACAATCCCATGGTTGTAGCGAATGTTATATCTCTCCATAGCACAAAGCCTGTGTTGCCCATGCTGCATGATCCCTTTCTCAGCCTGCCTAGTTTAGCCAGAGGAAAGGTAACACCAATTCATCTGGAACAAGACAAACTGCAGAAACTGCCAGATCAGCAAAGCATTGCTCTATCTGCCTGTCAGAGCTTTGATCCTAGACCTGTTGCTGACTAAGGCTTAAGGCCTGGACTGCCCTGCCATTACATTTCATCTTTAGATTGCATTTCCTCACGCAAGACTTGTACTCTTCCAATTGCACCCCTCCACTTGATGCCATGGGGTGTGGGGTTTGGTAAGCGGCGCCCGACATTCGGCACAAACAGAAAGCAGGTACTACCATCTACTGTCATACAGCAGCTCAGCATGACTAAGACCCAACATTCAGCACTAACAGAAAGCAAGTATTACTGCCTATTATCATATGGCAGCTCAGTCTATCTGACTAAGAGATGGCAATCCTAACATACCAGGTAAAACATCAGCCGCATCAATCAGGAACTGGATCGCTAGATGTTGATTTTCACAACTGTATGCTACTACTGAAGTCAGGAGTGGGTTCACCTGATGGCGTGGGACACTAGTAATAGGGAAAGCTGGCCCACATGCAAAAATCAGTCCAGCGTGGACTACGCTTGAGTTCACAGCAAGTTAAAAGAAGGTCCCTAGAACTTCCAAGTCTGAAGCAGACCTCCTGAATATCACGTTCCCTGGAACTTCCAAGCCCGAAGCAGAGCTGTATCATCTCAGTCACGCCTGCAAAAAATATCCAATCCTCTACCCAGAGACCAGGGAGAGATTACATCCTCCACAGGCTGATTCAGACCTGGCAATTGTCAAGTAAATTGTGGATGCCAACCTCAAGTGGTAGGAACTTTGAAACATAATTTAAATATGTTGGGTATACCCCATGTGTTAGAAACTTTGAGACAATTTAAATACTTTGCCCATATCCCATTTGACAAACTTTGAAACATAATATAAATATTTTTGCCATGCCTCATGTGGCGCGCGCAGAGAGAGAGAGAGGAAGGAGAGAGAGAGAGAGAGGAAGGAGAGAGAGAGAGAGAAAGAGAAAGAGAGAGAGAGGGGAATGTTATGAGTAAGAGAAGAGAAAGGGAGAAAGCCAGAAGAATCCCACTAACATTCCACAGGGGAACTTACCTTGGCCAGCAATGAGTCAGAATCCAAGCACGGGAGAGTATCTTCAAGAGATGAATTCACCAGGCTCATAGATTTAGAGTTTTCACCTTTGGCCTTGGCCATGCTCTCCAATGTTCTGTCCACTGTTGACGGAATGCTGCAAATTTTTGCATAACCTGGTGTAGACAAGTTCTGTTCCGTCGTCGGATACAACTTGCTTAAATCTTTTCTAACCGAAGTCTGAGAACGCTGGGAGTTTTGTGAAACATCTGAATTCTTCAAGGTCACTTTAGAAGTACTAGAAAACAATGTGTTCTTTGAATCCGTTAGCATCCTGGAATTCTGGGATGTTATGCTGAATGTTTGGTTGCCAGGAGACAGATATGATTCTGCCTCTACACCAAGTCTTGGCAGCAGAGCACCAAACTGTACGTTATTTTGCTTTAGTCTTCCTTCATCAGTTTTGACAGAGCTTGAAAGATCCTGATTTACAGAAATATTCTGGAGAACTGAAAGTCTTTGTTGTGCAAATGATGCAGTCGAAGAATGGAGCATCGCTGGACGTCCTTTTGCTGCAGACAGAGCTTGAGTGGCTAATAAGGATTCTTCAAAGACACTGCGGGCTGGTTTATTTGGTGTAATAAATGCTTCTCTAACTGAGCTGTCTGGTTTTACCTTGGGAAAAAATAAAAATAAAAGCGTGACAGAAACTCAACTACCTAGGCACATGGATAACATCAGATGTGAGATTATCACAGAGACAAAGGATAAATAGGACATGGTAAAACTGCATTTTCTAAATGTCAAGACATCTTAAGAGGTTAGAAAAAGAATTCTGGCATGTTACTTAAAACCAATTTTAACATATGACAGTAATTCTGAACAAATAGTGAAAAAGTAAAATAGGCCCCAGAGATGTGATTTTATAAAAGAATGCAGAAAATACCAAAGACAGCCAAAATGAATAATTTAAATGTTCTGAAAAGGGCAAAAACAAAAAGACAACTTATCAGAAACACTAGAAAGAGGTAGTTCTAATTTTTGCCACATTATAAGAGGAGAAAACTGGGTGATGATGTGATAACTAGAAAGATTTGGAAAGAAAAAGAGTGGAAGACAGCGAGAGAACATTCTTGAGTCTAGTGTTAAGGCATGGAACGATGTCAGCACATGAACTGACATTTTGCTGGATATCGCAAGATCTGGAAAAGCATGATCACCCAGACTAGTTTTCAAGGCACTTGATATCAACCTATTGTGCATGTCAAGGGAAGTATTTATATCCCATTTATAATCACAGATTGCAGTGGTAAATTGAAAGTGAAAACATTCTTATGCCACAGCAGGCTGGCTATAGACAGTGCTATTCTATGGAAGATCAGACAATCTACCTCTCTTAATAAGAAATTGATGCATTCCAAGAGAAGAAACTGGTGCTTGCAGCATAGATAGATCTAAAGTCATCCTTTGACAAAGTCTGGAAAGAAGGTCTGATGAAGAAACAGAAACTATAAACTCAATGGAAGAATGTACAAATGGGTGAAAGCATACTTGCTCAACAGAAGAGCCGAGCCAGAGTACAGATACACGGACTCAAGAGCAAGACTAATACAGTTTCAGTTTTTCCAAGGGTGGAGTCCTATCCCCCCCACACTTTTCTTAATCACCATCAATGATCTTGTTGCTAAACGACCACACAGAATGGCAATATATGCTGATGACCTGGTCCTATGGAGCAAAAATTAACATGCATCAGTGGCCACCAAATCGCTACAAAGAGCAAGAGAAATGTCAGGAACAGAACTGCGAAATGTTCTCCACTTTCATTGACCTTACCAAGGCTTCTGATACAGTCAGCAGAGAAGGACTGTGGAAGATTATGGCAAAATATGGCTGTCCACGAAAGTTTGTCCAAATCGTGCGGCTATTTCATGATGGCATGCAGGCAAGAGTACAGGAAAATGGTGAACTGTCTGAGCCCTTTCCTGTCACCAATGGAGTGAATCAAGGATGTGTCCTGGCACCAATACTGTTCAGCCTCATGTTTTCAGCTATGCTGATGAATGCCTTCGAGAACAACGACATTGGAATAGACAACTACTGCATGGATGGAAAGTTATTCAATCTCAGAAGGCTGAAAGCTAAAACCAAAATTGACAGCGACACCGTCAGAGAGCTCCTGTTTGCTGATGATTGCACTCTATACGCCAACTCAGAGGCAGACATGCAACATCATGTTTCAGCTTTCTCACATGCCTGTGCCAACTTTGGGCTCAATATCAATTTGGAGAAAACTGTAGTTATGTACCAGCCAGCTCCAGGGAATAATCACACTGCCGAATATCAAAGTGAATGGTCATAGTCTAAGTGTTGTGGACAAATTCACCTATCTTGGCAGCACTGTGTCACAAGCTGCCACAATTGATGATGAAGTGAATGCAAGAATCTTCAAGGCCAGCGCGGCCTTTGGCAGACTGTACAAGAATGTATGGGACAGAAATGGAATAAGCCTGCAAACAAAGCTGAAAGTACAAAGCAGTTGTATTATCCACACTGCTATATGCTTGTGAAACCTGGACTGTTTATCAGCGACACGCTAGGAAATTAAACCACTTCCACACAGTCTGCCTTAGGAAGTTACTGAAGATTAAATGGCAAGACAAGATCCCAGACACTGAAGTCCTAGAAAGAGCGTCCATGCCCAGTATCCACACGCTACTAATGAAGAATCAGATTCGCTGGGCTGGTCACTTGACTCGCATGCCAGATCACAGGCTCCCTAAACGAATTGTTTACGGCGAGTTGCGTTGTGGTAAACGCTCCCAAGGCGGCCAGAGGAAACGCTTTAAAGACACTCTGAAAATCTCACTGAATGCTTTTTGAATGAATCACGACACCTGGGAGACTGTAGCCAGAGACCGAAATTCGTGGCGTACATCATTACGCAAGGGCGCAGTCACTTGTGAGGCAACCCGGACTGCAAGAGCTGTGAAGAAAAGACAGAACAGAAAAACCACTGCAGAAAATCCTCCTCCAGAAATGTCAAGCATTCTTTGTCCACATTGTCAAAGAACATTTCGAGCCAAAATAGGCCTTACCAGCCATCTTAGAACTCACGGCTCCATACTTTCAACCCCACTGGATGAAATGAATGGTCATCATTCTTGATGGACAAACAACAACACAAAGAGCTTTAGATGCATTAGTTGTATGGGCAAATTGATGGTGTATCAGCATAAATACTGATAAGTGCAGCACCACTCTATCCTCTCTGCAAAACAAAAGGCAGGCATCATTCAGATAAATGGAATACCCCTAAGAGATGAACCAACATACCCTGGAGTAACGTTTGATGACAGGCTGACATGGAGAAAGCACATCAACAAAGCAGTAGCAAAAGCCGGAAGGAAAATAGCCAAGAAGACAACTTTCTTTTTCTGCCTTTCATCTCCCAATAGAACAAGACCCTTAACCAACTCACACCAAGCCCTCCACTGCAGACGTGATCATGCCTGAGTGGATTTTACAGCTTAAGTTTTCTACAGGATGGGTTGCCCAGTTCCAACCTCTCCACTGCAGACATGATCATGCCTGAGTGGATTTTACAGCTTAAGTTTTCTACAGGATGGGTTGCCCAGTTCCAACCAGCCCCGACCTTAGTCATCTATTATTACATCAACCATGGTAGATTACAATGTTAAGCTTTCCTACCCTTTCTACTTCCATTACCACACAAGCAATTTGTCAACTGTCAGGATAAAGTGTTTGGAAAAGAGCAAAACTTACCTCCAGGCCGAGACTCTGTTGTAGTGAAGACAACACGGACTCCATTCTCTCCTGTAGGTTATCCATGGCTGTAGAGCTCATGTCCAGATCCATGGACTTCAGGGACAGAGCCTCCTCCAGCATCTGAACATCTGACCTGAAGAGATGCCAGGGAAACAAAGGTCAGTATCTGCTCAGTTCTGATCACTACAACCATACAGCCCTGCTACAATTATTATTATAACTGCCATTGTGTTACTGTGAATGCCATGGCAGCATCGTGAATTTCTTGCTATAATCGTTATGACTTATGATATTTATGATTCTACCTTGCTATAATTATTATTAAAACTGTGGTACTGTGATTCTATCTTACAATTATTTAACCATGGTACTGTGATTCTATCTTGCTATAATTATCATTACAAGTGTGGCACTACAATTCTATCTTAGAATTATTAGTACTGTGGTACTGTGATTCAATCTTGCTACAATTATGATAACTTTCATACTGTGATTCAATCTTGCTACAATTATGATAAATGTGGTACTGTAATTCTATCCTGCTACAATTATAACTGAGGTACTGTGACTATCCTGCTAGTTATTATAACGGCCATGGTGGCATAGTGATTAGTATGTTTGTTTACGAGTACTCTTGTCTCAGGTCTATTCTAAACGCACAAGGGATAGGCGTTTGTGGAGGAAATGTGACTGTCTGTGACATTTGGCATGATACATGGTGACTGATAACTTGGAACCTGAATATATGGACAAGTTTGCTTCATAACCACCTGTGAACAATCATTTCACAGGGTCTTCTGCAGGCAGTTTCACAATCATTCATAGTATAAGCGATGCTCTCAATTGTATAAAGATACAATTTCTTGCAGAACAATTAGACAACGGAATATCATACAGATTATGTAAAAATTGAAACTCCATACAGAATACGCAGAATGTAGCAGTTCATGTGAAATTCCAAACAAAATTCATAGAGAACAGAATTTCATAGAGAATAAACAGACAAGTGAAATGCATGCAGAATAGACAATTTAATTGTGAGCAGAATAACAATAAAATGACAAAATAAACTTGAAAATGACAATCTAGAACAGACATCCAGCAGACAAGACCTAACTTACATAAGCTGATCATTAGAATGTTGCAGTTCTGAATTGTTGGACCTCAGAGCATCAATGAGTTTGTCATTGCTGGCAGCAAGTTCCAACTCTGAGTCCAGCCGGCTCCTGGAGTCAGTCAGGGCTTCCAGGTACAGTTGTTTCTCTGCCTCCAAAAATTTGACCGTGTTCCTTATCTCCTGGAAGTGACAACGGCAACTAGTTCATGGAAGTGACAATATCCATAAGAGATGGAAGAATATCTAGGAAATGGCAGCAACAAAGTCACAAGATTATAGAAGTTATATAGTGTGACAAGGTCTGGGAAATAAGATCACGGAGGTGACAAAGTAATAAGGTCACAGAAATGACAATAACATTCCAGATGAAAGAATAGCTAGGAAATGGAAGTGATAATGCAACAAAATCACAGAAATGTCAAAGTAACAGAAGTGACAAAGTCATAAGGGCACAGAAGTGAAAGTAATATGGTCACAGAAGTGACAAAGTTACAAGATAAGCCAACTTTTATACCAGTGTGATTGTAGAAACATTTTATACAACCACATAATATGTAACACTATGTATTTAAGCCAAAAGTGTGTATGAAAATGTAAGTAAAACTTTTATATTTGTCTGTGTGTGGAAACAGTACAACCAGATAATATGTAACACCATGTGTGAAAGAAGTAGGAAAATCAGACTTTATATCTCTGTGTGTGGAAACACTAGTACAACCAGATAATATGTAACACCATGTGTGAAAGAAGTAGGAAAATCAGACTTTATATCTCTGTGTGTGGAAACACTAGTACAACCAGATAATATGTAACATGCAGGTCAGCATGGCTAAATGGGTAAGACAGCGTGTTCTTAAACACCTGGTGTGCTGATGCCGAGGTAAGGGGTTCAACCCCTACACCGGACAGCAGGACTAAAATGTTGACCTGTCATCCTTGACTTCGGGACTTAAATTACAAGTACCTCTGAAGTCGGAGTGTGTTCGCTTGATGACAAGGGACACAGTTAATAGGGAAAACCAATCCACACACAAAATTCAGACCATCACTGCTATAAATAGTGTGTATGGACTACGCTTGAGTTCATAAGCGAGCAAGCGCAACAAAATAAAACACAAAAATGTGTAACACCATGTGTGGAAGGTTTAGTAAAATCAGACAACACTTAACACTGTAGGTGGAAGACAATAATCTAACAACACTTAATACCTGATTCAAGTCTCAGTTAAACTAAACAACCCCGATCTATGTCTTCAGAAAAACAAGCAACATAAAGAGTTCAAACCCACCTGATAATAATCTCTTTCGGGCTGTGTGACGGCTTTTATCTTACGAAGAGTCTGCAATTCTTTACTCATCTCATCCATCTTGGCCCGCTGTTTGGCCAGCTGCTCCTGACAGTCGCTGATATCCTTGGCTTGCACATCACGATCTACCTCCCAGCTGTCCAGCGTGCCGCGGAGGTTCTCTATGCAAAGTTCCAAGCTGTCGCCATGACAGAATAATAAAAGTAATAACCAACCAGATATATATTAGTACTTTATCGCACAGAACAAAAAGTAGTGGACACTCGATTGACAATAGTATTACAAGACAACATAGTAATGGACACTGAACAGATACTACAACACAAAGCAAAGAGCAGTGGACAGATAATACAACACAAAACAGAGCAGTGGAAACTGAACCGACATTAATATGACAAGACAAAACAGAAAGAAGTGAACACAGGACACACATTAGTATTACAAGACAAAACAAACAGAAGGGGACACTGGACATATAATATTACAGTACAAAACAAATAGTAGTGGTTAAGAGCCAGATATTAATATTATAAGACAAAACAAATAGAAGGAGGCACTGGAAAAATAGTATCAAATCACAATTTCTGAAATGTGTATGAGAGACATTTATCTTCAATGTTCAGATCTGGTAAAATGTCACCATTTGTCTTCTGGACCCACGATACTCTCAAGAACTTTTCTGTAACATGAAAGTTCAAACGCCTCAATTTCCTTTCATAATTACAAAATGGGCTACAACTCACATCCATATACTGTCACAGGAAATATGCATAACCCTTTACAAGGCAGAGCGTCCGTTTCCGTCCGATGCCTTAAACGCACAGAGCGGCCCATTACGTCCGATACTATTATGCATTGTAAAAACGTGATCTCTCGGCTTTCCGACACTTCCGACAGCTACTTTCGCTTTTGCCGATAGCTTGACAACGTGGCCGCCATTTGTAAATGCAATACTATGAATTTGAACAGACTTTTTTGGATAGTTTTCGGGACTTTTACGCTGTTTTTCAAAACAGATTTCTTCAAGTGATAGCCGAGATTTCGCTAGGTTCAATTTAAATGACATTAAAGGGCACGAAGTTGACTATTAATCGGAGCTAGATATCAGTGCAAAGCGTTACTTTGCATCAGCAGTCTGAGTCGGACTTTAAAGAAAGTGATTATGATTCTGAAAATGTGTTTGTAAATTGCCGTATAGATGACGGAAAATCACAAACAACATGCTGTATTTCGTAAATATTTGTATTCATATATGGATTACCAACAACAATCACCTGAGTAACATATTCTGCACGCTTTTCCCTTCATTGTGTTACTTAACTAAAATCGGTTGACTAACACCTTATTTGTTTTTTTTGTACTAACGCGACCCGAAATTTTACCAAACCTGAAAAAATCTTGCCCGTTCAGGGCTAAAAAACGGACAAGCGTCTGCCCTGTAAAGGGATAATCTACGTTAATTTGTCTCCTAATGTTGTGCTGAGGTTTCTTAATACTGTTTAACTGTTTCGTTCTACGGCCAGCTTACTCCTGACATGTTATGAACGGTCTCCATTGGTCTTCCTAGATAATAGTGAAAAAACTAGGAGCTCCCAAAAGTGTATACTCTATGTATTCAATACAGATCAGTTGGATGTTGTAAAGAGTAGATTATTAGAGCAAACGTCCATGCAAAATTTAAAAAAAAAGAAGACCCATAATGGAATATTTACGGAGCACGTATGAGAATGTCCCGAGTACTGTGATGTTGGTTCTTGACTCAACACAACAATAGGTTTATGGGCAGTCACAAAGTAAGATTTACAGTTGAGTGACCTGTTAAAAAAAGTTCAGTCTTTAGAATAAAATCACCCGACATACAAGAAAATCAATCATCCACAGATGCCAAAGTCTGGTGACATTTAGAAATGTACATGCTTCAAAGTGAAAACATCACAAAAACACAGTAAATATCCTTTCATAGACATACCTGGACTTGGAAACCTCATGGTCAGCAATAACTTGTTCATAATAGTCACTTTTAGCAATCAGACTGAAATAAAATGAAGCTCGGCTATTTATTTATCACACCAAGAAAGATTTTATGTCATGCTTTCAAGTGATATTCAGCAACTAAATAAATAAACACATTTACACATGATATGGTAAATTGAGAATACATCATATCTTACATGGATGAAAGGCACAGCTGGAAGTATTAATTCATCTTTCTTTACCTCCAATGAACTAGTACCCATTTTAAGGGGGTGAGTTGACCTTCGGAGCTGTATTGTTGGGGGAAAAGCAACACTCAGAAACTGGAGATTGATCCCATGACCACCATGATGGCAGGTGACTGCACTAGCGACTACACAACAATGCCTGGACAATAGCTGTGTATATCCTTTGGCTCTGTGGATGACATTCCCTAATGTCACTTTCTGGAACAAGGGTTCTCCTGCATTAGCCAGTTATTTATGCCATCTTCTGGAAACATGTGGGATAAAATATATCAGCAAAAAGGCTTTTTCTTGGTTAACCAATTTAGGTAACTCGGATATTTAGCAGTATAAATGCCGACAGAACATTTGACATCCAGATCACGGCAAATGCTACTATTGTTATGGCTACTAAATCTAGAATCTTCCATGTAAGGTATTGTAACTCCATAAAACCATCCCTTTTTCCAGTTGGGGGTCCATTTCAGGTACGGCCTTAATCTTAAACAGTTCCATCTAAGTCTTTTTGTTTAGATCTGATCCTCCCTCTATTCATTCGTCTGTCATCCCTATTTCTCTATCTGTGTGCATTTTCCATAAGGCCTTCACTATAGACAAAACAGAGTTTAAAATTCAAGCGGGTCGACTTTATTGCACCAGGATTTTTCCCATGTGGCTTGGTCTCTTTCCCCAGGGCCGGCCTGATGAAAGCGCAGCACAAGTCACAAACTCCTCAGCTCCTGCAACAACCCCCATGAGTCTCCGAGAAAACTGCATCTGTGAATTAAACAACACAGCCCATAATGTGAGGCTTTGCCACGGAGACTCCCTCACTACAGAGATTGACCTTACACATCCCCCCATCCCCCAAATTATTATGCCTTCACCTATACTACCCTCTCTTGTCACTTCTACCTATCATCTGATCTACAGAGCTATGATCGATGCAATTAGTGCCTTCAGGGGAAGCCGGTGTTGGCTGGTTGGTTTATAATTAATGACAGTATTTTGAGCTTTTACTCTAGTCCAACATACTGATGTTCAGGTTCTGCGAGCCCTAAAATGGGCTTGCATCTATTCTGTGATGTTTGTGTAGACTCTTTCCAACTCAGAATCTCAACAAGGACTTTTGTGCAGTCTCCTTTCTCCAAGCTCAGAAACTAGTCAGTGTGTAAGACTGAGATTAGAACTTTATATCTGTAGAGTGCCAGAGTGGCAAGGCAATATGTGAAACATCAGTCTGTCTAGGGAACACATCTGTGTGTACTCAACAACAAAGCGTTCCAGTGTCCTGACAAGTGTGAGACTTCACAGCGGCCCGGGATGTTGATGTAACAAAATCTTCAACATTGGTTTTCATTCAAGATTCACAATGAAACAAAATGCTTATATTGTCTTTTCCTGTCTAGTTATGTGAAGCTTTGAACCTATTGTTCTGTACAATTCGGCCTCTAATCTTGCAAACAGGTATCTCCCCTGATACTCAACAGTGACTCAGGATTTAACGTAACAACAAAATACAAAAAAATTCAAAACTGATTTTCATTACAGAAGATTCACAATGAAATCAAATGCTTACAGTTGTCTTTCCCTTTCTAGTTGTTGTGTCAAGGTTTGGACGTCTTGTTCTGCAGACTTCAGCCTCTCATCTTGCAAACTGTTCCTCTCCTGACACTCGGACAATTGATCCGTCAGGTCTGCCTTTGCTTTCATCAAATCTTTCACAACTGGAAGAAATACATAACCATCCATTTGTTTATAAATTAAAGAAGAAAATGATAAAATCTTTCACCAATTCACATACAGCTGCAAACATTCCAAATAGTTTTTTCATAAATTTAAATGAGATGGAGTAAAACCCTTAAATCTTGCATGTGAAATAAGACAAAGCTATGCATCTCTCATAAACAGAACTAAGGCTGATTAAAAACCTTCAAAACATGTGTCGCTTGAAATCTGAGAAACATACCAGCAAGATTTTTTTCCCAGTTCACTGTGGCAAGATATATTCATGCAAGCATATCACTGTAAAATTGAAACTGATGTTTAAAATAACATATTACAGCACATACTGGCATTAGAAGTGATATTTTAAAACTATGAAAAACACTTCAAAATTACAGATCAGAATATATCATAGATACAGATACAGCTTAGTCCATTTAATGAAAATTTAGTTATATATCTCTCTTTTAGAGTGATTGAGCCTTCATCATTTTAAAGAACACTTGTGCCACATATTTATTTTACAATTTGTATTAAATTAAAATTTTATTTTTAGAAAAAAATCATGCAATGGTTAAAATGTATGATTTCATTAAATTTTCTAGTTTCTTACTTTTAAAACCGAACTCAATTTTGCTATTCAGTTCAGCAACATGGACTTGAGATTCACAAATGTCCTGTTTAGCAGTCTGGTACATGGTCTCAAGCTGAAGAAAGACATAGACAAGCATGTTACATATAGCAGTTATATTTATAATTGACATAACATTGTTACCTAATAATTGTCTACACCTATCAGGAAACCAAAGACCGAGATCTGTGGAGAGCCATGAACACCTACGCCAGCCGGCACAGCACTTGATGATGATGATGAGTCACAAGAATGTTACACAGAGCCAGCCCCAACACGCAGTTGTGAATCCTGGACAATTAGTAAACAAACCTAAAGATCTCTAGAAGCTTTAGCAATGTGGTTTTATAGAATGCTGAAATTTCTTGGACATCAAAAGTGAGTAACCTTTTGAGTAATGCTATGACACAAAGACAACATATTATAAACATCAGAAAGAGGCAGACATCCTTTTGTGGCCACATAATGAGAAGATAAGCTGGAACATAGTGTGACAAATGGAAAGATTTGAAGAGAGATAGATGAATACAAATTGAGAACATTCTTGATAAATCACAAAAGCTTTTAATAGATGCCAGATTAAGTTCAACCAATCCATTGTTGCAGGTTTACACATTATTCAATCATGTGTTAGATCACAGAGGTCACATGTTTTCATATACTCCATTCTCTTCAGTCTTATGATGGGCCCATAAATCGGAGATGTTTCCACTCCCTTTAGTCTTGTGCCGGAACAGAGAGGTCACTCATTTCAGTCTTGTGCTGAGCCACAGAGGTAATAAGATTTCCCTCCTTTCAGACAAATGCCGAAGATATGAGGATATCAATGTATTATAACAATGCAGAAGATGTGATGATAGAATGTACTAAAACAAATGAACGTACTCACAAAGTATGATGAGAAAGGCGAAGACCAGCACGCTTCGGGCTGAGTGGCAGGCTTCAATTCAACAATCAAATATAAGGAGTATCTGAAGGATTTTTTCCCTGGGATATGCTGGTGTGTTGGGAAATGAGCAGGCAGACAGTTTGGCTGGGTCTGTACCGCTCGGTCGGGTATTGGTGCATGATAAGGCAGACATGGTCGTGGCCATTTGAAATTGAGGAACAGATAGATCATCATGGCCGGGAGAGAATGGTGCTGCAGGAAGTGAGCATAGGATCTGGCCGACAGTCAAGACTGAGGAAAGGTCAAGCGGACACATAATCAGACTGCTAATGTTACCATTAGTATTGGAACTCTTCGCTGCCTGTTGAAAGTGAGGGCGGAGCGTGTATGGGAATGTCTCGAGTGCTTGTACGTTCTCGACTCAACCTCCCACACCCAGAAAAGGACCCAAAAAAAAAGAATCCGGGAAGAACAAATTCTGATGATCAGAAAACTTTCAGATGTAATTCTTCCAAGGAAACCTCCCAACACTCTACAGAACAATTCTGTTTCTAACCTTTGTGTAGTTGTCATGACTCATTTTCAAAATTACATTGTTGAGCTCAATGTCCTTGTGCAGATCTTTGTTTTCTGACAACGCAACCTCCAGATCTGTCTGTAGCGAAGTCACTTGCTTCTGCACGGCCTGCTTCTATTAACAAAGGAAAATTTGCGACTGAAAAATTAGCAACAAAACTTCAGAAAAGAGTAAATCAAATAAACAAGGTGATTTGTATTTTTTAACTGAACATTATTTATTTAATTAAAATAATATATTAATATTATACAAATTATAATATAAATATACAAATAATATTTATTCCATTAAATTATGCTTATTGAAAATTAATTAAACTCTCCCTCTGAGACTATGAAAGATAATGTGGTGCCAGCCTAATTGATGACAACACATTTAAGATAAGATGAGTGTATATAATTTCATAATTACCTCTTGAGTGAGTCTCTCACATACAGTGATATGGTCTTTGACAACCTTCTGTGATTTGCTAATTAATGGAGGCAGTAAATCTTGCAGTCGATTCTAAAAGAAATTAATTTTAAAAAAAAACAGTACTTTTACTTTGCACTAAGACATAACTGAAGAATACAATTGCCATAAGATATGTAAATAGGTAAGAAATATTGATTATTTCAACGGTATAGTAAAAACTTAAAATTATACAAGAATGATAGAACACGCTTCTTTTTTTTTGGTGTTTTTTTTTCACTCAATCGCTTTGAACTCAAGCGTAGTACAGTAGTGCTGGACTGAATTTTCCGTGTGGATTAGCTTTCCCTATTAACAGTGTCCCTCGCCATCAGGCAAACCCACTTCAGAGGTGGTGAGTGAACACAGTGAACTCAAACAGAGAACTGGTTACTCGCATTAGAAGAAGACAGTTCACATTCTTTGGGCATGCCATGAGAAGAGAACAGCTGGGTTATGTATTCACAACAGGAAGGGAAAAGAGTCAGGGGGAGACCAAGAGAAACGGTGCTGGACAGTGATTGTGTTGCAGCTCTCTCTTCCCCTCTCTAAGCTCAGAAACTAACAAGGTGTCCAAGACTGGTACTGGAACTGCAGAAGGCACATTAGGATGCAATCTGGTTATGATTTAACACAACACATACAGACTAGCTGGGTCTATGCATATGTGGGTTATGTTACTCCGCAGGTTTTTGGTATTTCATTGTCAACTGACTTCACCCCAATGCCTCGTGGGGAGAATTAACGAATTAACAAGATAATAGTTATTACCGCACTTACCACTTCTGAAGTCAGAGTGGGTTCCCCTGATAGCCAGGTACACTGGTAATAGGGGAAGCTAATCCACATGCAAAAATCAGTAAAGTGCTCTAGAAGTAGTAGCATGTGTATGGATTACGCTTGAGTTCAAAGCAAGTGAGTGAACGAGAGAAAAAAGTGAAGAAACAAAAACTGCATAACAAAGACAATTCAAACTACCTAGGTTATCACCTTTGATTATGGCCAAATATGGAAGATACAGGTGGAGACAAATCAAACATGAGCACAGCACAGAATGGCAATATGTATAAGCTTGTTGGTTCAACAAGAAGAGTAGATTTGAAAGTTCTCAAACTAAATGCTGGATAAGTGAGGCCAATCCTTGAATACAGTACTGCAGCCTGGGCAACAGCAGGTAAGTCAAACAAAATAAACCTTTTAAAAAAAGGCAATTAAATTAATACAAGAGACAAAATTGCAATTATAGACAAATTTCAAGCGAATAAAAGAAGAACAAAATAAACATTCTAAAATCAAGGAATGTTGATCATAATGACCCATAACTGGCAGCATAAAGACAATGCTTATTAACCATACCAGACCGTTGTACCGATTTTTGGGCAATTTCAGAATCTGCCGCTATACGCTGTACCTAATTTTCAGTACTTTGCATAGTACGTGAAAAAAAATGCGTCACAAACTAGCAACCAATCATGGTCAAACCTCGTGGTTAGCCATTACAAATGTCTGCCCCCGTGTGTTTGAATTGACTGTGTGGTTTAACGTGAAAAAAATTCTGAAAATTCACAATGAAATGAGTGGCTGATGAACCAAGCACTTCAACAAGAAAGCGAAGTAGGTCTAGGCTTTTCAGTCCAACAGGCGATCGATACTTTGGTTTATTCAGACTGGATTGGCACACAAAAGTGGAATATTGGCGCTAGATGAAAGGTAGACCTATTTTCTACAATGTCTCCCTCCAAGTTCCATCTTATTCTAACCATTTGTTTGCATGTAACTTACATTTTTCTATATATCATGTTGGTTTTTTTCTCTTTAATGCTCAGGGAGCCCAGGTGTAGGGGACAGTTAGGTTCAGGGCCTCAGGTCTGGTAGGGTTAACAAACTGGACATCACATCCCTACAACCAATGCAGTGATAGAAGAAACAAGCAGAAAAATGTAAGAGGTTCATAACCACACCACCCCATGTATCAGAGGTTTCACACACTTAAAAGGAGAAGACTACAGCAAAACAACTTTAAAGAATCTACAAACAGAACAATCAGGGCACATCCCATACTTAACACAGTAATATCCTAACCTATCTTTGACGCACACAGATCTTCAGCTTGGAGACAACCCGTGTCTGAGATGACAGTAATATTACTGATGTTGAGAAACAGAACACAATTAAACAGAAGAAAAACAACCACAAACTACATAGAAGAATATTATCCATATAACACCTGGACCCGCCCATATACAATGGATCAGCTGCAAAAGTGCCCAATACACGCAAAACAGAATTATTTTGGCCTACAGCCACTCCATTTAAGGACAAGCTATGAAGTTATTAACCTTAAATTAATTGCTGCTTTCTTTAAATATATTCTGGCCGACGTCTAAAGTACATAAAGTAGATGGAGAAACACAGTTTAAGAGAATCCAGGATTGTGCTTAATTAGCTCGCTGAGGAAGATGTGATAAAAACAATGAAGATAACAACCTGCAGCAATGACGAGTGCTCTATATCATCAATTAGTGTGGTTAACTCCTCCTGCTCTGCTTGCATCTCCCTGATCACTTGCTGAGATGCCATAAATGCATGGTAGTAATTTTTCTTCTCAAACTGGGACTGTAGTTTTTTGGTCTGTTGACAGAGAACATTTCATAGTTTAGATACTTCTGGCTGTTTCTGAATCAATGTCAGTCAAAACAGTTTGATGAGAAACTGAACAATGGTGTAAAAAATATGTATCGCCCATGTGTTAGGGGCACAGAACAAAAGCAAAAGATAATTCAAACACACAAGCCACAAACAATATGTTGCACAATTTATTGCCTGGCATATTTTGCTGCATCTCGTCAAGTGCATATTGCAGAGTTATATATCATATGAAGAGAATAATAATTAAGCTGAAATACTTATAAATCACAGGTATTGTTCAAATGTTTAGCATCTGTTGCCAGGCAACAAATCATGCAGCTAATTGTATGTAGCTTCTGTGTGTAAATTCATTCACTAAAGGATTACATTGTTTTGGTAAGAGTGTACCAGGTGAGGTGCCCAGTTTCCATCACCGCCACCTTTCTTTCCCTAAAAATTCTTAACATCTGTCTAGTGCCAAGTTTTATCAGCTACAATGGTTGGAAAAACAATTCTGCCTCTGTTGGGAATGTAGCTCCCACTGCTTTAGCAGGCAATATGCTATCATGGTGCCTGCCTCAGGCATACCGCAGAATAAAATAAAACAGTTCACCCAAATTAACTCATTTATCTTGCTAACAGAAAGCCATACATTTCTAGAATTCAGCTGTTGACAAGCGACCAACCAGTTAGTGGCATGTCCTGTACTGTTGCATTTATTGGCTGTTTAATCTACCAGACAATTTTTAATTCAGTAGTTTTCCATTCAGACCACGTCGCGCTGGGTCTTAACGTGTTGGTATGGGAGCCAATCGTTCAGAAAGCAATGGCAAACTATTGAACGTAAACTTGCCAAGACACCAACAACAGTAAAATGCTGGTGTTGACAGCGATGCCCTGCAAAAAAAAAAAAATGTTTTCCAAACCACCTACAACTGATTCCCCACCCTCGACTTGATATGTCAAATTATGAAAGTGTATATGACTTTCCCGTAAGCCACAAACTCCGAGTGACTAACCAGGCACAAACAAAACATCAGATTCTGCACAATCGAAAACCACAATTATTGGGGAGGGGGGAAAAGGAGATGGTGTGTGTTTAACAAGAGAGAAGAGGAGACAATGCCATCCAGTTTTTTTTTGCTGCAAGCTTAAAACTGAATTCACAGATATTACACTGTAAATCTATTTTATTTTCCCATATGAAAGGTGACTTGTAGTTCATATCTGCTGTCAGGCGTAGGCAGGGTTGACGTTTTCAACTGCCAGCCAAATGTATTGCTCAGACTGCTTTGTGTTGTGTAGTACACCCTTCTCTGTACATCTCATTCTTGGTCTTCCTCTAGCTCTACAGCCAGGCCAGTCAACTACAATTGTTTACTATTAGATACGGTGCCACTGCCTTCAAAGACAGACAGAGAGAAAGAAAGAACATGACTGAATGTTTCATTTGCACACACAAGACATTTTTTTTTGGCGCTCGCTTTGAACTTAAGCGTAGTCCATACACACTATTTATAGTAGTAATAGACTGAATTTTGCGTGTGGATTAGCTGTCCCTATTAACAGCGTCCTTCGCCATCAGGCGAACCCATTCAGACTTCAGAGGCACTTGTAATTTACGCCCATAAAGTCAAGGATGACAGGTCAAAATTTTAGCCCAACTGTCCGGTGTAGGGGTTGAACCCCTAACCTCTGCATCAGCACACCGAATGTTTAAGAACACACGTTCTTATCCATTCGACCGTGCTGACCGTCACACAAGACAAGACAATGAGTTAGTATTTTTTTTTTAAACGGCTCGAGTGCACTAGACTGATTTTCTCATGTGGATTAGCTTTCCCCATTACTAGTGTCCCTCACCATCAGGAGAACTTATTCTATACTCTAGGGTTGAACCCGCCACCTCAACATCAATACAATAGATGTTAAAGAATGAGCAAGCTTATCCATTCAGGCATGCTGACCTCCGAGTTAGTATCTGAGTTATTATTCGACATGTTACACAAGAGAACGAACAACATTACCTCTTCAGCAACATAATTTTCTGCTTGGGACGTGAACTCGTCTAATTGGGCACATTTCCCCTGCAATTCCACACTCACAGAACCTAACTTCCCTTGTGCCTCTTCATATTTTAGCCTGAGATCCCTCAGCTCTGCCTGGAGGCTGTCAATCATGTCTTCTTTGTTCTTGACGGAAGACTCCAAGCTAGCAACTGTCTTCTGGTGATATTGCTTTAAAATATTTTAATAAATTAACTTTGTCAGTAGGGGTAAGAGGGAGATAGCTGATGTAAATCAGTATCATGCATTTCTATCTGGTGTATATCAGTTCCACAGAACTATATGGTGTAAGTACTACACATATCTACTGGTGTAAACCGTTACTATACACATGTACTTAGTGTAACTAAGTACATTCATCTGGTTTAAATCAGTACCACATACATCACCCTAGTGTAAATCAGTACCACACACATCGACCTACTGTAAATCAGTACCACACACATCTACCAGGTGTAACTCAGTACCACACACATCTACCAGGTGTAACTCAGTACCACACACATCTACCAGGTGTAACTCAGTACCACACACATCTACCAGGTGTAAATCAGTACCACACGCATCTACCAGGTGTAAATCAGCACACACACCAACCTGGTATAAATCAGTACTATACACATCTACCAGGTGTAAATCAGCACCACAAACATCTACCAGGTGTAAATCAGCACACACACAACCTGGTATAAATCAGTACCGCACACATATATCTGGTGTAAATCAGTACCACACACATCTACCTGGTATAAATCAGTACCACACACATCACCCTACTGTGAATCAGCACCACACATCTACCTGGTGTAAATCAGCACCACACACATCACTCTAGTGTAAATCAGCACACACACCAACCTGGTATAAATCAGTACCACACAGATCTATCTGATGTAAATCAGTACAACAAACAACAGTAAAACAAACAGTATTTTATCTGCGCCCTTGCTGGTGTTGCCATGAGGAATGTATAAGTAAAACAATAAGTACAGGACACTTGTACATGCCTTGAATACTGGGTATATGGTGCTGGCTCCATATTTTGAGACCCACTGGCACTCACTGGGCAAAGTGATCAATATCAGAACCTCTACTTTCTCAGAAATTTGGATGCCAAAGTTTTTATGGAAAGTTTTGTATAATTTATAATTAAGAATACACAAACACTGCATGTACTCAGGAGAAACACCAAGAGATTCTCCTTGTTTGATATATAGGAGAAGGCTGAGCACTTGTAAAGGTGTCTATGTGGAAAAAAGATCTTTCCAAACAAAATCTCTATCTTACAAGGCAGATCAGTTTCTAAAGAACTGTCTTTATTGCACATATAGGCACCAACACAAGTGCTTCTGTCACACTCCAAGGAGGTTTTCACTCTACAGTGCCAGAAAGGATGCAAATTTTGCACACCACAACCACACGCTTCAAATATTCTTTTGTGGGTAGTTTTACCATTGTGAAATCTAGAGTGGGAACACCTTTTCCGATGACCTGAGGCAGTACAGTGGCTATCGCACGCACCTACAGGTCCAGTGGTCATGAGTTCTTCATCAGCTTCTGCGTTCATCCTGAGTTTTTTTCGGGCGTTTACAGCAGAGCTGTGTTCTTGCACCGTTAGGCCGACACATCCGACTTCTGCGCGGTCATGAAATCAAATATCTTTAAGGTGGGGATTAACATAAGTCACATGGCTCCAGAATCAACCAAGCTTCATAAATAAAGAACATTTTCTGGAAAGTCTACGGGAGCCAAAATGCTAATCATAATTGCCCACCAAATGCCTAAGAGCTGTAAACTTGTTCGCACCCATGCCTTACTAACAAAGAGAAATAAACAGTACATTAACAACCAACTGTCGTAGCAAGTGCACTTTACTGTACCTCAATGATGGAGACGACTCCTCCCTGTCGATCTTTCTCCTCATTCAGCTGCTTGTCAGCAGTGGCCAACTTGGACTTGGCTTCAGCTAGCACAGACTTGAGGCTGTCTCGGTTATGGACAGCAGTGTCAACCTCTTTCTGTAACCTTTGATTTGACGCCAGCAAAGTATCCAACTGGTTGGCAACAATCCGTGGATGCTGTCGTCGAACCTCTTCAGCCGTCAACCTTAAGGGTTCAGAAATACTAGAAAATTACCAGGTAGCCTGACTGAATTAAATCAATTGATCATTTAATACCAGTGGCTGGATTAACTGGTCCGAGCGACAAATCAATAGCACTTTCCCTTTATAATACTCATGGATAATGATGATGAAGAAACCGGAAGTAGTGGAGATGTCTGTTTTAGAAGAATACAAGAGACAATATTGCAGTTATAGATATATTTAAAGCGAACGAAAGGAGGAGGAGGAGGAGAATACTGAGAATATTGCAGACAGAAGAAAGAAATAGTTATTGAGAGTTGCAGAAACAAAACAAAAATCACTCACCTAATCCATAAGGAAAAGACAAAGTGGAGAGAGATTAGCCTTACATGCAGAAAATGCTATGCAACAGAAGCAAAGGAAGACAGAAAGATGTATATAGAAAGCTTCAACAGCGTGCAACAAATAATATGAACAGAATCAACTTCATTAAAATACTGATAGAGGATTGGAGAGTCATTATCACTGAAGTCTACCCCAGACCTACAGTCTAATGTAGAATGTGGATGGAACAGCTGACAGCATTCATAGTCAGAATCTTACATAAACCATCAGTAGCTCCTGCAAACACTACTGAGTTTACATTTTCCCCTCAAAATTTACAGCAGTATTATCTTCAAATGCAATCAAAATGGATATTGTAAAACCAAAATAAAGTTTAATAACCAATGGAATATGCAAATTATTTGAATATATTGGCACCAGTTATCCCGAGCCACTGTTTTCATTTTACTTCTAAGATAAATCAGGTAAATGAACATCAAATTAAATTAATTTTACAAACTGGCAAGGGTGATCATGCCTTTCCAGAACTCCCATTGTCTAGCCTAATGAATTAATTATGTGCTGTCTATGCAATGATGCAGGACTGTCCACAATGTTCTCGCTGCATTCCTCTACCTCCTGTATCAATAATCTCACCAGCTGTTACTCCTCTGGGACTTGGTATAGAGTCTGCTAACAATGAAGTACCTCAAACTTGACCATCCAGGGCCTAAACCCAACCAGTGCATATGTGCTGTGCTGAATCTTGACCTGGTGACCCCAATAAACCTCTTCTAAGTTCCCGTATCGGTCTTGTACAAACTGGTGGCTTCTCAGCCTGGAGGGGGTTAGGTCAGCCCAGTATCACATCCCCAATGGAGATGGTACTTTGGCAAGGGGTTAGGAGAAAAGCTTCTACACCAGCGTAACTCTGATAAACGTAAACCAGTTTCAAAGCTCAGGGGAACTAGACACTTGTGCATCTGACTTTGAGTTAAAACTCAAGTCTTCCCAAGGATTCTCATCCAAACAACCAACCTAGAAGTAAAATTTGCACTGGACATGCACTTTGTGAGCCACGAAGAAGAGGTCAGCATCAACATTCAACATTTATTACGTAACATCTTTGTCAATACTATTCCTTCATTTTATCAGTGAATAAATCTACCATGGCTATCTTCTAATGACAAAGACATTCATTCATTCAGTAGCATGTCCTTTGCAGAACCTAGCTCCCTCCTTCCGGAAAACGTCTCGATCATAAGCAAGATGTCCCGCGTCCAATACACCCATCTGGAGATCATCCACCACATCCTGCACCCATCTTCTCTTTGGCCTTCCTCTTCCTCTCTTCCCAGGCATATACCCCTCCATTATCGTTCTCTCCAAACTTTCATGATGTTTCAAGTGACCAAAATATATATATTTTCTTTGTTTTATTGTCTTTAATAGCCAACCATCTTCAATATTCAGCTCTTGAAGTATGGATGCATTTGTTCATTTGACAAAGACACCTGCATACAATATTTGTTTTGTTAAATGCAGTGTGGTGTTTTTGCTGCTAGGGACAACAGGGATGGAACTTTAAATCAAATGATATTTACCTTTTGCCTTGTTTGTTAAGCTTGAGAGGTGTCATAGAAGAAGCTGCATCCACCATAGCTTGCCTCTCTGTCATAGTTTCCTGCGTCTGACAGTCTGGAATCACCATCACACTGTGCTCCAACATCTCGACCCTGTCCCTCACCAAGGAGGCCTCAAGACATGCATCGGTAACCATGGAGACATCAATGCCCTGGCACACGTTTGCCATCACAGAAATATCTCGAACGGAACATATCTCTGTCTCCGTGGAGATGTTGACGAGGTTCTGCTGATCTGTAAGAACTGAGGCATCACTGAAAATACATCTGTCAGTCAGCATGGAGGTATTAACAAAGTTCTGTTGGTCTGTGAGAACAGACACACTGCTCATAAGACATCCGTCAGTCACCATAGAAGTACTGACCAAGTTCTGCTGATCCGTCAGCACAGAGACATCAGTCTGCGCTACGTCAGATGTGTTGGTGCCAGCAGAAAACTGAATTTCATCCAACAATGAAGGTTCATACATTCCTTCCCACAGAGACTGGCCAGATGATGACTCAGCAACCTGAAGATGGCCAGCAACAGTTCTGTAAAAGCCCTCCGGTGACAACTGGTCACCAGCCTGTGAAACACACATTCCCATGTTATCATTTAAGCCCCTTTCTGCTGTTATTTCCACATGATCACTAACTGCAGCTTCTTCACTAATTATGACACAACTGTCAGAAGAGACATTGCTGTGATATGTTTTAACACAATCTATCCTGGCAAATCTTTGATTCACATCTATTAATTTAAAGGGAAAATCCGTGTGGTTTAGTTCACTAATTTCCGAATCTTGTAGCCTGTCAGGAAGTTCAGAATTGTAGTTTTCTTCAACTCCATCCTTTAGCTGACGCACCAAATCAATGTGGCTAGCTTCGTCTATTTCTAGGTCTTGAAGCTCAGGAATGTCCGTCTCATAATTGTTTTGATTTAAAATTAACCCCTGTAGGTTATCAGCAAAATCTGCCCCATACTCTTCCTGATTCAAATCCAAGTTATTCATCAGGTTAGAGGGCGATCTACTGATTTCTGAAAGATTTTTATCAGCACTGTCCTGTGCCAGGTATGGAGTAGCCACATCAAAGGCCGACAGGAAATCATTTTCCACAGCCTTATTTGCCACAAACAGGACAGAACTGTTGTCAAGAAAGTTTATACTGCTGTCTCTATGGTCTTGTTCCAATCCATTATTCTCACCCGTTCCCACATAATAATCTTTACCATTGCAAAGATGAACCTCTGTCACATCAATAGATTGGTTTCTGCAGGAGTATACTACTGGTGATTTAAGGACATCAGACAAACACTGGTCTGGAGAAGATGCTCGACAATTACTTTGATTCTTGTCACAAACTTCTGCTACAGGAGATAAATCCAGTCTGGGAATAGGGTTCTGATACAGGTAGGATCGTATCAGGTCTTCCAGATCAGTTTTCTGCAGTTCTTCTTGAAATGAAGAATTTGAAATGCTCATTAATTCAAAGGATGAAGACAGGCGTGGTGTTACGAATCCCTGAAATGATACATCGCCGGTTGATTTTGGGGTTGAAGAATGTTGCTCTTGAAGGTTCCCAACAGCGTTTGGAGAATGTGAGGTGTTAGGAAGAGCTGGAGCAGACGATGACTGCTCTGTGAGTTGAGACTGCAAAGGACTGTCTCTGTTGGTAACAGATGCTCTAGAATATTGATGGTCCAATGAAGAGCTGGAAGCTGTTTTTTCAGGGGCACTTGCTGAAGCTTCAGAATTCTGGGAAATAAAGAAAATGTGTTTTCATGTTGTTAATTAATGAGACTATGGGATCCCACAGAAGATCACTATCTTAAAAGTGGCAGCATATCTTCTTTTTCTTCTGCTGCGTTCATCCGGAGTTTTTTTTTTCGGATGTGATTGCGTTGTACCTGTTTACAGCAGAGCTGCGTTCTTGCGCCGTTAGGCCGACACATCTGACTTCTGCGGGCATTTGTTGACCGGGTTGTGGCAACATATGATGGCAAGAAGTGCAGAGTTCATGAGGTAAAACTAACAGAAACGTATGAAATAATTAGTTAGCCATAGTTCCAACTTCATGGCAAGGGGATGCCCCATATGCTCCATTCCTGTGCCAGAGAATATTACACAAAATGCTCCTCACTGCCCCATGCGAAAAGTGGAACAGACAGGTGTGTCGACAAACCAACAGCATGCACAGGTCTACTATTATAATGCCGCTGCCAGAATGCCAACACAAAAGTCTGCCACGAAAAATACAGTTCATTATCGATGGAAGCAGCAGTACCTAGAAAATCAGCAACCACACATTACTGCATAAGGAAAAGCCAGTTTTAGTTCAGCAATCGGTGGCCGTCATTTTTCCCGAACAAGCAGTTCATGATACAAACAACAGCGGCCAGATAAAAAAGCATCCACACAAAATCCACAGTTCACAGTGTTACTCCACGCACTCAACTCAGTAGCAGGGCCAAGTTCTTTAACATTTGAAATAAGAACAGGGATGCCTTTTTCAACATTATTACTCTGACTCTAGACAGGATTAAGAAGTGAACAGTAACAACCATCAGTAATTGATGTCAATAATAACAATTAAGCAAGAATAACCATATCACTTATCAAATGCCAACCCAACTTGTCTACAAATATGAGGCTAGCTTTATTTGTTTACTCTACACCTATATGATTCAAAATATGGAAAAGGATCCTTTCCTTTTTACTAACTCAACTTGTGAATATAACCAACCATCTTAATGAAGCTTTATTTCTAATACAATAACATGTTTTTCAATGTATTTTTTTTTTAAACTGCAACCTAATGTATTCAGATAAATGATATGATACACCAACAATTACGGATAATAAAACTACCTGATGGAAATCTGCAGGGCACCCTTCCAACAGCATGGTCTCTAAGATGTCAGCTTCTTCCTCAGCCTGGGACATGACAGGCAAACACACAGAGGCTACTGTACTGTGGATGGTTGCCTTCACTTCACTAGAAAAACCAACTCTGGATGGGGCAGCATCATCGGCACTTGAATCAGAATTATCATAGTCCTGTCGACAGCTTGAATTAACATTACAATCAGAATCCACGTAGTTTTTGTTCCGAATCATTTGATTCTGCAAGGTAGACATCTCTAATTCCTCTTCCATTGCATGAGGGAGTTTAACAGCTGCAGCGATGTTTTCATGTGTATTTACATCTTTCAAAGCCAACCTTTCATACAGACTTGCAACTGATCGAGACCTCAGTTTCCCCATGTTGGTTCTCATTGCTCCACTCAACTCACATGCACCCAACAGGATTTGACTCTGTTGGGCAGGCACCTCTGGTTCCTCTTCTATGGCTTCAGGAAGAGTGACACTGGCAGCTCTGTCTAGATGCACATCTGAATCTTTGAACTTCAATATTTCATACAGACTCGCAACCGATTTAGACTTAATACTTCCAAAGCTAGTCTTAGGTGCTCCACTCAACTGATATACACCAGATAGAGCTCGACTCTGTTGGGTAGGCATCTCATGTTCCTCTTCTATGACTTGAGGGACAGTGATGCCAACAGCTCTGTCTGCACGCACATTTGAATCTTTAGATTTCAATAGTTCATACAGACTTGCAACTGATTTTGACTTCAAACTCCCCATCTTAGTCCTATCTGCACCATTCAACTCAAATACACTCGAAAGAACTTGACTCTGGGTAAGCAACTCTGGTTCTTCTTCTACAGCCTGAGGAAGTGTGGCACAAACAGCTCTGTCCAAATCTTGTGACTTCAATACTTCATACAGACTTGCAGCTGATTTCGATTTGAAACTTGTCATGCAAGCTCTGTGTACTCCACTCAACTCAGTGACTTCCCCGACTGGTTTCTGGTTCTGCAGTGTTGACATTTCTGGTTTCTCTTCAATTGCCTTTGGAAGAATAACAGCCACAGCCCTCGTGTCAAACACACTGGCGTCCTCAGGTACGTTAAATGTGGCAAAACAGGACTGAAAGAGAGAGAGAAAAATAAAACAGGTTACTTATTAATATGACATATCATATGTAATGAAAAACTAGGTTACTTATTAACATAACATTTAAAATGTAACGAGAAACTAGGTTATTTATTAACATGACATTTCAAATGTAACAAAAACCTATTATCATTAATATGAAACTTTAAATGTAATAAAAATGTACCAAAACAATGGCAAGCAAGGATCAGGAGGATAGAGGGGGGAAAAACTATATAATCTGGTACCATGTTACAGAAAGAAGAAATCTGATAACCCAACAGTATGTCATGTAGAGAAGAAACTTGATATCTATGTAGCATTGAGCAGACAAAGAAGCTCAAATCCAAATAACAGAACAGAAAATAGATCCTCTGGTAGTATAGCATGCAGAGAAACAGATTGTTTTCAGTTTAAAAACAGTAATGTTTTAAGGTTTTTTTTTTCTGGTGCTAGCTCGCATTGAATTCTTCTTCTTCTGCATTCATCCGGAATGTCGTTTTAGGCGTAATTGCGTCGTGCGTTTACAGCAGACTGCGATATTTGAACTTTTCGGCCGACACATCCGACTTCTTCAGGCATTTGTTGGCTGGGTTACCTTCCCAGGTGCTATTCAAGCATAGCCTACCATGTTCTACGACTTCTAGTGCACTGGACCGATTTTTTCGTGTAAATTAATTAGCCTTCCCTATTACCAGTGTAACTACTGAGCGTAATCTTGCCAAGAAATCAACAGACAGCTGAAAGATGCTGCTGTTGACAGCGATGTCCTGTAAAGGATATGCGAATTTAAAAAAAAAAAAAATTACCAGTGTCCTTCACCATCAGGTGAACCATTCCGATTTCATAGGTACTTGTAATTTACGTCCCCAAGCCAAGGACAAGGAATCAACATTTTAGTCCAACTGGCCTTGTGTAGGGGTTGAACCTATTACCTCGGTGTCAGTAAACCGGATGTTTCAGAACAAGCTCTCTTATCCATTCAGCCATGCTGACCTCCAAATAACAGTAACAAACCATTAACATGAAAGCTTTAAGCAGGCATGAATGCTTACATACCTTCCTAGACTTTGTACTACGTTCCTGTCTTTTCGGTGGCTCTGTTGGAAGTTGGCTTAAGATGTCCTGACTATATTTGGTTTGAAATAATAAATTATATTAAACAATACAGCAATAAACATTGTCATAAATTTTCAGGTAAATTCTTTGAACACACAATTTTACAATACATCTGAGAAATAAGATGTTTCTTCTTCTTCGTTCATCCGGAGTTTTTTTTCGGACGTGATTGCGTTGTGCCTGTCCACAGCAGAGCTGCGTTCTTGCGCTGTTAGGCCGACACATCCGACTTCTGCGGGCATTTGTTGACCGGGTTAACCTTCCCGGGATAAGATGTTTCAAACACCTAAAATTAAAAACAAACAGTTCAAAGGTGTGAAATTCACAAATAGTGGTGTTTTAAATTAATATGGCAGCTGTAATAAATACGCTAATGTACCAATAAAATGGTGAGAGCTCAAACCTTGATTCTAGCAAGATTTTCAATTTCTCCCCAAACAGGACAGCTCAGATTTGGCAAATGGGTACGAACTAGTCATAATTTTCCAGGAAGATATGATGGGCTAGACGACGTAGCTAGGCACCCACATTATGCAGCGACATCTATATGAAGTTGAAACACCTCACATCCCTACAGAAGTACCTGCTGTGAGACACTGAAGTACCTGCTGTGAGACACGGAAGTACCTGCTGTGAGACACAGAAGTACCTGCTGTGAGACACAGAAGTACCTGCTGTGAGACACAGAAGTACCTGCTATGAGACACGGAAGTACCTGCTGTGAGACAGAGAAGTACCTGCTGTGAGACAAACTTTTATGCCAGGTGAAAAAGCAACACAGACATATTTATTAGTTGCATATCCTTTACAAGATGTCACAATCAACCCCAGCATGTTTTGGCCGTTTGTGACTTCTTGGCGAGTTTACCAGTAGTTTGCCATTACTTTCCTAACGACTGGCAATCCTTTGAATGGAAACCAACGCAAGGCAATCTGCTTCCAAATCGCCCGCAGCTGTGTTTCAAGTGCTGTATGCGGGATTATGACTTGCACCTGCAACCCCTCCATCACAGAGCCGGTGACATGATATAAAGTGGAGGTAAAACAGTAAAGGAGCCTCTTCCACACCTTCAGGTGCAATGATTATATGGTGCTAGCCTCCTATTTTTGTTATAGACCCAACTGGCACTCAGTGGTTGAGGTGGTGAATGTTATGCTAATGCTACAACTCCTGGAAGTGTCCCACGACTCTTTACTTCACAACCATCAATAGAGGTCTGGGATACTGGACTGCAACAAACTACCAAAATATGATATCAAAAGTAAAGGACCCTGCATGTGACATATTGTGCTAGATCAAACGAAGAAAAACATTAAACATATTTCAGTAGCCAGCCCATTCATCTCAGGAGCTAGCATACTTTCTGCAAACGAATGTTACGAAAAAACTGAAAATTCAGGCCGGGATGTTTTCACTCCTATAATTAATCATAATAATCTGCCTCAAAGCCGTTTCCTGCTATGGATCTGTCCAAGAAGGAATAGGTGGCCAATATTTCCCTCACTTTGGCAAGCAACGAGCCCAGGCGTCTTGACTGTGCTCAAGAAATTACCAGTGCAGTTCGCTATCAACTGTGATAACATATCCACCTTCTACCCGTGTTTAGTTTAGTCGACGGATCAACATCACGGCACACGGGTGTAACCCATAAGTGCTCCGTTCCGCTCCTAACTCAAGCCCGAGTACGAAGAATCTCAGCTCAGTGCACGAACCCCGCAGCACCGGCGAGGATCCTGAGATACTTTGGGTAGATTTTTAACTCAAAATTTTGCCATGGCAGCACCGTTAGGTTACTCTATTTTTCGATTTCCAACTGCCAAAGGATTTTTGTTTTACATGCGCAACAATACAAACAGGCTTCCAATCTCACTACCCAGAGACCAAGGGAAATTTTGTTGAAGTCCACGTGAAAAAATCCCGGCCCTCACCGGGGCTTGAACCCGGGACCTCCAGCACTTGAGGCGGACACCATACTCCCGTGTGCTAGACCCTTATTTTAATAGACCAATAGGCATGCCAGGGATGACATGATCAATATAACTTCAGCCCCTTTCACTTCCCATGAGATTTCCTGGTACCCGTTTTAGGATGGATCGACATGGGAAAACATGTTATATTCAACACACATACCTGCTACATGAGTCAATGCTGAACTTTCTGGAAGGTTTCATCCCTGGTGTCCCACGACTGTGTTTATTCTTCACATCCATCAGTGGTGTTCTGGGATACTGGGCTGCCGCGCCTGCCACCTCAGGCTGCTTGCTTTTAACCTGCAACAGTGGCAGTGTTTTCATTGACAGAAAATAACTCAATCTACCTAGACATCTATAACATCACAGTGATCTTTTTACTTCACATGTAACATCAATCAAAAAGTAAATAATAGAGGAATAGCATATCCACTTTCTGGACATGGATGAGAGCTTAAACCCCTATGTCTGGACAAGGATTTTGAGAACTTGAACCCTAATGTATAAGCAAGGATAATGAGAGATTAAAGCCCCATGTCTGAGCAAAGGTTAATGTGATTTTAACTCCTACATCTGGGGGCAAGGATAAAGAGAGCTTAAATCCCTGATTGGGCAAGTATAACAAAGCGTCTGTTATAGTAATTGCACGGTTGATGGTCGGGGTTCAAAATGGCATAGCTCAGGTCTGAAACTTAAATATTGAAGATATTTACTGTGCAATTCAAATATTAGCAAGCGGCGTACTGTCAAGCACAATCGCTAGATGAAGTGGCGGCTACTACGTATGTTGACAAAAATTAGGGGTGTACCGGATTTCGGCTCCGGCTCCGGCAAATCCGGAATCCGGCCATTTTTACAAATCCGGCTTCGGCTCCGGCCGGATCTCACTTCATAAATCCGGCCAAATCCGGCCGGATTTCAAAAATTTGAATCCGGTACAGCCCTAGTGAAAACACTCATGGCTTTCCTCCAGAAAGAAGGTAGTGATGCTGGGATCAAAACTATGAAAGCAGCCCTGCTTGGAGCTGTTAGCAGCAGATTTGCGGACATTGAATCCAACAGTATTTACACCTGTGCCACACTACTGGATCCTCGATTCAAGCTGTGCTTCTTCTCCGAACGTGGTAGAAGTGATGCACGAGCCCATCTGCTGTTAGCAGCTAACTCCATTATTGATTCAGCAAACACAGTCAATCCACAGGATCTATGGGACGCAGAGGTGTTTCCAAGGCACCAGGGCAGGGTTATATACTGGCCAAGACCTATTGACGCGTCCTCGTCGAGCGTCCTTGGCAACAGGTCCCTTCGGGGTCCTGGCTAAGGTCAGTAGGATCACCGATTCCTCCGAAGCCGGAGTGTCTGCCTGTACGGCGAGGAACCACCAGTCTGCACACCAATAAGCCAGACATGGGACAACGGATACTCACGCAAACCTCAAGTCCTGTATGACATCACACTGATGTTGGACAACAGGATGCCTTCATCCGACATACAGGACTTCGCGTTGGAGCTCAAGCCAACGAACACAAGCAAGCAAGCAAGCACAGGATCTATCAGCTACTAGTAGTAGTAGTAGTAGTAGTAGTACTAGTGTTTTGACTTCTGTGATCACTGCCACACAGTACGAGTCCAGCCTATGGAGCTGTTTTGACACAATTGTCGAGGAAAATCCCACCACAGATCGTTCTGCAAGTGCCGAAGGCAACAGCATTAACACTGAGGTGACACAGTACCTGTCAGAGCCACTTCAAACTCGACAGTCAGATCCAGTTTCATGGTGGCATGCCAATAAGCAAAGATTTCCAAGTATGGCTAGACTGGCGCAGGCATTTCTTGCACCACCACCTACAAGTTTGCCATCGGAAAGGCTGTTCAGTACTGCAGGAGACATTACCACTGACCACCGTAGTAGCCTTTTACCACAAAATGCGGAGACGTTGATTTTCCTGAAATACAACTCGTCCCTTCTTGACTCTGAGAGTTCAACTTCACAGCCATAATGAAGACTGACTGACTGAAACAGTGAAATTACTGAATGAATGAATTTCAATAAATTCAATCTGTTCAATGTACTGTTGTTGTGAGTTGTAACTGAGCTGCCAATTTGCCTACTGAAAACAATGTGAAAACTAAAAACTGAAACTGAAAACTAAAAATTAAAATTACTAAATTAGCATTATGTGCTTGTGTATTATGTTTCATCTTGAACTTATGGAACTTAATATTACTTAATTATTTATTCTAATGTAAATGTAATTATTTTACATTTAAATGATTTAATATGAGTATATGTCATCATTGTCATGTCTATAGTAATGAACTGCAGTAATGAACAGTCGAGTGACTCCACTCATCTAAGTCAAGTGATGTAGTACGTTATTTTATTTTTATTTTTTTATTTGTAAATCCGGCTCCGGCCGGATCTCACTTCATAAATCCGGCCAAATCCGGCTCCGGCCGGATCTTACTTCATAAATCCGGTCAAATCCGGCTCCGGCCGGATTTCAAAAATTTGAATCCGGTACAGCCCTAACAAAAATCAACGTACGAGACAGAAGCTATCTAGCCATCGACCAAATAAGACGCTCGGTCCTTGATGAACGATTTCTTCTTCTTCTGCGTTCATCCTGAGTTTTTTTTCCAGATGTGATTGCCTTGTGCCTGTTTACAGCAAAGCTGTGTTCTTGCGCCGTTAGGCCAACACATCCGACTTCTGCGGGCATTTGTTGACCGGGTTAACCATCCCGGTGATGAACGATTCGATTCTTTCTAGTTTTAGGTGAACCCGTCAGTTAATTGGGTAATTAAAATGAGTGAGGAAAGAGTTACGGTAAAAGAAAGGAACCATGATTTTTTCTTGATATAACATCGAAGATGAAGTAAATGCCTTTTGTACAGTAACTAAGTGACATGGCCATGTTTTTTTATGCTATTTGGAACAACCCTTTTTGTACCAGAAGTCAATAAAGGATATCAAAACCTAAAATCCGCGGAGGCTGGCTTATACGTTGTTCTGCGTTTCAAAGGTTTTTTAATTTCGTTGCATTCACCTTAGAAGTTGCCGCTACTGATTGACATCCATTTGCTTTCTGAGTTGAGAATGTATTTCAAGACGCTATACGATCTGGCTGCCATGGACCCCTCTACGGCGGTTGGCCACGATGAGTGGCAACACTGCCAAAGCAAGGTTAAAGAGAGCTTACACCCCGTATGTCTGAGCCAGCTAGGACACCCACATAGCTTTTTTTATTTTATTTTGGTCACTCGCTTTGAACTCAAGCATAGTCCAAACACATGCCACTACATCTAGTGCACAGGACTGATTTTAGCATATGGATTAGCTTTCCCTATTACCGGTGTCCCTCGCCATCACATGACCTGATTTCTGTGGTACTTGTAACTTACGTCCCCAAGTCAAAAACGACAAGTCAACACTTTAGTCCAACTGACTGGTGTAGAGATTGAACCCGCTACCTTATCAGCATTTATGGTATTCAAAGAGATAACCTAGAAAATAAAAAGTGATTTTTCAAACAAACATGAAAATTATTGCAATAAACAAATACCAACAAAACATACAAATAAGGCTAATATGTGTGTCTTACCACTGATAATCCAAAAGAAGGGTTTCCATTCTCATTGAAAATATTTGAGTCTCTATGTATCTCCATTTTCCTCTGAAACAGTGATTTCAAGTCGTGACAAAATGATGGTTATTGAATGGTTATGCTGTGTGCATTACTTACTTTAATGTTTTAACTACAACATTTTAATACAGGGGTATCCATTTAGACATGTGGTGTTAATGCTAAAACTAAAACTCTTAAAACCCTCCTTACGTCTCCCACTACAACAAGCCTTGCAAAAATACACATTTAAATAATTGTTTTCAACAAGCAGGTATATAATTAAGGCAAGACTTAAAAATAATACATTCACAAAAATTAACAATTCAGTATACAAAAGACTAAGAGACTTGAATTAAATATTATACAGCTATAGAACAGAATAATTTGAATTTCACTTTGTAAGCTCAAACTTGTTAATGTTTTTTTCCCAGTGATATCCATCTATCCATCATGTGCCATGCCGATAAGCGTGGGCGGTTATGTTTTGCCATCTCATTCAACCACCAGAGTCGTGGATCAGCTCTGTGTTCCTGTCTTGACCATGCCATGTGGCCAAACCATCCAGGTATTTACTTCTCTGTCTTCCCCTTGGTCTCTTCCCTTCGATCTTGTCAGTTGTCACCAAGTTCTCCAATTCATTTCTTCTCATAACATGCCCAAAAAATTTTGACTGTCTACGTCTAATGTGTCTACTCAGTTTACGATCATTTGTTTCTTGAAGGACTTGTTTATTGGTTTTTCTGTCTGTCCATGGTATTCTTTGCATTTTCCTCAGAAACCACATTTCCACAGCCATCAGCTGTTTTTCAGCTTGACTGCTCATTGTCCATGCTTCACATCCATACAAAAGTATAGGTTCTATGTAGCACTTCAACACACTTTTTCTTGTTTAAATTCATATCTTTATATTGGTCAGTATATTTTTCATCTTGCAAAAGGCTACCTTCGCAATGGCAATTCTTGTTCTAATCTCTTCAAGGCATCTCCCATCAATGTTATGACTGTGCCGAGATAACAGTATCGATTCACTTGCTTAACAATATGCCCATTTACTTGTATATCACATTGTGGTATTTCCTTCTTCCCAGTGACGACCATAATCTGTGTCGTCTTAATATTCAGTTCTAACCCTAGTTGTTCACTGTGTGTAACAACCGCATCTACTAAATTTTGCACGTCTAACAATGATATGCCACACTGCAATATCTAGATTTAGAAGATATTTAAATAAAGTGCAACTATTGCGCCTCTGGAGAAAAGAAAGGACTTAAATTTTATTAAAATTAGATATAATTATAATTTACATTATTAAAATTAATTCATCATCATCAAGTGCTCTGCCAGCTGGCGTAGGCATTCATGGCTCTCCACAGATCTCGGTCTTTGGTTTTCTGGATCAAGTCTGCTGCTGATATTCCTCCGTGCCACCGTCTCAATCCATCCAGCATCATTTCTCTTGGTCTGCCTCTCTTCCCCTTGATCTTTCCAGTTGTCACGATGTTCTCCAATGCCTCTCTTCTCATCACATGACCAAAGAAAGCTGTTTGTCTCTTTCTTATTGTTGTATAGTGTTCTAGTTTCATTAGCCTGTTTCAGGCAATCTTTGTTGGTACGTTATTGGTACGTTGTTAGTTACTCTGGCAGCCTGTTTCAGGCAATCTTTGTTAGTACGTTATTGGTACGTTGTTAGTTACTCTGGCAGTAATTAACTACAAATTAAATAATTTTTAACAACTTGATTGAAAAATTAAAACGGCTGATACGAAAGTTTAGGTTTTTTATTTATAAATGAACTTTCCGTTCTTGAACACGCTTAATATTAATTATGTAATTCTTCGTCGTTTCATATAAATTGTTTATTGAGTAGTGAATAAAAATAAATATAAAAATTAAAAAATTAAAAATGGTTTGTTTTGTTCTGAATTTATTTCAAAACAAAACTTCTCAAAACAAAGGTAAGTACTAAACTAAAGTCGACTAAATTTCACAAAGTAATAATCATCGGATACATTATGGAAATATGTATATAATAAACGTAGACGTTTACATAAACTCAATCATTTGGACCTGCATACCCCAGTATAACGCTCTCTGAAGTTAAAATGTAATCAACAACATGAACCCTATTTGATTTCAGAGTCGACACGTTCAAATCTTCACGCTCGTCTGCCTTTTACTGATTGGTTCATTGCCGGACAACAGAAGTCGTCCAAAACTCTATTCGCATCGTACGCAAATAATAATAAACACCACTCATACTCAAAATGCCGGTCTCTCTGGCTGTGGGGTTACAACACTTTCTCTCTGTAATCCCGTTTATCACGCAGAGTCTCGCAGCGGAGCGAGAACTGAGGTGGTTCGACCCCCGCTCGTGACTTGCGGATACTGAGCCGGCCGCTCAGAAAGCAATGGCAAACTACTGAGCGTAATCTTGCCAAGAGATCAACAGACAGCTGAAAGATGCTGCTGTTGACAGCTAAGTCCTGTAAAAGGATACGCAAAACATTTAACATACTCAAAATGGAAACGAGATATCAATATGGGTGGGGGGATTAGTTGAGTTCAGCTGTTGAGTTAAGAATCGAGATCCAGTCGCTTGGTGTTATGGTGCTCTCAACACTATCTCTATAGGATTGTTCAAGCTAATGTCCCAGCTATCACAATAAATGGCAGATGTGTTAACAGAGAGCGTATTCTGAGATATCTGGGAATCACCCAGAACAGAAACATGTTATTCAATGATCATGTGGAAGGAGTTATGAATAGAGTTGAGTTGAGTTGGGTTAAGAACGAACATCCCAGCACTCGGGACATTTCCATAGTGCTCCGTCTTCATCTTCAACAGCCATCGAAGAGTCCCAGTACTAATTGCACTAGCTATAATCTGTGTATATGTCTGTTCGGCCTTTCCTCTGAGTACTGGCCAGATCCTCGTGTACTTCCCGCCGAACCATTTTCTCCAGCCTATGATGATTTATCTGTTCTCCCCCCCCCCCACCCATGTGTCTCACCTTGCCATGGTGGGGGTGGAGGAGGGGGGGGGGGGGCTTGCGTGTCCCAATGACTCCAAGAGCTCTGCCGACGGAAGCACAACTACATGTCGGGCAAGTCTTGGTATAGAGACTAGACCAAGAGACACACAACCTGCTGCTCTGCAGGTAGACTGAGGATAGCAGTCTAAAATCCAAATACGGCGTCTTGATCTAGAAACATAAAACTATAAGGCTCTCAACTGAGGAATATGGCTGAACGCCTCTAAGCCATTATCCTCGGATATGACGGCCTGGACGATACTAACTCACTGCGCACTGGAAGTGAGATATTAGGCCCACTATATGACTGGTTCAGATACGCATCATACGGCTATCAACTGAGTGATGAGGCCGAGCGCTTCTAGGCCCATGTCCCTCAGCTGTGCGATCCTAGCCGTTGCTCACCTCACCTAAGTGGAGGTGAGATGTTTCCGTCATGTACTTGGGGGGGTTAATTACAAGTACCTCTGAAGTCGGAATGGGCTCGCCTGAATGGCGAGGGACACTGGTAAAATGGAAAGCAATCCCACACGCAAAACTCAGTCCTTTACTACTTTAAACAGTGTGTAAGGGCTACGCTGGAGTTTAAGCGAGCTAACAAAAAGAAGAAGAAAGAAGATCTGTTCTTCCACACTATACACGTGATCTCACAGGATCCCGACTATGTATACCTTATCACGCACTCCACCCAACGGCGCAGACCCAACCAGTATGTCCGCCTGCTCGTTTCCCAACACACCACTATGCACTGGGGAAAAGATCCAACGGATGCTCCCTATTGTTTTCCCCTTAATCTAAGCAAGCCACTCTGAACGAAATATTCCTACCTTCACCTTTCTCAACATGCTATGTGAGTCCACCACAGTCACAACACGTGTGTGCTGTTTGTTCTTTAGCCAGCGGAATGCCGCAGTGGCTCCCACCACCTCCATTCTCAGACAGACTAGATGTGGTAGCATATGCCAGGCTATCTTGCACTAAACACCGCCTACCAACCTTCGTTATGAACCCCCGGGCACTTATTTTGTCTCTTAGCACACAGCCACCCGTGTAGTTGCAGGTCTGTAACTTGGGTGATCTTCAACACGGATAAGAATGGACGCATATACCCGTGGACTTGGAAAAAACACTCTCGATGGTCACTACGCTAGGAAAACAATGCAGAAATCACTTTTCTACATCGGTTGATACTGAGATAAAGGAATTAGTCGAACACATTCACGTCCAGAAGACAACATCTAAACCAGTGGTTCTCAGCCATTTTTGGCCCGTGCCCCCCTTCACCATATTTTCAGAACGTCATTCCCCTCCCCCTTTTCGTATTTCCTACCTAAAAATTCCCCCTTCCTCCCTACACAGTATACGTAATAATGGAAGCACATACTAAAACAAGTCTAGACGTCCACATAAAATGTGATTTGTGGGTCTACTTACTTTATAAAATGAATTTTAGAAAGGTGAGACTACAGAACCGTAAAGTATGAAGGGAAAAACAGTATCAAGTAATCGGTTCTTGTATTAATTAACGCAATCTTGAAATAATCTTCATCCCCCCACTGGAAACCCTAAAATCCCCCCCCCCCCTGGGGGGCATTCCCTACCGGTTGAGAACCACTGATCTAAACAGATGGGTCCGTGAAGTGTGGCACAAGGTCATCGTGGGCGTACAAAATACAACAGATGGAAAGAACAATCAATGAGGATAGTAACACGTTCCAAACAACTACATCAAGCCAGACTATGTAGATCACCGCTACCAGCAGAGAGCACTTGCATGGGCAGCAGAACAGGAAGTGACACACGTGATAATTATCATATCCGACTCCATAAACATGCTGCAGAAAATCGCACCCGACAGCCTCAGCTGCAAATGGATAGATAGCATTTGGAAGTCGCATCTCACATCCGTCACCTGGATGTACACACATGTACATATGATCAACGTGGCCGAATGGATAAGAGCGTTTGTTCTTTAACATCCGGTGTGTTGATGCCGAGGTGGCCGGTTAAACCCCTACACTGTTTAGTTGGTTTACAATGTTGACTTCTCGTTCTTGACTTGGAACGTAAATTACAAGTACCTCAGAAGTCGGAGCGGGTTCGCCTATGGCAAGGAACATTTACAACTGGCAAGATCTAAGGGAAAAGACCAAGAGGAAAATACCTGGATGGCTTGGCCACATGGCATAGACGAGACAGGAACACTGAGCTGATCCACGACGCTGGTGATCGAGTGAAATGGCGAGTCATGACCGCCCACGCTTTCCGGCATGGCACATGATTGATTGATTGAATCCACACGCAAAAACCAGCCCAGTTCACTTGAAGTAGTAGCACGTATAAGGACTACGCTTGAGTTCAAAGCGAGAGAGCGAAAATTTAATTTTAAAACAAAAAGCTCCCCGGACATGCTGGAGTAACGGGTAACGAATACACTGACCAGCTGGTAAATAATGCATTAACGGGAAGAAGCATGGATATGACTGACATAAGCAATGCTGCATGCAACACCCGACGTCGGTTGCTGGATACAGACCGAGACATCGGCTCTAGCCCGACTGCACGAACTGGGAGTAAATCATGGTCAACACATCAATGCCGCCTTAGCGGGAAAGAGCGGAGATAGTAATACCATAATGATTATGGTATATTTGAATAACGAAGACACAAACCATAGAATGTACGATTTATTGCCTGGCATATTTCGCTGCATCTCGTCAGGTACATACTGCAGATGTCACACAACGTAGAGTAAAATAACTAGATACATCGTTCAAGCTGAAATATACACACATGTTGTATGTACCTGACGAGATGCAGCGAAATATGCCAGGCAATAAATCGTCCATTCTATGGTTTGTGTCTTCGTTATTCAAATTCACTACAGGAAAACATTGTTTTGATTATGGTATAATCAACTCTGTATGGAAACAGTAAGCAAATTGGCAAATCTCATTTTCTAATGCGTTGTTAATCATCTCTAGGTGTTTATACCTATTTCATGTTGCTGACAACAATTTTGGCTCTTCCAATTCTCTTATATATTTATACAATCATCGGTTATTACATGTTCAAGATAGGAGAAACATTTTTTTACTTATTCTAGTATCTTCCTGTTTACTGTGATCCTCATTGATTGCCTCTCCTTTTCACTGCTAATTGCCACATTTTTAGTTTCTTTTTAAATATTAATATCTAAGCCACATTCTGCGTTATGCCTGTTTACTTGTTCCACTAGGTGTGAGGTGAAACAACTGATCCAGAGTAACACACTTCAAGGGGACATATCGATCTACATCGATGGGCCAGTGGTGAGAGACAGACGAAGTGGTTGGGGTTTTATTGCAAAGGCTAATGACGAGTCTTGAAAAAGAAGAATCTGGCATATTAGACTACGACTCCCGGGAAGGTTAACCCGGTCAACAAATGCCCGCAGAAGTCGGATGTGTCGGCCTAACGGCGCAAGAACGCAGCTCTGCTGTAAACAGGCACAACGCAGTCACATCCGAAAAAAAAAAAATCCGGATGAACGCAGAAGAAGAACAAGAAGACTACGACCTTCGGCATGAGAATAGAGGTGGAAGCAGTAACCGTGGCATTCTTTTGGTTAGAGGAGACCATTGCAACACACATTGCATTCATTACGGATTCAAGGAGTATACTTAGTATGATAGAAAAAGGAATGTACAGTGTGGAATTGCTATCTTCGCTTCAGAGGTCACATATGGTGAGAATTGTATGGATATTTTGCCCTGGCCATGCAGGAGTGCGGGGGAATGAACATACTGATCGGCTGGAAGGGAATGCACCTCTAGGTGTTTGATTATTACCTATGAACAAGGGAGAGGTGGTCGTGCGCCTGTGGGACCAGATGGAGAAACAGATTGAGAACCCGTATGTGGAAAGAATGAGATTGCGGGGGATAGGCATGGGTTCTGGAAGAATCTCAAAACTGAGAGGGAAGACCAGGAGAACTTTAAATTAGATAGCGGTGGGAGCGATTAGTAGTATGACTCTTCGCTGGCTGTTGAACGAGGGGACGGAGCGCATATGGGAATGTCCTGAGTGCAGTGATATCGGCCCTTAGCTCAAGTCAACTCCACTAAGTTTTGTAACAAATGCTCGCTTTCTGCAAGTAACGCTGTATCATCAGCATACCAAAGATTGTTTATGATTCTTCCATTGATGCTAAGTTCAAGCAGGTCTCCATCTTGGTTAAACATTCTTTCTGTGTATAAGTTGAAGGGGCTTAGGACAATTTGATTTACCTGTTGTTCGGACAGATTAGGGGACTGAGTGGTCTCGATGTATGTTGTCCGCCTCGAGTGCTGGAGCTCCCGGGTTCAAGCCCCGGTGAGGGCTGGGACTGTTTCACGTGGACTTCTAGCAACAAAATTTCCCCTGGTCTCTGGGTAGTGAGATCGGACGCCCGTGTGTATTGTTGCGCATGTAGAAAAATCCCTTGGCAGCTGGAAATCGAAATAAAGTAACCTAACGGCGTTGCCCAGACAATATTTCGAGTTAAAAATCTACTCAAAGTATTTCAGGATCCTCGCCGGTGCTACGGAGTTCGTGCACTGGGCTGGGATTCTCTGGACTAATGGTCGGCGTCTGGTGCAGGAGAGCCTGGCGTATGATAACACTACATCTAGCTTAAGAATGGAGGTGGAGGCGGTCAGTGCAGCTTTCCGCTGGATAGAAAACACGATACATACACACATTGTGATTGTAACTGACTCAGAAAGCATGCTTCGTGCAGAGTGGCTTGCTTCGCTTCGGAGGTCACGGGTAGTAAGCATCACCTGGATCTTTTCTCCTGGGCATGCCGGTGTGCTGGGGAATGAACAGGCGGACAGATTGGCTGGCTCGGCAAAACTTGGTGGAGTATTGATGCATGACAAGGCAGACGTTGTTGCGGCCTTGTGGGAGTACGTGTACACCTCGGAGGAGCAAATGGATCACCATGGTCTGGTAAGAATGAGACAGCGAGGGGTGACGAGGGGATCTGGCCGACGCTCGGCGGAAAGGCGAGACGGACATATAATCAGATTGCTACTGGAACTATTAGTGTTGGAACTCTTCGCTGGCTGCTGAGGATGGGGACGGAGCGCTTATGGGAATGTCCCGAATGCTGTGATGTCGGTTCCTAAATCAGTCAATCAATCAATCAATCTCTGGACTCAGGCTTGATTTAGGACGGAGAACGGAGCACCCGTGGGTTACACCCGTGATGTTTATCCGTCGACTAAACTAAACTAAACTTCGGACAGAAATGTATTCGGTGTATTTCTGTTATTTGTTGTTTCCAGTGGTTTTGCGTTGTTGTTGTCACGTGACCACCAGACGACAAAATGGACGCCACTTTGACCAGAATGGATACAACATTCAGGCGGACGATGACGTCTGTGACAGACCTCTTGTTCCCAGTGCCTAAACCTAGAGATGAAATTAGGCAACATATTATTAGAAAAAGTACTGAATTGTATTTTAAAAAATAAAATTTGAAATGCATATAAATCCCTTACACTACAGGACGTTGCAGCCAATACCAGTTACAGTTAGTCAGTTAGTGGTTAGTTGTCTGGTGTCACCAACCAGCATTTTTGAAATGTTCAGCTGTTGTGATGTTCTCATCATTGTTCAGTTCTTCCGCAAGATTACGCTCAGTAGTTTGCCATTGCTTTCTGAGCGACCGGCTCACATACCCCATAAGTAACCAACGCGACGCGATCCGCTGCCGAATCTCGTGCAGCTGTGTTCCTCACGTGAATATACGGGATTACGGAGAATGTCGTTAACACCTTCGCCAGGGAGCGGGCCAGTTATTTAGTATAATAATTACTTTATGCATTTTTCAAATTGTATTTATAATTAATTTATTAACTTATACCTAATTTTTAGACGAATGTTGCGAATTCCTTGGACCGCCAAAGTAACTAACGACGAATGCCTACAAGAGGCTGGCGAAACTAGAACATTATATACAACAATAAGAAAGAGACAAAGAGCTTTTTTTGGTCATGTGATGAGAAGAGAGGCACTGGAGAACATTGTGACAACTGGAAAGATTGAGGGAAAGAGAGGCAGACCACAAGAAATGATGCTGGATGGATTGCGACAGTGGCATGGAGGATTATCAGTGACAGAGTTGATCCAGAAAACCAAGGACAGAGATCTGTGGAGAGTTATGAATGCCTACGCCAGTTGGCACAGCACTCGATGATGATGATACCTCATTTAATTCATTTTCATTCTATCTGTGTCAGTCAGAGTTTCTATATAATCCTTCTTACATTTCTAATTATAATTCGATTAATTCTTGTTTTGGATGTACTATAATTTATAAAATATAGTAATAATTTATAAATTGTATCCAAAACAAGAATTAATTACTAATAAATATTAGTTACAAACTAATTTTGGCATTGTCCATGGAGTTCTGCTGTTCAGTCTGCACTGTTTTTGCTTTGCAGTATTGAATCATTTGAGACTTCGCATCTCAAGAGAGCTATGTATGTATGTGTTTCTCTTTATTTTTCTCACAAACAGCATTTCTGCTGCAGTTATCAAGTCCTCTGTCTATGATCTTAAGTTACTTGAGAACCTTTCAGTTGCCATTGCTGACTGTATCCATTGCTTCATTTTTAGGCACAATGAGAATTCCAACACCTCCATTTTCTATTGACTTTTGCTGACCCATCTGTAGATGCATTGGTCCAGGCGCAACTTAGGTAAACTTCTTCTGCATAGTTTAGGATTGTTTTTCTTTTTCTGTTTTATGCTGGGTGTTTGTTCAATACCAGGAATGTTTTCTGTCATTCTCAAACAGTGACAACTGTCTCCATGCTAGAAACAGTAGAAACCAGTGTACATTTAGATGGGTTAGGGTTTTGATTCATTAAGTTAGGATCTTCCCTGGTCTTTCTATTTGCTAAATCTACATATTTGTTTCATTTTAGTTTTCCCCTTCCACTACCATTAAACCTCTGATACATGGATGGTTTGTTAACCTTCTAGATGTTTCTGCTTGATGCTGGGCTCTTCTATCCGGCAATGGTTGTAGACGTGATTTTTTTTCTAGTTTACTAATAGGCGTTGTCTTCATGTCTCCAGTTATGGTCAGCATTCCTTGATTCTGGAATGTTTATTGTAAACACAGATACCTTAAACAAAACATTTTGTCTATGGCGTCTTTGTTTAAATTCAGTAAAGGAATCTATTTATTTTGTTAAAGTTTGACTTAGCTGCTGTTGTGCAAGTTGCAATACCAAAATACCATATTCAAGGAGTGGCGTCACTCATCCAATATATAGCTTCTTGAGAACTTTCTCATCTGCTACTCATGTTGCACCAGCAAGTTTTTACATGATTTTCTAGGTCCGACCCCTGGTATAAACTCTCCCGCTGTTTATACTTCGCCTCGACATCATAAGGTACAAGAGGAACATGAGATGAGACGCGATGAGACCCCTAGGTGGTATATTGGTTCATGATAAGACAGACCTGGTCAGAACCTTTTTGGATAATGTGTATTTTGCGGAAGAACAGATAGAGGATCTGGCCAATACTCAAAACTCCAAGGAAAGTGGAAGCTGCAGAGATAAAAAAAAGATATAAAAGAATGATAACACCTGCTACTAGTACAATTAGTATTGGAACTCTTCTGTGGCTGTATGGAGTCTCCGTGGCAAACTGGTCAAGCCGTTTGACTCTGGCTCCGAAGGTTGTGGGTTAGATTCCGGGTCGTGTCTTTTGGTTCACGAGGTAAATTTTTCGGAGACTCCTGTGGGTCGTTACTAGAGCTACGGAGTTCGTGCTTTGTGTGATGCTTTCCGCGCTGCGGAAAGAGGCCGAGCCATATGGGAGAAAACCCGGTGCAATGAAGTTGACCCTGTCGACTTTTAAGCAACTTTTTTTTTCAACTTTTTGTTGAAGATGAGGACAGAGCACTAAATAATGTCCCGAGTGCTGTGATATCAGTTCTTAACTGAACTCAAGGCAAAGCTTTTACTTAATTGTCATTCTTTACCTTGCTCTTATTCGATTTACATCACACTATTTGTTCCTTGTAAGGTGAAAATCAAAGGTGACTGCTAGGTAGTTTGGATTTTCATGCACTCAATACTAATGTGTAATATTGAAGACACATTGAAGGATTTAGAATTTTAAAAGTATTTTTAGAAGAATATTTTCTAACTGCATTTTGTGACATGGGTTCGCCTGATGGCGAGGGACACTGTTAATAGGGAAAGCTAACCGACACGCAAAATTCAGTCCATCACTACTATAAATAGTGTGTATGGACTACGCTTGAGTTCAAAGCGAGCGAGCGCAAAAAAACAAATGTGTCTGGCCATTCCTCAGAGTACAGAGTGTTGGCTAGATCCTCTGGAATAAGTCTAAGAAAGGAGGAATCACATTGTAGTTTTCATCCCATAAGTGTGAAATCTGAGAGATGTATTTGTTTCTTTACTTCCAGACCAAGAATATGTAACAAATCTGCCCCTACAGATGTTGTTATATTTCAATTGCTTCTATTTCCCATTTTGGTTTATTGGTTGTCTTGTAATTTTGGATCTAAAGGTACTTTTGTAGTGTCCAGTAGCCTGTGTTTTAGCATATTTTGTTAACCAAAGTAGGGTAATGCATGGGTGAGAGGTCAGCCACTGTCTCAAAAGGTAATAAATAAATGTTTGCATATCCTTTACATGACATCGCTGTCAACATCAGCATCTTTCAGCTGATTGTTGATTTGTTGGCAAGATTACGCTCAGTAGTTTGACTCAAAAGGTACTGGGTTTGAATACCATCAAAGGGTTGGGAGCTTTTCCAAGAACCATTGGTTTCTAATAACACATATCTCCTGATCTCTTGGTAATTGAGACTGGATACATAGCCTTATCAGACCAGGACAAAAACAGGAGTTCCTGTGTGTAAGTTGTGCATGTTAAAAATTCCACAAAAGTTGAAAATCACAAAGAGTAGGCAGTAAAGCCACAGCTATGGTAAAATTGTTAAGAAAGAAAATCTGCTCACGGATAGATAGAACTGATTGCTTTGGATTGAATCTGTCTAGAGGAAGCACACCGGACACAGATGCAAGCTTAGCTCGGGACACCTTGACCTTTGAGGTGTACAACCTCCTGCTGAAAGAGGAACGATTAAGATACAGAAGTAGTTTGCTAAAGAAGTAAATATGACAGTGGTACTTCTGCATTCATCCAGAGAGTTTTTTCAGACGTAATTGTGTTGTGCCTGTTTACAGCAGAGCTGTGATACTTGCGCCTTTCGGCTGACACAGCCGACTACTGTTAGCATTTTTGATCAGGTTAACCTTCCCGGATGTTTCGAAGGACATTTGAAACTCACTCGGACGTACTTGCGTTCTGCCTGTTTACAGCAAAACTGCGATACTTGCGCCTTGTGGTCGACACATCCGACTTCTGCGGGTGCTTGTTGACTGGGTTAACATTCCCAGGGTTTTGAAGGACATTCGATTCTCACTTTGTGGCATCACCTACATCCCAGCTGGTCAAATTAGAGTGGCCGAAGACATCCCGGTCAGCCCTCACTGAAGGCAGGGGCAGACCATGGGCATTCCCCGCCATCCAAGGAGGCTTCCATAATTGCAGAGCCGACACATGACACTCTGGTACTGGGCTCACCCAAGGAATCATCATGTCCTGCACATGGCTGCTTAGCCTCACTTCATTATATTGGACCCTCATTCACCACAGGCTGCTCCTCCGAAGACCAGGAGGGACCAATATGCAGATGACATCCACACAGTGAGCTTTTGCTTTGGACTTCCACGTAATGAATTTGCTAGCCTAGCAATGTTCCACTTCGTGACACTGGGACGCTTTTTCACCTTGGATAATACCCACTTGATGGGCTTTCGATGCTGACTTTCTTCGTAATGGATTTGGTAGCCGAGCAGTATTTCATTTCGTACCACTAGGCCGCTTTGACTTCTTGTTTCAACTATATATCATGTGGCCAAGCCATCCAGATATTTTCTTCTGCCTTCCTCTTCTTTTCCCCTCAATCTTGCCAGTTGTCACTAATTTCTCCACTTTATTTCTTCTCATAACATGCCCACAAAATTTTGACTGTCTACATCTAATCTATCTAGTTAGTTTATGGTTTTCATTTGTTTCTTGTAGGACTTGCTCATTGGTTATTCTGTCTGTCCATGGTATTCGTTGCATTTTTCTCAGAAACCATATTTTCACTGCCATTAGATATTTCTCAGCTTGTCTACTCATTGTTCATGTTTCATCATTTGCGTCCTTGACTTGGGGATGTAAATTACAAGTACCTCTGAAGTCGGAATGGGTTAGCCTCATAGCAAGGGTCACTGGTAAAAGGGAAAGCTAATCCACACGTAAAACTCAGACCAGTGCACTAGAAGTAGTAGCATGTATATGAACTATGCTTGTGTTCAAAGCAAGCTAATGCAAACAAAATAATCTTTAACATAAGACTATCGGTTTTATATTGTTAAGTAATCTTTGAATTGTTTAAAACGTATCTTTTGACTGTTTAATTCTTTTTGTAACATTTCATAGGGACAGATTAATTTATTTGATTTGGATAATTCTTGTTCTAACAAGTCTATTAATCTTTGAACTGTTTAAAATGTATCTTTTAACTGCTTAATGTTATTTGTAACATTTTATTGAGACAGATTAATTTATTTGATTTGGATAGTTCTTTTTCTAACACGTCTGTCTGTCTTATCTGTTAAATAATCTGTTAATCTTTGAACTGTTTAAAATGTATCCTTAATTAAAATGCTTAACCTTGAAACATTTCAATGGGACAGATTAATTGATTTGTATCGGACAGTTATTGCTTTAACATAGATCTATCCATTTTATCTGTTGAATAATTCGTAAATTATCTCTGATATGTTTAAAATGTATCCTCCAACTGATAAGTTTTATTGATAACATTTCAATAGGACAAGTTAACTAAATTTTTTCCGGTCAGTTCTTGTTTTAACATTTTAAAATAAAGTTAGTTGCATATCCCAGCATTTTTTGGGTGTTTGTGATTTCTAGGCAAGTTTACGATCAGTAGTTCGCCTTTGCTTTCTGAACAACTGGTACTCATACCATTTTATGAAAACCAGCACAAGGCAGTCTGCTTCCAAATCACTCATAGCTGTGTTTTGAACACAGTATGTGGGATTGGAAAGCCTATCTATTTATCTGTTAAATAATCTTAAAAGTATCTTCAAAATGTTTAAAATATGTCCTTCAACTAACTTAATTTTTATTTGTAACATTTCAGTGGGACAGATTAATTGATTTATATCGGATAGTTCTCGTTGCCATTTACATTGTGTACTTCATCATAGAAATTGTTCGTCTATACCTTGGATACTTGGGAAACCTCATGGAACGGGTAAGTCTACATGTAATTTTAAAAGTAACAGCTTAACTTATTCTTCTTCTTTGCCCTCTATTCCCCATTGGGCCCTCAACCAACTCATTCCAATCTCTCCTATTACATTTATACCCATCACCATTGGTCTGATTAGTCACATTCGTTATCGCCATCGGTTATAGTTATTATGCCTTTTTTTAAAGCAGTGTAACAAATTATCGTCTGCCAAGACAGTACGGTATCAGTGCATCACCATCATGTGCCATGCTGATAAGCATGGGTAGTCATCATTCGCCATTTCACATGACCACCAAAGTTGTGGATCAGCTCTCTATTTTTGTCTCGATTATGCCATTTGACCAAGCCATCCAGATATTTACTTCTCTGCCTTCCCCCTTGTTTCTTTCCCCTCAGTCTTGCCAGTTGTCATGAAGTTCTCCAGTTTATTTCTTCTCATAACTTGCCCAAAAAATCTTGACTGTGTATATCAAATTTCTGTAATCAGTTTATGGTTTTCATCTGCTTTTTATAGGACTTGCTCATTGGTTTTTCTGTCTGTCCATGGAATTCTTTGCATTTTCCTCAGAAACCACATTTCTACAGCCATCAGATGTTTTTCGTCTTGTCTGCTCATTGTCCACGCTTCACAGCCATACAAAAGTACAGGTTCTATGTAGCACTTCAACACTCTTTTTCTCGTTCCAAATGACGTCATTTTATTGGTCAGTATGTTTTCCATCTTTCAGAAGACTACCTTGACCATAGTGATTCTTGTTCTAATCTCTTCAAGGCATCTCCATCTTCAAAACCGATGGTCCTTCATTATTATTATTACTCCAAGCACCCCATTACATGGATGCTATCACACAATCATTGTGTGTAGTTTGGTTTATAAAGAATCACATTCATTGACCACGAATACCTCAAGTGCTCAAATCTACTTCCAAAGAAAACACAAGAAGGGTCTCAGTACAGTGCACAAACTCCGCTGGCAAGGATATAAATGTCTGTATATCAGAATCAAAATTGAAAACTGACAAAGAAATACAAGATAATTTTAACATAGAAGTAAAGAACAAATTTGATATGTTGTCTGATCTAGAGATCCTATTTCAAGATGTGGATGATCAATGGGAAATGTTGAAGAATTCAATCAGTTTAGCTGCAGAAAAACTATTCCAAAATTAAAGAAAGTGGGTCGTCAGACATGGATGATCGAAGAAATTTAACTGCTAATGGAAACAAGAAGACAGAACAAAAATAATCCTGCCAAATATAAAGAAATTCACAGAAAAGTCAGAACATTATGTAAGGAGGCAGAAGAAACATGGCTCGAGAAAAATTGCATAGAAATTGAAAAACAACACAACAGTAAAAATACCAAACTAATGCACAGAAGAATTCAGGAGCTTACTAATCAAAGAACACATACATCAGCAGGCAGCCTAAAGACAAAAGATAGAAAAATCATAATAGAAAAAGATCAGATTTTACATGTATGGTCAGATTATGTGAAAAACCTTTATGATGATAACAGAGACGAAAGTATGATATTCAAAATAATAATGAAGGACCATCAATTTTGAAGACGGAGGTTCAGAATGCTCTTAACCATATGAAATCTGGCAAGACCCCCCAGTTCAGACAGCATCACAACAGAAATGATTAATGCTTTAGAAGAATACAGAATAGATAAAGTTACCAGACTCCTGAATACCATATATGATACTGGAGATATATACCTCATGAATTATGTAATTCTGTATTTATTGCAATCCCAAAGAAATCAGGAGCCTTGGAATGTGATCAACATCGAACAATTAGTATAATGAGCCACATCACGAAAATGTTATTAAGAATTATCATGCAAAGAATTAGGAAGAAAATACAACCTGAAATAGGAGAGGAACAATGTGGGTTTGTAGAAGGCAAGGGTACAGTAAATGCTGTATACATACTGAGAACAGCAATTGAACGTTCTATAGAAGTAAACAAAGATCTACACCTCTGCTTTATTGACTACACAAAGGCTTTCGATAAAGTGAGACATGTCAACATGATAAGGATGCTTGAAGATCTACAAATTGATGAAAAAGACCTTAGACTTTTAAAAAACATATATTGGAAACAACAAGCTGCCATAAGAATTGATAATGAAGTAGGTCAATATCAGCCTATTAAAAGAGGTGTGAGACAGGGATGTGTAATGTCTCCAGATATTTTTTCCCTGTAAAGTGAAAATATTTTCAGAAATATAGAAGATATGGAAGGAATCAACATTGGGGGAACGATACATCAATAACATTAGATATGCAGATGATACAGTCTTGATTGCAGACAATGAACAGGACTTGCAAAATTTAGTAGATGCGGTTGTTGCACACAGTGAACAACTAGGGTTAGAATTGAATTGTAAGAAGACACAGATTATGGTCGTCACTAGGAAGGAAGAAATACCACAATGTAATATACAAGTAAATGGGCATATTCTTAAACAAGTGAATCGGTACAGCTATCTCGGAACAGTCATAACATCTGATGGGAGATGCCTTGAAGAGATTAGAACAAGAATTGCCATGGCGAAGGTAGCCTTTTGCAAGATTAAAAACATACAGACCAATAAAAAGATATCAATTGAAACGAGAAAAAGAGTGTTGAAGTGTTACATAGAACCTGTACATTTGTATGGATGTGAAGCATGGACAATGAGCGGACAAGCTGAAAAACATCTGATGGCTGTGGAAATGTGGTTTCTGAGGAAAATGCAAAGAATACCATGGACAGACAGAAAAACCAATGAACAAGTCCTACAAGAAACAAATGAAGATCGTAAACTAATTAGAGACAATAGACGTAGACAGTTAAAATTCTTTGGGCATGTTATGAGAAGAAATGAATTGGAGAACTTGGTGACAACTGGCAAGATCGAAGGGAGGAGACCAAAGGGAAGACCAAGAAGTAAATACCTGGATGGCTTGGCCACATGGCATGGTCGAGACAGAAACATGGAGCTGATCCACGACTCTGGTGATTGAGATGGCAAAACATGACCGCCCACGCTTATCGGCATGGCACATGATGGATGGATATCAGAGTCACACGTTATATGTTTCCTTTTGTGGGTATCTTTTATCATTTACACATTTTGCCTGCTCTTTTCAATATCCAATTTCTGAGGCATTTTCACCATGTGCAATGTGCACATGAAACCTTCAAATTGTTTGCCCTTGTCCAAGAAGGCTAGACATCCAATCCACTACACAAGAATCAGAGGGATTATACAGTCATGTTTCTTATCTTGTACAAATCCAACATTGTGAGAGACAGACCGATTCTGCTGGAGCCGGAGCAGATGCCATACCCTTACCAGTTACCATAGCAACTCAAGATTGCCAGAAAGAGACTTGGTAATCCCATCTTCAAACTACTGAATGTAAAACTTGTCTAGTACATCAACAGCATCTGAAAAAATGCTGGTGTTGACTGCAACGTCCTGTAAGGGATATGCAACATTTAAAAAAAATCCCATCTTGCAATGCTGTGACCTCATCATCATCAAGTAACAAGTCCCGTGAAGAATGTCACTGTCATCGTAGCTCACTAAATGTCACTGTCATCGTAGCTCACCAAAAAGACCCTCAGTCCTTGGCAAGGTTTCCTGCATCTTCATACCCAAGATGTCTGTAATATCCTGTCACCGTCATGCTGCTGGCTTCCTGTCTTGTCTTCCAAAAACCGTGCCTTCCAATACTGTTCTTTCTACACCACTGAGATTTTATATCAGAGGTTCTCGACCTTTTTTGGATCATACAACCCTTCACCAATTGTTCAGAATGTCATTCCTCCCCTTTAGTATTTCCTCCCTATAAATCTTCCCCCCCCCCCCCACAGCATACATAAAAATGGAAGCTAAATTTAATAACACATACTAGAACAAGTCTAAATGTCTACATAAAACGTGATTTGTGGGTCTGCTTGCGTTATAAAATGAATTTCAGAAGGGTGAGAAGTACAGAACCATAAAGTATGAAGGGAAAAACAATATCAAGTAATCGGTTCTCGTATTAACGCGATCTTGAAATAATCTTAATTCCCCCTGGAAACCCTAACACCCCCCCCCCTCTTCCCTGGGGCTGGGGGGGGGGGAATTCCCCACCGGTTGAGAACCATTGTTTTATGTGTTCAAAGTACTTTAGCTGCTGCTACCTGGCCTTGAGCCTGAGAAATTAAGGTCGCCTGGCTAGTTCAGTCGCTGTGAACTGTGCAAGTTAGGGTTTTCTTTTTCTCCCCCCACCAGAAAATAATCCATCACCTTACAGAGGTCCAAGCCATGTTTTTTTTAAATTCTACAGCTAATTCCAAACACTAACTCATGGAAGATATCTTCTTGCAGGTTCCAGAGCTGGCAGGCAGCTGGCTTTTGACTCTTCTGCTGACCTTCCCACTTATTCTGTTGTTGAACATCAATGACAGCGCACTTTTGCTGCCACTGGAGAGAGCGCTGCACATTTTAATGGCCATCTTTGTGGGACTGGAAGTCATTATCGGGTACTTTGCTATTCGAGGAATGGTTAATTATCAGGTCTGTAAATGGGAACACTGATCTATTTAAAACCTTCAGTTACTTACTTTGTCCTTTGTTTATGGTTTACGATTGTAGTTAATGAACTTAGCAAAAACAAAAACTAGTTTATATTACATGTTCTTCTTTCTTGTTTTACCAGGACCCATAAGGGAAACAAAGAATATTAACACTGTAATTTACCATACATGTCCTAGGAGACAACTGTGGAGGGTTGGCAACCTTATCCTATAGAACACTTTAACTACAAACTCCAACCAATTATGGACAAGTCTCAGAAGGGATTGGTGTGAGTTGGATGAGGGACAGAAGATTCATTGGGAGACAAAAGGCAGAAGAAATGTTCTGGGATATAAAGTGGTCTGCGTGGTACTGACCACACGACTCATTAAGTACTAGTTGGTAAAGAAAGTATGGATCGAGTTTCACATATCCCATAAGCCACAATGGCTCTCTCTCTCTCTGTTATTTCTTTTCTTCACTGAAATGGATTGCCTGTGTCTGTAATGTTGTCTCTTGTATAAACCACACTAAAATAGATTGCCTATATTTGCAATATTACCTCTTGTGTAAATCTCACTAAGACATAGTGCCTATATCTGCAATATTCTGTTATACAAACCTCACTGAAATAGAATGCCTATATCTGTAATGTTGTCTCTTGTATAAACCTCACTGAAATAGATTTCCTGTTTCTGTAATGTTGTCTCTTGTATGACTGACTGGTACCTTGCCAGACAATAGTTTGTAAAATAGAGTTATACCTCTCCATAACCAAAGCTGGGCTGAATTTAGAGATCATGTGTTGCCCATGCAGTATGATCCCTCTCTCGGCCTGTCTGGTTTACTTCAGAGGAAAGTTAACATATCTGGAACAAGACAAGCTGCAGAAGCTACCCAATCAGCAAAGCAATACTCTGTCCGCCTGTCGGAGCTTCCATCCTAAACCAGTTAACGACCAAGGCTCAGAGCCTGTCTCAAGTATAAACCTCACATAAATAGATTGCATATATCTGTAATGTTGTCTTTTGTGTAAACCTCACATAAATATATTGCTTATATCTGCAATTGTGTCTCGTGTAAATAGATTACCAATATCTTCAATGTTGCCTCTAGTAAATAGATTGCCTGTATCTGCAATAGTCTCTGGTATTGACTTCACTGAACTAGACTGCCTTAACTGTAATAGTGTTTCTTGTATAAACCTCACTGAAATAAATTGGCTATACCTGCAATATTGCCTCTAGTATAAACCTTAATAAAATATTGTCTCTAGTATAAACCACAGTGTCTTTTTCCCCCCAGTCGACTCGTGATCTGTAAAGTTAAGCTTTCACTATTTTTCTCAAGACCAGAACATTTGTCTTGATATGCCATATTCAGATCAGTTATCAGTTGGGGTATCTTCATTGCACTCCGGACAGGTCCATAGGTGCTCATATCCTCCCCCCAGCATATGCATCAGCGTCCGGTGGCTAATAGTGCCAATTCTGTGTTGGTTGACGAGGCACCTCGTTTTCCCGATGTACCTCTCGCGTCTGGTTGTGCCGATTCTTACTCCCAAGTTTTTCATCCTGGACAGCGATGTGGATTCACTGAAGTCAAAGTCCTCTGTTCTCGCCATATCTTTAAGGACGTTAATAACATCGGCATGATCCATGGGCTGGCCATCTACAGTGGGTGCAGAGCCAGCCAGTTTATCAGCTCGTTCATTTCCCTCGACTCCCGCATGTCCCGGGACGAAGATGAAGGTGACTTTACGGACAACAGACTTCCGCAGCGACTAAGTCCACTGTCTACGTACAGATCCAGCTTCGACCTTCTTGGAGTACAGAATCCTCCCCCGATGTGTCTCCACCTTGCCGTGGTGGGGGAGCTTGAGTGTCCCATCGACCCCATGTGCTTGCCGATGGGTGAAAACTACATATCGGACGGCTCGCGGGATAGGGACCAGACTAAGAGAGACACAACCTGCTGCTCTGCAGGTAAGACTGAGGATAGCAGTCAAAATCAGGCAAACGATCCCTAAATCACAGTTCAGGCATAACCTCTAAGGCTCCCATCCGAGGTGTATGGCTGAACGTCTCTAAGCCATAAACTCTCGGAAGTGAGAGCCTGGCCGACACAAACCTACATCAAAATTGTGCTGAGAACGCTACATGCTCGGCGCAGACTCGTTAGATGGCTCTTAGCTGGGGGATATGAGGTATCCCCGGATGAAAGGGCCTGACCGTTACTCGCCCACAGACGCATGGAGGTAAGATGCTGAGCCGGCAGCACATGTAGCCTACCTCGTGAGTGAGTACAAAAGGTGGAAAAACACCTCGGTCGCACGTCTCGCAGACGTCCGATAGTCTGTAACCACACTCACGGAGTGAGTGTAGTCAAAGGTGGAAAATTGTCTCGTTGACACGAAATGGAACGCCTGTCTTGCGAATCCATTACGTGGCAGCCCGAAGCGAAAGCTTGCTGTGTGGAAGCCGAAACAAGAGTCTCGAAACCCGAGGAAGGCTAACCTCATTAAAAAATGCCCGCCGGAAGCCGGAAGTGTCGTCCTACGGGTGGCAAACTCAAAATTGACACTACGCATTTACGTCCGAGTGAAATGTCTCGTCCGAATGTCTCTCGTGCTAGGAACAGCTCTGACTACCTAGTTTCCGAATGCCGCTCTTGTTCGGAACAGCTCTGACTAGGTAGTTTTCCGAATGTCTGTCGTGCCTGGAACAGCTCTGACGGGCGCAACGACAAGCACATATCCGAAAACTCGCTGAGTGGATGCCGTCTGCAAACCTGTCTGGTTTGTGCGGGAATGGCCCGGGGCAAACGAAATGACCAATATATTGAAGTGAGGATTTAAAGCAGCCATGAGCAGGACGTGACGATTCCCTCGGCTAGCCCAGAACCAGGGCGTTATGTGTCGGCCCTGCAACTATGGAAGCAACCTTGGATGGCGGAAAATGCTATGGACTGTCCCTGCCTTCCTTTGAGGGATGACCGTTGTCTTCGACCGTTCTAACTTGGCCAGCATGGATGTAGACGGCACCACAAAAGTGAGAGTCTCCCAGGAATGCTACCTGGTAAAAAAAGAACGCTAAAGTTGATGTGTTGGCCTACGGGTTTCGGCCCAAGGGCGCATAACAGACACACCGCAATCACATCTGAAAAAACACTCCGGATGAACGAAAAGAAGAAGAAGAGTACAGAATCTGCTGCCTGGGGTGCTCATCCACAAGTGTGCATGGATGAGTTGCCAGTCTTCAGTTTTGTAAACATGTGGCACTCTCTCTGTTATTTAAAACAATGTATTCCCTTAGTGAATTTAAACACAAGCCGCAAACAGTGTTGCACAGTTTATTGCCTGGCATTTTTCACTGCATCTCATGAGGCGCATACTGCAGAGTGATCTATCATATGAAGAGAATAAATTAAAAATACTTTAGCTGAAACAGTTAAAACACAAAGGCACAGGTATTGTTCGAATAGATGCTCCACATTCGAACGATGCCCATGACTTCGTGCTTTAATAGTTAGCTAATTATGCCAGGCAATAAATTGTGCAACATATTGTTTGAGGCTTCTGTGTTTAAAATCTATCTGTTATGCTGTATGTTCTAATGTCAAAAAGGACCGAGTGCCATTGTCTAGACTTTATATTACTGAGGCCTTTTTGGTGTATCTTTTCTAGCTTCAAAATTTGGATGCTATTTGCTTCCTTAATTTGTCTTATGTGGCCAACTGCTAGTTTTTTTATTTTTGTCTGCCTTCTTTTCATTTCATTTCCTTTACTACATTGTACTGCCTGAGGACTTGCCTCACATCTATTAATTCTGCTTCTTTTTGTGCCATTAGTGGCTTGAGTTGACTTTATCTTTTTGATAGCTGTTGGGAGTTTCTAGACTCATGCCATGATAGCACCAAAATGAAATTATTTACATTTTATTGAATGGAACAGTCACGAAAGATACAAGGTTACAAAGCAGTTTCATATATAGAGTAGGGCATATCAGAATAAGGCGGTTAGTCAGAATAGGATCATAGGGTAGTAGGTCAGAATAGAATGGCAGGTCAGAATTGGGTAGTAGGTCAGAAAAGGTTGGCAAGTCAGAATAGGGTAGTAGGTCAGAACAGGGCAATAGGTCAGAACAGGGTGGAAGGTCAGAATAGAGTAGTAAGTCAGAACAGGGTGGAAGGTCAGAAATTGGTAGTAAGTCAGAATAGGGTAGTAGATCAGAATAGGATGGCAGAACAGAATAGGGTAGGTCAGAAATTGATAATAAGTCAGAACAGGGTAGTAAGTCAGAATAGGGTAGTAGATTAGAATAGGATGGCAGATCAGAATAGAGTAGCAGGTCAGAATAGGGTAGTAGATCAGAATAGAGTGGTAGGTCAGAATAAGGTAGTAGGTCAGAACAGGGTAGTAGGTCAGAATAGGATGGCAGATCAGAGTAGGGTAATAGGTCAGAATATAGTATTAGGTCAGAATAAGGTAGGTCAGAAAAGGGTAGTAGGTAAGAATAGGGTTGTAGGTCAGAATACAGTAGCAGGTCAGAATAGTGTGATAGGTTAGAATAAGGTAGTAGGTCAGAACAGGGTAGTAGGTGAAAATAGGGTAGTAAATCAGAATAGGGTAGCAGGTCAAAATAGGGTAGTAAATCAGAATAGGGTAGTAGGTCAGAATAGGTTGGCAGTAAAGAAACCACAGAACATGTACATTTAATGAAAGAACTGACACTCAATTGTATGCTGGTCACAGGTCACCAAGTACCACCTGCAGCAGTTCTCAGACCTGGACAATGTGGAGGACCATGAGTATTTCCCAGAGACCCGGTACACCAGCTAGCACACACCAGTGTCCAGCACTGGAGAACCCTTGACGCAACTGAAGTATTACATACACAGATATTTATGGCACTCGTAGGAGCCAACAGAAATAAGTAGAAATAAAAAGACACGCTAGACAATAGAACAATTGAAAATTATAAGCACACATAAGGATTGCATCCTTTTGTGCTTACAGTTAAAAATACAGTGCAAACTGCTTAAGGCGATCTCAGATGTGGCGAATTTCTGTTGTGAAGAATGGTATTATATTGTACATTGTAAACTTGAATAAGGGGAATTTCTGATAAGAAGAAGTATTTCTTGGGTCCCAGGTGAGTTTGCCTATCAGGTCTGCACTGTATATATTAGTTTAGTTTAATTTAGTCGACGGATCAACACCATGGCATACGGGTGTAATCCATAAGTGCTCTGTTCTACTCCTAACTCATGCCTGAGTCCGGGGAATCTCAGCTCAGTGCACAAACTCCATAGCACCGGCGAGGATCCTGAAATACTTTGGGTAGCGATAGGCTACTCTATTTTCGATTTCCAAATGCCAAGGGATTTTTTACGTGCACAACAATACACATGGGCGTCCGACCTCACTACCCAGAGACCAGGGGAAATTTTGTTGTTAGAAGTCAAAAAAAAAAAAAAAAAAAAAAACCAGTCCTCACTGGGACTTGAACCTGGGACCTCCAGGTGCACACCATACCTCGAGACCACTCAGCCCCCCCAATGTATATATTAAAAGTACAAAAAGTAAAATGCCTGTTTTACAAGCCTTGAGGCGTGTGTATTGGGCAGGTGGTGCCAGCCCCGTAATTTTAGACCAATTGACAATCCAAGGATAATTTGGTCGATGTCACACTGGCTGTCTGAACTTCTCAAGACATTTCCTGGCTCCCATTACAGGCTGGGTGTCCACCTGGGATATTCCCAGGTCAAATTTAAAAACATAAAATATTTTTTAGATCCCATGTGTATTATTATTTCTCTTGTCTATGCGTGCCAATCATGACCAGTGTATATTTCCAGTGTTACACCAGTTAAACTTGTTAGCATTGACTACCCAAATGTGCCTTCAGTTGTACCACAGAACAGCCTGCAGTGGAGAGTGGTCACAGACATGTGAAGACAACAGATGACAGCACAACACAATATTCTAAAACTCTTCTTTGAATCACACATTCAATTTCCGTGGTTTGTATTCATCAGCTTCCAAAACCATAAGGCTCTTTGCTGTGTTTCCACCACCTTATTTTCTTTTATGAGTGAGCGGGAGAGTGAATGAGTGAGCGTGAGAGCGAATGAGTGAGCTGGAGAGTGAATGAGTGAGAGTGTCTGTGTGTGGGAGTGAGTGAGTGAATGAGTGAGTGTGAGAGTGAATGAGTGAGCGTGAGAGTGAATGAGTGAGCGGAAGAGTGAATGAGTGAGCGGGAGAGTGAATGATTGAGCGGGAGAGTGAATGAGTGAGAGTGAATGAGTGAGCGTGAGAGTGATTGAGTGAGCGTGAGAGTGAATGAGTGAGCGTGAGAAGGAATGAGTGAGAGTGAATGAGTGAGAGTGAATGAGTGAGCGTGAGAGTGAATGATTGAGCGTGAGAGTGAATGATTGAGCGTGAGAGTGAATGAGTGGGCGTGTGAGTAAATGAGTGAGAGTGAATGAGTGAGCGGCAGAGTGAATGAGTGAGCGGGACAGTGAATGAGTGAGCGTGAGAGTGAATGAGTGAGCGTGAGAGTGAATGAATGAGGGTGAGAGTGAATGAGTGAGCGGAAGAGTGAATGATTGAACGGGAGAGTGAATGAGTGAGCGGGAGAGTGAATGAGTGAGCAGGAGAGACAGAATGAGTGAGCGTGAGAGTGAATGAGTGAGCGGGAGAGTGAATGAGTGAATGGGAGAGTGAATGAGTGAGCGGGAGAGTGAATGAGTGAGAGTGTGTGTGTGTGAGTGAATGAGTGAGAGTGAGAGTGAATGAGAGAGAGAGTGTGTGTGGTGTGTGTGTGGGACGCGCTGGCATCACTACTTTTACGTCACATACTTTTTATGTACACATTTTTCTCCATGTTTAGCCTTGTTTATGTTTACAACATTCATTTCACAATGTTTATTTTTCTTCCTATGTAAATGTATAATGCTCTTGATGAACGAAAGACGAGTGATTGGAAGGGCCGAATGTAAGACGGGCCTGCGTGCCCAATTTGTGACCCTAATAAAGTTGATTTGATTTGATTTGATTTATGATGTCATTCCACTTCTTAATATTCAATTGGGTTAGATTATTACATACTCTTCTTATAGTCCATGCTGTGTGGCATTGGTGATCATGTCTGTCTACAGTCTTCTGTTTCTTGTGCTACCAATCATTTCTGATACTGATGATCCTCCATGCCATGATGTTAAACTGTCCAGCATTTTCCTCTCTCAGCGTCAGCTTGATGACATACTCCAGCTTTCTCCTTCTCATGCCCAAAGAATATGAACTGTCTTCTTCTGATGCGAGTATCCAGTTTTCTTTGTGAGGTTAACTTCTTTCAAGATTTCTTCATTGCTTGTTCTATCCAGTCACAGTGTTCTCATCATTCTTCTATAAAACCACATTTGCACAGGTTCTGCACAATTCTTCACGTATTGTCCATGATATGCATCCTTACATCAGAATTGACTCAATATAGCTCTGAAGAACTGTGTTCCTCGCCTTCTCCTTATTTGTTGACACCCCTTTGGTCTTGTACTTGCTCAGTATGTACGTGTGTCTAAATGTGCATGAATGTGTATCTCATAACATTTAATTCATGTTCTGTATATGCTCATCATCATGTACGAGGAGAAGTCAATAAGTAAGTCACAAATGGCTGTAGAAAAATAAATAACTATGGTAACAACTTGAAACCAGTTTATTTTGGGAGGACTGATAAAACGATGGGATAAGTGCATCAATGTTGGTGGACATTATGTTGAGAAATAAATGAACAATGTATGTATAAAAATAAACTGGTTTCAAGTTATCATATTTAGTTATTTTTCTACAGCGATTTGTGGCTTACTTATTAACTTACCCTCATAACAAGTCCTTTTCACAGCCTGCCAAAAAGTTTCTCAGTCTCTTGCTATTTCTCAAGCCTGGGGTATCTGCAAATGTCCTGTGTCCATCTTCATGCTGGATGACCCCTGCCTCTCCTCCCAGCAACCATGCCTCCTATGACTGTCCTCTCCTTCATGGCGTTTAATGTATCCAACTGTATATGCTCAGCATTCATATTATTATTGTTTACGGCCACATGAATTTTACGGAAAATAGAACCACTGTGTGAAAGATGAGTAGTTGGAAAAGTTGAATGGAAGATGGGTCTGCCTACTTAGTGTCTGACCCTTTGAAAATAAAATATGTTCATTTGTTTGTTTGGTGTAGGCCTTCTTCATCCGACTGGATACATTTAGTCAGCACTTACGAGCCATCTTATTCTGTTAATTTTATTATATTGACAAGTAATGACACAATCGATGAAGGATCTCTGTCGCATTTTGACCTTCTGTTTGAAGAAAACAAATCACACCACAAATTTCACAACTGGCGGAAAAGGCAATAGCAGTGTCCATGTTTATTTGTTCACGATTTCTGAATCACTGAACAAATGCAACTGTAGGTTCATGTGTAGTGAGCTAAAAGGCCACTGAATGATGCAAGCAATGAACAATGTCACTATGGCATCTGGTTTATTTTTACCAGCCAATCGGAGGTTGATTTTGGAATAGCCCTTGAAAAGGAAGCCAAATGCCACCTTCAATGCTTGACCATTAGGCCGCCTGAAAGCTGGCTAGCCACTTCACTTGGTTGTGCTTACATCTAATTATAGAACAGGCTACAGCTCTAACGAGGTAGCATACTACAGAAAACAGGCTAAACATGTTTAACACAAGTATTTGACAACAAAGTTATCTGTCACAAGTCGACAAACAAGTATTTGACAACAAAGTTATCTGTCACAAGTCACCAGCATTTATTGAGCTGTTGGAAGATCTGTTAGCAGGCAAGACCCTCTCATCATGGCAGCGTGGATAATGAAACTGTTCACGTCACTTCCAATAGGAGGACAGTAAATAGACATCAGGCTGGAAGGTAACTGCAGCCGAGCAGGCCCATTTCCATCTGGACTCTGAGAAATGTAGAACGATTTACTGACAATTAAAAAAGGAGTTTGATGACAAGAGGATTGATTCCATTGCATCTGGTTTTATTCCACATATCTTGATCTCTTGCTGCAGAACCTGCTGAAAGCATCACACAGATCATGAACTCTGCAGCTCTAGCAGTGACTCCCAGGGATCTCAGACAAAAACTGCATTCATGAAACAAATGAGGGAGCTCAACAATGACAACCATGACCCTCTGAGCGCGAGATAGGTGGTTTGACCACCTTGCCTAGATGACCTATATTTAAATTGAATGAACTAAAAGCAAACAAGTAGGTCAGTTCTCATCTGGATTCTGATATATATACATCACCATGCACCCAGCCGGCTGGTGTAAGTGTTCATGTTTCTCCACAGACCTCGGCCCTTGGTCGTCTAGATCACCTCTGCTGGTGTAGTCACGTCTCTCCACAGACCTCAGTCCGTGGTCTACTAGATCACCTCTGCTGGTGGAGGTGTTCACATCTCTCCACAGACCTCAGCCCCTGGTCTACTAGATCACCTCTGCTGGTGGAGGTCAGCATGGCCGAATGGATAAAAGCGCTCGTTATTAAACTTCCGGTATGCTGACGCCAAGGTAGCTGGTTCAAACCCTACATTGGTCAGTTTGACTAAAATTTTGACATTTTCGCCCTTGACTGGCAATTCCAAGAAAAGTATTTAGAACCAATTTGTTTTTGTTGCTCGCTTTCAACTCAAGCATAGTTCATACATATGTTAGTACTTCTAGTGCACTGGAATAATTTGTACATGTAGATTAGCTTTCCCTATTACCAGTGTCCCTTGCCATCAGACCAACCCACTCCGACTTCTGAATTACTTGTAATTTACATCCCTAAGTCAAGGACAAGGAGATGTCAACATTTTAGTCCACTGACCAGTGTAGGGGTTGAACCTGCTACAACGGCATAAGCACACAGGAAATTGTTTAAGAATGAGCACTTCTTCTTTCGTTCGCTAAGAATGAGCGCTCTTAACCATTCTGCCATACTGACCCCCTGGCATCTATTTTATGAGGCGAGTGGTTGGTTTGAAAAAAAAAATCATTCTGCCACTATTGGGGATTGAACCCTACCCACAGCAACCATTAGTAATTAGATAAAATCAAGTAAATGATGCTTTTTACACACCCTGAGACATACTGGGTATATGGTACACACCTCTGTATTTTCATATCGAACTGTTTACACACCTCTATTCATATCAAACTGTTTACACACCTTTGGCCACACACATCCTATCTGGCACTCTAGCAGCCAAACTGTTCTTAAACTTTGTAGCAAAAGAGCGCCTTTCTAAACCGGTTTGAACCCCATTTCTGCTTCCTTCTAACAACAACAGAGTTGTATTAATTTTATTTTGTGTTTTTTTCCCGTTTTTTATCTGTATGTGTTGTCCTGTCCTTGACAAAGATTCTTAGAATCGAAATGTCGAGTTGTCCTTTGTGTCCTATAATACTTATTACTTCATTTTTATATATTTATTGATTATTTCTGATTTTGAATAATTCTGTTTTCACCTTATGGAGTACTTTGTAAAGTATGTACGCTGTGTCTGTGTTTAGTATGTCCCTTCTTTTCGCAGGAGCTAAATATACCTAATTGTTTACAATCTATATTGGGTATATGGAGCTGGCCCCCATATTTGTATAAACAAATCGGCATTCAAGGGGTGACGTATGCAACAACACCCCGGCCACCTTCAATTCCCCCGAGACATTTCCTGGTATCTATTTTAGGCTGGGTCTCCCAGGTCAATGTTACAAATCGGCCTCAGTGATGGTTCGAATCCATAACTGCCAGACCCTTGTATAAATCACAGCGATGTTACAGCAAGAACAGTTACCTTCACTTTTGAGGCATAATGAATCGGCAGCTGGTAAACACTTGCAAAGGTTTCAATCTCGTGTACGTCTGCCAGGGAAAACTCAACATCTGCAACAGAAACATGACAATCCACAATCCGTGATATGAAACAGACACATTATACATCTTCATAATGAATAAACAGAAAATGCCAAATGAAATATTGCCTGTGCGCTACCAGGGTTCTTAACACTTTACTGACCAAATTCGACGATCATCAAATTTCCGGTTATATGCCTTGGTGACCAATTTCGACGATCGTTGAATTAGCAACATGTGGATATCAAACAGACGGCCTTAGCGATAGCCACCGAATCCAGGTGATCCGGTTGTTTTTATGATTCCAATATGGCTGCGTCCATGATTGATACTGTTTAGAGCCATTTGGAGCGTGTTTTTAGTGAAATTTTGTTAATTTTTGCCGCAAGTGAATATTCAGCATTTTCATCATGTCTGATGACAAAAACCAGGCTCGTAGTATAGAGGATTCTGTCTCTAGATTTGGAGCTGAAAGCGATGATTCCTGGCTAAGTAGGGATGCACAAGTGAATGATATCGCGACTGACAGAAGTGACAATGATGTTGGAATTGATTTTGGAGGTGATGAAGGAAAGTCTGAAAAAAGAAGTGGGCGTGGCACAAGAGACCAGAACATTTCTGCAGCTGAAAATTCTGTTTGGAAATGGAGAAAGGCTCCTCAAAATGAACTTATTGAGCTTGACAATCTTCCTCCATATGAAGAACAGCAGGGTGTCATGTCAGACACAACTATGTTTATGCCCATTGATTCTTTCAAGCTTTTCCCCCCTGACACTACCATAGATGTGATCACGTGTGAAGTCAACAGGTATGGTGAAAATCACCTCTCTCAGTACACAGGAAATGCCAAGTACAAAAAGCTTACTTGGGATCATACTAATGCAGTTGAAATTTCTGCATTCATAGGCCTTCAGATTGGTATGGGAATGTGTTGTAAACCAGCAGTTTCAGACTACTGGTGTAGGAATTTTTGGCTGTATGAAACAGCATATTCGAAGGCCATGAGTTGGAACAGATACCAACAGCTTCACAGAAATCTTCATGTCAACAATAATGATTTTAGAATTGAAAGAGGACAGCCTGGGCATGACCCCTTGCTCAAGCTCAGACCCCTACTAGACATCATACTGCCTACATACAGGAAACACTACACACCGGGACAGGAGTTATCAATAAATTAATCCATGGTGAGGTTCAAAGGCAGGATATATTTCAAGCAATACCTGGCTGCAAAGCTGACAAAGTGGGATTCAAATTATTTGTACTTACTGATGCCAAAACCCAGTACTGCCTGAAACTAGAGATTTACTCAAATAATACTCAAATAAGGCAAATAATGAAGGTTGTGTTGGGACAACTTCCAAAGTTGTGAAACTTCTTGATGGATATGGCTACAAAGGACATATTCTCTATTATGATAGCTTTTATTCAAGCCCAGCTTTATTTCAAGAGCTGAAAGAAATGCAGATTGGTGCATGTGGAACAGTATGTGAAAATAGAAAGCATTTTCCTGATATACTGAAGAAAAAACAACTGAAACTGTAAAAGGCAGACCATCCTGTGTTTTGTGTTACAGAAGATAATTGCATGTTGGCCGTTACCTGGTATGACACTAAGAGAGTGAACTGTAGATATAAGGTATAAGGTATAAGGGAGAGAAGACATTTTAGGGTTTCCGGGGGAGGGGGGGGGGGGAAGATAATTAAGATTATTTCAAGATCGTGTTAATACAAGAACCGATTACTTGATATTGATGTTCCCTCCATACTTTACGGTTCTGTACTTTTTGCCCTTCTGAAATCGATTTTATAACGTAAGCAAATCACGTTTTATGTAGACGTCTAGTATGTGTTATTAAATTTAGCTTCCATTTTTACGTATACTGTCTAGGGGCTGGGCCGGGAGGGGGGAAGAATTGATAGGGAGGAAATACGAAAGGGGGGATGACAATCTGAACATATGGTGAAGGGGTGCATGGGCCAAAAAAGGTTGAGAACCACTGAAACAGAGATTAGAGGACACACAGGATCATATAAAAACTGTAAGCTATAGGGATCCCACTTGGATTCAAATCTTACATTTGTCTCACAGCAGTTTCCTGCTGTGGGTCTGTGATGTGATAGCGTCATCATATTTTGAATATCTGAATACACGGAGGAATAGGTGGTCAATCTGTCCCTCACTTTGGCAGGTGACAAGCCCAGGCATTTAAATGGATTCTGACCATGCTCAAGACATTATCAGCACATTTCACTATCAACTTTGCTAGGGCGTCCGGATTATAATCTACTGCCTTCAAATTACGATGGCATCTTTTTTGTTTATTTGCTCGCTTTGAACTCAAGCATAGTCCAAACACGTGCTAACACTGCTAGTACACTGGACTGATTTTTGTGTGTGGATTAGCTTTCCCTATTAACAGAGTCCTTCCCCATCAGTCGAACCCACTCTGACTTAAGAAGTACTTGTAATTTACGTCCCCAAGTCAAGGATGAGAAGTCAACATTTTAGTCCAACTGTCCGGAGTATGGGTTGAACCCCTTACCTCGGCATCAGCACACCGGATGTTTAAGAACACGCGTTCTTACCCATTCGGCCATCCTGATCTCCACCATACTGTTTTATTCTATGTTGATTTATTTCTGTGTATGCACTTGAAGAGATACAGCTAAATATGCAAGGTCATCAATTTTGTAACCTATTGCTTGAGTTTTTGTTACTCAAAAATAGAAACTCTAAGAGGGAAATTGTGTTAAAATATGAAATCTTAACAATATACAAAGTGCCTTTATAAGTCAAGAGGAAATTACTGCATTATTTCCCCAAGAATGTTTATCAGCAAGCAGTCACACAGCTGGGTTCATGCAGGGGTCAAACAGAATAACTATGACCTAACAAACATCATCAGTCTCAACATACCTGATGTTACCAGAATAAAGCACTTCCCAACAAGATAGCGGACATCAATGTAGGGTATGATCTCTTTGATAGTCTTGAGGCTAGGGAAAACCAACACGTTTTATATAGTGGCTGGTTATTTGAAATTACTGCACAAGAATTTATTTTACAAACCTTTTTCCAGATGGTATAGTCTTGTGCTGCAGAAAAACTAAATCAATTACTAATAAATTACAAACATTCACTCGTTGGTACCTGCACAAAAGAGATTAGAACAAGAATTGCCATGGCAAAAGTAGCCCATTGCAAGATGAAAAACATAGTGACCAATAAAAATATGTCAATTGCAATGAGAAAAAGAGTGCTGAGGTGTTACATAGAGCCTGTACTGTTGTATGGATGTGAAGCTTGGACAATGAGCAAACAAACTGAAAAACATGTAATGGCTGTGGAAATGTGGTTTCTGAGGAGAACGCAAAGAATACCATGGACTGAAAGAAAAACCAATGACCAAGACCTACAAGGAACAAATGAAAATCGTACACTGATTATAGAAATTAGACGCAGGCAGTCAACATTTTTTGGACATGTTATGAGAAGGAATAAACTGGAGAACTTGGTGACTACTGGCAAGATCGAGGGGAAGAGAACAAGAGGAAGACAGAAATAAATACCTGGATGGCTTGGCCACATGGCATGGACGAGACAGGAACACTGAGCTGATCCACGACTCTGGTGATCGAGTGACATGGCGAATCATGACAGCCCACGCTTACCGAAATGGCACATGATGGATGGATGGACCTGCACAGAACACCAATGTGGAGCTCATGAGAACAAACAAATATCTGAATCAAGAGGTGAGGATGAAATGCTGGTGCTGGTAAGGACACACATTGGACAATCTGATTACCAGCACAACCTTTGTCTATAAGTCACAAGGCCAACAAAACAAAGGAAAAACTAAAAACTTAGAGAGACGAGAACTGGAGACAGAGATTAACAATCTGGGGAAGGCATGTAGAGAGCTGAAAGAGATAACAAAGGACAGGCTGGCTTGGAGTGTGTTGGAGATCTATGCTCTAATGAGGACTAAAGAGCAGCAGTAGGAGAAAGGCTTGTACAGAATCAATACCACTGAAATGGATATCACGGAAAGACAGAATGACAAGTAAGAAGTCTTAAACAAACTAGGAATACCAGGGAAGGCTAACTCCATCAACAAATGCAAGTTGAATGTTTCCATAAAAGCACAAATACTGCAGCTACACAATGCAAAGGACAGTTTGTCAAGAAAAAAATGAAAAATATAAATTGATTACAGAAATTAGACAGTCAAGATATTTTGGGAATTATGAGGAGAAATAATCTTGAAAACTTTGTGACAACTGGCAAAATTCATGGAAATGAGCAAGGAGAAAGCAAAAAAGATGCATAGCTGGACAGCTTGGCCATGACACCCATAAATATAAATTTGAAAATATGAGAAGCAAAGTTCTCCAGGTCTTCCTTCTCAGTCTTGAGATTTTTCCAGAGACCCTGATGATCCCCCGCCATATCATCCTTTCCACAAACTAGCGTCTGTCAACACGTCAAGGTTCCGGTCATTAACAAGTTTTTGGACAGAAGTGTCTGGCTTGAGACAGCTGAGGACATGTACCCCACTGAGGGATAAAAGGAAGAAGAAGAAGAAGAAGAAGAAGAAGAAGAAGAAGAAGAAGAAGAAGAAGAAGAAGAAGAAGAATGTGGCCTAATACCTGTCCTTGCTGAAAACCTTGTAGACCAGCACGACGACATCTATTGGAGGATGACTATCATGGTTTGGCAAAGGCATCTTTGTAGTGAACCGCCTGCAACACAAAATTAACTTCAATAAATCACATTTTCTAACTTAGACTTTTTAGCTGTAATGTTAATTCAGTGCTACTGTATGGATCAGAAACACTAAAACGATTACTAATAAACTGCTATTAATCAATCAGGTGCCATCTCCATGATGAAGGTTGGCTGCAATGGATCTTCAGCACTGTCTTGTCTCTGGTCTTGATTGTACATTCTGTCAGACTGCTATTTGTCCATTTCTTCATGTTATCTTCCCCTTGTATCACTGTCTACTTCTTATTCAACCTTACCCTCCAGTATGGTTTTTATAAGAATGTTATAAAAATAAACTATAAACATTCATTAGTTGTTACCTGCTCAGAACAGAAGGAATAAAATAGTATAATAGAATCACCAATGTGGAGCTCATGGAGAGAACAAAACAAATACCCGTGAATCAAGTAGTGAGGAAAAAACACTGGCACAGGGTAGGGGACACAATGAGAAAACTTGATAATAGTTTAACTAAGTCCCTTGTCTGTGACACCCCCCAGAAAAGGAGCTAAGCATGGTGAAATGGATAAGAGCACTTGATCTTAAACTTCCAGTGTGCTGATGGCGAGTTAGTGGGTTCACCCCTAAACTGGTCAGTTAGACTGAAATATTGATTTCTCATCCTTGACTTGAGGACACAAATTACAAGTACCTCAGAAGTCAAAGTGGGTTGGGATGGCGAGGGATACTGGTAATAGGGAAAGCTAGCCCACATGCAAAAATCAGTCCAGTGTGGACTACGCTCAAGTTCAAAGCTGACAAAAATAAAGGTAGAAACAGAATGCCGTATTCTACAAATGCACCCTGCATTGTGTTTCCATCTGCATTAATAATATTGCACTAAAAATTCCCTGCGACATTTAACATTCCTATTTTCAAAACAAACAAAATTAAAGAAGCCAATAAACATGTGCACTTCATCCTCCTTATTTCCACTTTTCTTGTTATCCTTTTCATCAGCAGGTTAGAAAGAGCTTTCTTGGTAAGGCCTTTGGGTGGACTTCATACACACTGGTATTTGTTGCCTCTGCTAAGCCAATAATCCACCGCTTTGCTTCTTTGGCTGTTTCCATCTTTATTAAAATGTGGCTGTTTGAAGGTCATCTTGCTAACTGCTGCCTTTAGTAGTTGCCCTAACAAAAAAGAAGTAGCGGTTGTCCTAATGAGATGAAGTAGTAGTTATCCTAATGAAAAATTAGTAGTTTTTCTAATTAAAAAGAAGTAGTAGTTATCCTAATGAGAAACAAGTATTAGTAATCTCATGAGAAATAAGTAATAGTAATCCTAATGATAAATAAATAGTAATCCTAATGAGAAAGAAATAGTAGTAATCCTAATGTGAAAGAAGTAGTATTTATCCCAATAGGAAAGAAGTGATAGTCATCCTAACTAGAAAGAGTTAGTAGTTACCAGTGTGAGAAAGAAGTATTATTTATCCTAATGAGAAAGAAGTAGTATTTACCCTAATGAGAAAGATGTAGTTGTCCTAGCTAGAAAGAGTTACTGGAATGAGAAAGTAGTAGTATTTATCCTAATGAGAAAGAAGTAGTATTCATTTTCATGAGTAAGAAGTAGTATTTAGCCTAATGAGAAAGAAGTAGTATTTATCCTAATGCAAAAATAGCAGCGTCCTAATAAGAAAGTAGTAATAATCACAATGAGATGAAATAGTAGTTATCCCAATGAGAAAGTAGTAGTATTTATCCTAATGAGAAAGAAGTAGTATTTATCCTAATGAGAAAGAAGTAGTATTTATCCTAGTGTGAAAGTAGCAGGTTCCTAATAAGAAAGTAGTAATAATCACAATGAGATGAAATAGTAGTTATCCCAATGAGAAAGTAGTAGTTGTCCTAAGCTCTTCACACCCTCATCTCTGCTATATAACTACCTTGACCTCTGACATAAAACAATGTAATCAAACAGCTTACACATGGAGACCATTTTCCCCCTCTGTAAATGTTTTCAGATCATCCGGAACATTCAAGCAGGTTTCTGATGCTATGACCTGTAAAATGCAACAAGTGAAATAAAAATAATCACATGAATTCACCAGTCTGGTCTGAGTTTTTTTCCACAGTAATTCCATAGAAAGCAAAAGATCAAGTTAAAATAATCACATGAACTCATTAAAAAAAAAATATTTTGTTCCCGTGATTGTCAATCTTGTGCAAAATAAAACCCAACTTGAAACGCGGAGCATTTCTCAAAAGTCTGAAATCTTCCAACTTTAAAAGCAATGTTCTAAGCTATAATTATAAACTGGGTATTTTCCTTTACTTGGCTTATCATGTAGCAATACGATTGTCATCATATATGAGTAAGCCTGTTCCTTGTAAAAGAAATTGGGGGGGGGGGGGGAAGAGAGGGGAGGGGGGCATGCATCTCCATGGCAAAGTAGCCAAGCCACCTGCCTCATGTTTTAAAGATTGAGGGTTTGTTTTCCGATGACATCATTCAGACGAGTGCAATTTATTTGCAGACTCCTGGAAATCATCACAGTAGCTACAGAGATCACGCTTTGTGTGATGCTCTTGGCAGGCAATTTGCTATTATGCGGAAAGAGATCAAATCAGGTGCAATGAAGTTGATCCTCTCAACCTACGACCTATATGTAATTCCGGGGAACGGAGGAGGGTTGGCAGACATCGACCTATCCCAGCCAGGGCTAAAGAATAATAGGGAAGTATTGTGACAGGGGTATTTGGAACCCTCCACGTAACTTGTTACAGCGAAGTAGCCAAGCCACCTGCCTCATGTTTTAAAGATTGAGGGTTTGTTTTCGGATGACATCATTAAGATGAGTGCAATTTATTTGCAGACCCCTGGAAATCATCACAGTAGCTACAGAGATCACGCTTTGTGTGATGCTCTTGGCAGGCAATTTGCGAGATAAAACCAGGTGCAATGAAGTTGATACTCTCAACCTTTGACCTATATGTAATTCTCTTCTCCGTGTGTGTTTAGGTCTCCCACTATTTAATTTGCCTTGAGGGTTCCAGAAAAGAGTGTCTAGTTGTATTATCCTCAGGTTTTCTCAGTATGTGTCCTATCCAGCATATCTCTTCCTTTCCTCTTGTTGAGTTCTCTCCATGAGCTCTACGTTGATGATTCTGTCATACCATGTTATTCCCACTATTCTGTGCAGGCACCATTTAGTGAATGTTTGCAGTTTATTCGTATTTCCTTTAGTCGTTCTCCATATTTCTGACCCATAAAGTAGTACCAATTTAACATTGGAGTTAAACATTCTAAGTTTGGTGCTGAGTTTAACTTCCTTTGACTACCACAAATTTCCTAGTGCTATTAAAGCTCTTCTTGCCTTGAGTATTCTTATTTGAATATCATCTCTCGCCACTCCCTGGTTTTTGCCTGCATTGCTTCATAAATAGGTGTATGATTGTGACCCATGAAGTGACATTTCACAAAGGGAGATAATGAGTCTGGGTCCTGAAGTGAGATTTCACCAAGGTAGATTATGATTCTGCCTCCTGGAGTGAGGTTTCACCAAGGGAGATTATGATTCTGCCTCCTGGAGTGAGGTTTCACCAAGGGAGATTATGATTCTACCCCCTGAAGTGGCGCTTCACCAAGAGAGATTATGATTCTGCCTCCTGGAGTGAGGTTTCACCAAGGGAGATTATGATTCTGCCTCCTGGAGTGAGGTTTCACCAAGGGAGATTATGATTCTGCCTCCTGGAGTGAGGTTTCACCAAGGGAGATTATGATTCTACCCCCTGAAGTGGCGCTTCACCAAGAGAGATTATGATTCTGCCTCCTGAAGTGATGCTCCACCAAGGGAGATTATGATTCTGCCTCCTGAAGTGAGATTTCACCAAGGTAGATTATGATTCTGCCTCCTGAAGTGAGGTTTCACCAAGGAAGATCAGGTTATTATTTGCTTGGTTTAATCTCATTATCTTTGTCTTTTCTCTATGAATTTTGAAACTTAATTGTTGTGACCTTTCATCAAGTTTTATTAGTTTTTCCTGTATTTGAATACGTGTGTGTACCAGGAGTCCAATATCGTCGGCAAAGTCCAAATCATCTAGTTGCTTTGTTAGAGTCCACTGAATTCCATTTCTGACCGTAGTAGTTGTAGTCTTCATGACCCAGTCTAGTTGGCAAAAACAATAACTAGATCGAATTTCCTCATGGTGTGCTGATGCCGGTGCCCTTGTCAACCCTGCAAAGGCATCGGTTACATGGTTCTCCCTAAACAACCATATTGTGAACACAGACCTGCCGGCAGTAAGAATGGATGGGAGCATTTTGAGTAGAACCCAGTCAATGACATATCTTGGTGTGAGGCTTGATCGAAGCCTGTCCTTCAGAGATCGTGTCGATTATGTCATAACAAAAGCTCGAAAAGGTTTGTCAGCAATGAGAGTCATGGCGACTGCCAATATCGAGCAAAGACTGCTAATACTTCTGTTCCAGGACTGGTGCTTTCACGCATCGAATATGCCCTGGCCATCCTCACTGTCAGCCCTACACAGATTGGAAGACTTGAAAAGGTACAAAACGAAGCCATGCGCATCATTTTGGGCTGCACGAGAGACACCAGCTGTGTAGCAATGAGATACCTCCTTGACTTCCTGACAATGGAACACAGGAACAAGATCTGGAGAGCTCGTGCATACTTAAAAATAAGTGCAGATGAGCAGTACCCTCTGCATGATGCTATATTCAGAGAAAAGGGTGACAGGCTAAAGAGGGGCAAATCATGGATGGGTCGGGTGGAAGATGTCGTCAGACAGGTCTGCAGTCTTACCAGCATCAACCCAGGCAAGGAATGGGTGCTGGTGCCTCCAGCTTTTAAGTGCATTTTCTCCTGCATCATCACACTCGACAGACGGTGCAGAGAGCAGAACCCTGCCGCTGTCAATGCAGAGGTCAACGCGCTCATCTATGAACACTCAGCCCCGAAGTGCTCATCTATACAGATGGATCTGTTGTAAAGCAGCAGAGAAGTGCGTGGGCATTTACAGCCCGTACAGTGGGCCGAACAGTTCAAGAATCCAGTGGTGCCCACTCTATGACCATGAGCAGCATGACAATGGAGGTGATGGCAGTTACACAGGCTTTCATATGGCTGGAATCACAGCATTATACTAATGTGTGTGTACTAAGTGACTCAATGAGCATGATTCAGAAGGTCGAAGCTGGATCTGTACGTAGACAGTGGACTGAGTCGCTGCGAAAGTCTGTTGTCCGCAGTCACCTCCATCTTCGTCCCGGGACATGCGGGAGTCGAGGGAAATGAACGAGCTGATAAACTGGCTGGCTCTGCACCCCCTGTAGATGGCCAGCCCATGGATCGTGCCGATGTTATTAACATCCTTAAAGATATGACGAGAACAGAGGACTTTGACGTGAGTGAATCCACATCGCTGTCCAGGATGAAAGACTTAGAAGTAAGAATCGGCACGGCCAGATGCAAGAGGTACATTGGGAAAACGAGGTGCCTCGTCAACCAACACAGAACTGGCACTATTAGCCACCGGACGCTGATGCATATGCTGGGGGAGGATCTGAGCACCTATGGACCTGTCCGGAGTGCAATGAAGATATCCCAGCTGATAGTTACAAAATGCATCACTGTCATACTTCTGTTTTTATTTCAAATGTGTCTGTCAGTTTTCCTTCATGAAGAACTTATCTTCATATGCCGCTCTTATTAAGCTAATTATTTCCCATCAGCCTTCAAAGGAATTCCTTATGAATGCTGTCAAAGTTAGTCAGTTAGTCACGGTTCCAACTTCATGGCAAAGGGCTGCCCCATAATTCTCCGTCCCTGTGCCAGTGAATATCACACAAAATGCTCCTCACTGCCCCATGTGAAAAGTGGAACAGGCAGGAGTCTCGACAAACCAACAGCCCGCACATAGGTATACATGCATAAGGCCGATGCCAGAATGCCAACACAAAAGTCCATCACAAATAATACAGTTCATTGTCGATGGAAGCGGCAGTCACTAGAAAACCAGCTGCCACACATTACTGCATAAGGCGAATCCAGTTAGTTCAGAAACCGGATGACCGCCGTTATTCTGAAAATGCAGTTCACGATACAAACAACCGCGAACTAATGTAAAAGCACTCCACACAAAATCCACAGCTCACAGTGTTGCTCCACGCATGTAGTTCAGTAGCTGGGCGATGGAACCACTGCTGTCAAAGGCTTTTTCATAATCCACAAAACCAATATAAAGTGGTGATTTCAGATCTCTTTGAACAATCTCTCCGAAATGTGACTGACTTGGTCACAGGATTATTAATCTAAGCTTGGTGATGGACTCTAATATTATAACTTCTCTTCTGAGGATAAACAGGGTAAGGGTAAAGGTAGAATGGAATGGAAATAGATTAATACTCTGCTCTATTATTATGCAAAATATGTCTATCTGGTTAGTGCAGGATCTGTTTGCTCTGAAGCCTGCCTGTTCATCCTTTAGTTGTCAATGGCATCGCTTAATCTCACACCAGAGTACTAGAGGGACAATACTGGGGAAAAGATCAAGGTAGACCAAGGCCACCATTTATAAAACACACGTGCAGAGATCTATCAGTGTCGACATACATGGAATTAAAGAGAACAACACCAGACAGTCAATTATGGAAGAGAATGATCAAGAAGCTTCACGACCAGCCCAGGGGTTGAAATACTTTATGATGATAATCAAGTGAGTTGGATTGCGCGGCCTATGTGGCTCAGCACAGACAACATTGATAAGCATTTTTTCAAGTTTGCTTTCCCTAGCCTTTGACTTCTCCATTCTGGCCCCAGGGTATATTCGTCCATACCACTATCTCAGTCCATCCAGCATAATTTTTCTTGGACCAGTGGCCTGATGATGGTCTAGTGAAACCTGAGGCTTGTAACAGTCCCTACCAGATGTGGTTGTCTTAAGAAAACCATTTGTTTTCTTACTTGTGGAAAGGCATGAATTCTTTGGAAGACGATGTGATGGTTTCCCGTTGACTTCCACATCTACATGAGGGTATTTTACCTCTGCCTTTAATAGCCGTTTCTGACTGTCAGAACAATTGAGTGCCTGACTTATCCCGGTAGATACTCCATCCCCAGAGCTCCATTTGCCACACCACATCCTTTCTACTGATGTTTATGTGGCCATGATGGAGTTTCCCAAAAACTCTTCAGTACTTTTAGAGTACAACGACAAAAAATTGCCAAGTAAATCACATAGAGCCAATAAATGTTGGGGATTGATTGCAACGTACTGTAAAAGCTAATGAAACTAACTTTATTTATAGTAAAATATGTTAACATTATTTAATTTTACTTTGAAAAGTAAAACTACTAAAAACTTCTAAAATTTCGCACCAATATCGTTCGTGGCCCGTATATATTTCTAAGTGCGTTGAACGGACGAAGAATTTTAATCGACTGGCTATCTGACTGCGGCGTAGCAAGTGCCGATATTGAAGAAACATCTAATTCCATAATTTAGTATTTCAGTCTTGACTTTAAACGAACCCCGACATTTGAAATCGGTGCCCGGACCGTTGTGGTGCGACTGCAGCAGTAAACAGACCCGCCCTCTGCTCACACAATAGTTGTGTAACAACGTGTGTGTTTTATTTCGCAGTTTTAGTGGTCAATTTTCAATCAAAAAGTTGTAAACAATATAAAATGACACAAAGTAGTGCAGATTTACATAACAGAATTACGGCACATACACGACGTTGCGGCGATAAGCCTTCATCAGCAAACAAACACATTCACAAAAACAACATATAGTCACGGAGATCTCCTGTGACTACGTTAAAACGTGACGACAGGACGAGAAGAATAAAAAGATGAAAAAATGAAAGCAATAACGAGAAAATGAAAGTTAGAAAAATTTTCCCACTTACCTCATAATTCCGAGCTGTGTATGGCAGCTCAGGGTATGATAGCTCATACACAGCTCGGGATTATGAGGTAAGTAGGAGAATTTTTGCTAACTTTCATCTACCGCCAAAAATGGAATTCAACTGACTCAGAGAGAGAGAGAGAGAGAGAGAGAGAGAGAGAGAGAGAGAGAGAGAGAGAGAGAGAGAGAGAGAGAGAGAGAGAGACAGAGACAGAGACAGAGACAGAGACAGAGGGACAGAGAGACAGAGTGAGAAGGGAGAGAGAGGAGAGAGAGACAGAGATAGGGGAGAGATATAAAGACAGAGAGAGAGAGGAGAAAGACAGACACACACACACACAGAGAGAGAGAGAGAGAGAGAGAGAGAGAGAGAGAGAGAGAGAAAAGGAGGGAGAACTGAGTGATCTTGAATTTGCTAACGACATTGTTCTCCTCCACCACACACGCCATCATATGCAAGATAAACTAACGAGACAAACCTAGACACAGCCATGTCTAGGTGCTGCAAAGGATTGTGACAGCTGGTGTTGATTGCAAACGTTCTGTAAAGGATATGCAACTAACTTATTTAATGTCTAAATATTCATAAGTGTCAACAACTCAACTGACAGGCCTCAACGGGTACTTCTCACACACCCATACAAGACAACTTGCAAGTCGTGTGGGAGGCAAAATGTATGGTCCATTTTATTGCCGTTGGCTCGCTTACAAGCGGTAAACAGTCGCTAATGCAATACACAATATACAGCCACAGAATTATCTAACACAAACTGCTAACCCTATGCTAGTTCTATCTATTAGTGAACACAAAACTCCTAACGCTATTCTAAACGATGTGAACGCCTCAAGTCCAGTCTCCCGTCTCCCTAACCTCTCTCCCGTGGTTACACACCACGCGGGGTGACCTTCACCTTCGTGCGTGTTACCTCACATCGCACTCTGCTGGCAAACGTGGCCTGTTGAGTGTCTACTCAACTGTGCTATGGCTTCACGAGGTGTGGTACTATCGAGTCTTTGACACACACCCACCCCTCTTGTGTTGCGTCATCAACTTTCACTCATTGGTTGTGACGCAAGAGGTTCCTAAACAAAAAATTAGTGTCTCTAATTTTTGTCAAAGACTCTAGATAACCTGGCTTTGGGCATTCCAATAGACTATTAATAACTATTGTCACAATGTAGCAAAGCCTTACTTGGCTACTGGCAATCGCCACAAACTTGACTGGTTGGCGTGAGCCCCTTCTCACATGCTATATTATATTTATCAGAGGTATGTCTGAACCGGACCGTTGTCTTATAAGACCTGCCCTCACATAGTAAATTAACTTACTACCCATACAAAGTTGACTTTCTTAGGGTCAACACATGAATTATTTCATGTCCCCCATATAATATTTAACAACCATTCTACAAGAGTGTGTGCGACAGGCTTTACCTCCTTCGCTTCCGCGCGTAAGACTTTATTTCACTGTTAATTTAGTTCTTCGTTGTCTATTATGTCCCCTGGCCCCATAGTTATCTGTCTTTGATCTACAAATAGTGTATGCAATTTATATGTTTGTTTTTCTGTTTGTTTGTGTGTTTGGATGTAATAAATCTACTAATCTAATTTCTATCCTCTATTTATAAGTTCTATGTGTATGTATGTTAGTTTTTTGAGTGTCATAATTTGGTTCAATGTGGCCACAAACAGGTGTATAACACTAATTCGTGACTACATTCACTTGTCATGAAACCCAAAATACTGTAATCTAAGTTCTAAACTATATTACAGACAACACATTCACACTAACACAATTTCACTAACGAAAACTTTACCTTCTAACATACCATTCTAATTCTATAACTAAGTATTTAATGTGTTACCTAAATTTATTAAATTTGTTATGTTAATTATATGATATGATTATATTACTTCTTATTTTTTTCTAATCTAAGTGATGTAATCTAACTATTTAAATGCAATTGTTGTGATGTGAGTTATGTACCTTAATTAAATGGATTATGTGACCACAATTTATGTACTTTTCTAAATACTATGCTAAATAATGTTTTTAAATGCACAAAGGAATTATATGAGTGATGTTCTTAATCTAACTGGTGTAAATGCTGTATGTTACCTTATCTACTCTTTTTAATCTATTATGATGTCAAATGATGATACTAATAAATGTTAATATTTGAAAGATGGTATGGTTTCATTAAGATGGAATAAACTAACTACAATGAAACTAAGTGAAATATAACAATCTAAATGGTACTATTCATATCATAAATTTAATTTAACTTGTAATAAACTATTCTTATGTCTAAACTAATATTCTAATCTAATTTTAATGGGTTAATTACTGTACTAACTACATTATTAAAATAAATGAGAACTGTTATAGTTCCTAACCTACATCTAATTTATCACTATCTTAAAATATTATATTACATATCACAATAAGTTTATATACATAGTATTTGGTTTACACAGGTTAGTAGTTGCCTTCATGTATGTGCAATGGTTGTATAGGCATAATATAACCACACACTTTGCCTGGGTATCTGAAATACATTACACAGTCATCTTAATGTTCTCTCGGTAGTGCACGTGTAGAGTTCGCTGGTGTTGTAGCTCTGTCTTTTCGTGTCTGTAATTAAGCACTGTTCTGACACTGTTTTCTGCGGTTCATATATATGATACACCGGAATGGAGCTTAGTTGGAAATGAGCTGTCCTAGTTCACACGGTGGTATCTAAGTATAGCAGCACAGTTCTTAATCTGATGTCCACGGACACATGATAGTTCATTGTTTTGGTACATGACTACACCAACAATGTGGATATGTATGTAAGCTATTTTACATCTTATATTATCAGATATTCATGTACCAACCATCACTCTACATTTACTGTTGGATTTCAGGTATTTTTACCCCAGATGGTAAAACTAGTGACCACCTGAATATCCGGTCATTTTGATGCACACCACTATGTATGACCGTGATCAGGGAGTTGTCGGTCTGGACAATGCAGTGAACATCCGTCAGAACTCGATGGAGCCTTCTCACCGTATAGATGAAGCCTAGGGCTGCAACTGTGATATGGAATCTTTGGACTCAGCATGTGTGATCTTACTGCTCACGCAGCAAAGCGGATGGAAGATGCCCTCAAAAAAAAAATTGGCCTAGTACTGCAGTGATGGAGATTCTGCTGGCATATGACCTAAGATAATAAATGAGCCTAGGATTAGGCAAGCGGAGGGATTGGAATATTTACAAAAAAGGATCTTCAATTTTGACAATGCAGGAATTAATAATGCATCTTTCACATTTCATTTCCAGAAGATTTTAAGACATTGGAAAATATATTTGTAATTTCTGAGTAATTTACTAATCCCAAAAGGTTTCTGACCTGTTTCTTTCTGTTAGACATGGTCAGATTCATAATTTTGGTACTACTTTTCAGGTCAGTCTACAGTTGGACTTGAGAAATGACATGACCCAAAAATTCAATTTCTTTTAGGCATAATTCGACTTTGCTCGGTTTGACAGTGAGACCGAAGAGTCGCAACCTATCAAAGACATGTCTCAGTTTCAGTAAGTGTGTAGTCCAGTCTTCAGTATGGACACATATATCATCTATATAGGTCACAGTATTCGTCACTCCATGTAACAGATCTCTAGTTAAGCGTACGAAAGTGGCAGGAGCATTTCGAAGTCCGAAAGGAAGAAATCGCCACTCGTATAGTCCTAAAGGTGTTGAAAACGCAGTAAGATGCATAGATTGAGCTTGCATCGGGACCTGCCAGTATCCTTTAGTAAGATCTAGTTTTGAAAAGATTTTAGAAGTAGACATGTCCAAGATAAGATCTTCGCAGGAAGGAATAGGTTCTGCGTCGATCTTAGTGATGTTATTGAGTTTCCGATAGTCCACGCACAGACGAATTGTGGAATCCTTCTTCTTAATTAGGACGATTGGAAAAGAGTACTCTGATGTAGACTTTTGGATAATCCCGCTAGCTTCTAAATTAAGAATTTCCTTATTTAGATTTTCCCTATAGCTGAGTGGGATAGAGTACGGCCTACATTTAATAGGCTTAGAATCCGAAAGAAGAATGGAGTGTTCGATTCTGTCCGTCCTACCTGGGATGTCAGAGAATAAGTCTTTGTATTCAGTAACTAACTCCACTAATTGTCGTCGTTGAATGTATGTTAGTCCCTGATCTATATGTATGCTGTCCACTGTCGCAGTTTTGTCTACAATGGGAACAGGTAGTTCCATTCCGTCGTCGTCTACCTGATTCAGTACCGTGGTGGTGCTAAGTGTGTATTCTGTTAACTCACTGGGTGTATTGCCATTGTCGGAACTGCCAGTCTCGCTAACTAGTGTAGTTGCGTTGTGTATGTCTGTCGTCTGATCACTGGGTGTTGGTGCACTCTGTTCGTCTGTCACTACTTCTGTTTCTTGTCTTGTATAGTAAGGTTTCAACATGTTGACATGGAATATCTTTAAGTGTCCGTTTATCGATATTTCATAGTCAACATCCGAAATTCTGCGTACCACCTTGAATGGCCCTTGCCATGAGGTTAATAGTAAATTTCTTTTGTCTGGAAGTAGCAAGAGTATGTCTTGATCTGGTTCAAGTTCAATTGTTCTTGTCCCTTTGTTGGCATATTGGCGGTAGATTTGACCCTTCCTCTCCAAAGCTGCCTTAGCTATAACACACGATTTCATGATCTTGTCTCGTGTCTCTGTCACCATTTCATAAGGTGTTTTTGGGGTAGGAATTTCTATCGAATTTGTTAGTACCTGATGGTAAATAGTTAGGGGTCCACGTGGGTTAGCCCCGTAAACTAATTCAAAGGGTGAGAAACCCGTGCTAGAATGGGGAATCTCCCGATAGGCGAACAGCACTGTTGGTAACAGTGTATCCCAATCAGCTGGGTTTTCTGCTGTAACCTTAGCCAGCATGTGCTTTAGGTCCCCATTAATTTTCTCTACTATTCCATTGCTGGCTGGATGGTAAGCTGTCGTAAAATGTTGCTTAATGCCTAACATTTTTGTAAGGGCTTGCGTTGCAGCCGATATGAACTGAGTTCCACGATCGGATAAAATGGTCCGTGGGAATCCGAATCGTGAGAACAGGTGTAGAAATACATTGGCAACGTCTTTGGAGGTGATGTATTTCAAAGCTACTGCCTCAACCCACCTTGTACATAGGTCGACCATTGTCAATATGAAGCGATTTCCTTTGCTGGATACCTGGTTTAGGGGTCCAACAATATCTACCGCCACACTTTCAAATGGCCTAGAAGCCAGTGTAGAAGGCTGTACCTCAGCTGTAGGATGTTTACCTTTACGTACCAATTGTTGACAGACATTACACGAACGACAAAATAATTTTATGTCATTGCAAAAACCTGGCCAATAGAAATGAGCCTGAATTCTGGCCCTGGTCTTATCATATGCAAGATGACCAGCAAACGGTGACTCATGTGCAATCTTTAGCACAGTTAGACGATGTTGTTCAGGTAACACCGTTTGCTGAATCTCATGGTTACCAGTAGTATAATATCTAGTTAAAATACCATTGTTAAGTCTAAAAACCCAAGATGCATTTTTGGTCACTTTGGCTTTATCTTTTAACAATTTTAAGTATGGAGACACACTAGTATCAGCTTTTTGCTGTTCTATAAATTTCTGTCTGCTGGTTTCATCTGTGCCAGTTGGGGAAAGCAACAGTAGTCTCTCATCTTGTAGTGTGTCTTGATGTTTCACACTGTCTGCTCTTGTTGTTGCATTAGCTGCATTTAATTTCTCCCATGCAACTATTTCCTCATTAGTACATTGTTTCAGTTGAGGTAAACACCCCAAAATTAAATCAGTACAAGGGTTGTTAAGTATTGCACAAGTAAAGGTACCAGAAAGAAACGGAGAATCAATACGGGCTTTTGCCAAAGGGTAAGTCTCAATGTTACCCGAAAAGGTTCGGCATTTCACAGTGTCACCTGTGTAATCACCCGGACTCACTAGTTCCTTTCGAAGACCAATAAGGGTGCTGCCGCTATCCAGCAAACATTGGCATGGTACATCATTGACCATTGCATTGTGGAACACTAACTTGCCTCTGGAGGCTAATGCTGCATTCACACTCTCAGATGAGCATGGTACTGTATGTCCACATTCTAGTATTCCGTCTGCATGGAATTGGTGACATCGTTCACAGCTGTCAAAGCTTAACATATCGTTAGCAGCACACACATCCTCTGCTTGGTTAGTTGGTAAGTCACTTTCAATCTCACACTCATTCTCACTACCACTATCTGAAGAGGTCTCAATCAACATAGCGTTGTTAGCTTTCAAACGTTGGCGGCCAAGGCACTTATTAGAATAATGGCCATAAGAGGAACAAAAAAAACATTTGATTGCACGCCTGTATGCAGACCGTTTGCTTTGCTGCTTCTTGATCACATTTTCAAGATGCGCCGGATAATTCGGCGATTTGTCGCACATAGCATAAGTGTCGTGCATTAGTTGACAGTACATGCATTTGGAAACTTTTCTGTCTTTCTTATCATACTTCTGAAAAGGTTTTCTGTTACCCTGATAGTGTTTTGATTGGTCTTTGACAAAGGAAACTATCTCAGAGTCACTTGAGGTCTTAAAAATCTCTCTGTTAGAAGAAAAATATGCTGAACCTTTTTTTTTCGAACTGCTCGATGTTTTCAATGTCTGACTGCTGCAAAAACTTAGCAAAAGGAGAAGGTATAGTAGATATACACTTGTCCATAGCTATTAGGTTTTTTAATCTATCAAAGTCTTTTCCTATGTTAGCTGCTTTAAGCCACCTGTTTAGTACACTCTGCACATTTGAAAAATAATCTATAAAAGTTTCACTAGGTTTAGGTTTTAAATTTGAGAACTGAACCTGATACCCAGGGGCATCAAGTAAAAAGTGCTGCATAATCCTATCATGGATGTATTGATAGCTAGATCTAAGTTCAATAGGAATAGACTCTATTACTTTAAGGGGCTCACCACTTAGATTCTTCATGTAAATCGGAGCCCACATATCTAAAGGAACTTGGTGATATTTAAATTGATACTCTACATTCTCTGTCCAGGCAGATATGGAGTCCTCTTTACAATATGGTTTGATAATATTTTTGTATTTGTTGAACTTATTTTCCTCTTGTTGACTTCTTAGTTTAGTGGCAGAGATCTCTGCGTGTGAGTCTACATCCATGCTTTTCATTATTAATTGTGTCTCTGATTCTACTTGAATTTGTTTTTCTTTAACTCTTGCCATTTCATCTATCTCTTTTTGCTTTAGATCTAATTCCTTTTGTTTTAATTCTTTCTCTTGATCTAATTGTTTTTGTTTCATCTCCTTATCATGTTCTCTTTCTCGTGCGCGTTCGTCCCTCTCCGCATTCTCTTTTCGTGTTTGTTCCTCTTTTGTTTCTTTAAATTTCTGATCAGCATATTGTTGTAGTTCTTTTCCTGTTAATTCTAGTTCTTTGCCTGCTTTTATGAAATCTGATAAAGTTGCCATCTTACTTTAGTACTTGGCTAACAGTGATAGGCAATGATGACTTTAATCAGTTATTTATCTTTGATATGTTATGTTTGTTCTTATCTGATCACTATCAGTTGTGCTTTCTGTTTTTACCCTGCCCAGATTTATCTTGCAGAAAAACAGAGTATACAAATATGTCAACGCGTTACATGCTGAAAAAGAGATGCACTATTAATCAAATTGCATGACAAAATATATAAGTGTACTCAGCTTAATGTGGGAACGAAGCTCCTTTGACACAGGTCACCTTGTTTGGTACACTGGGGTGGCGACACGTTTCGTACGTAGCACACGGTATTTGGCCCACAGGTGTATGTGCACAGCTGTTGTTTGCCCTCTGATATATAGGGCAGCAGTAAACACGCCTACTAAACGATATGATTTACTCGACAACTAAGGACAATGACTTAGACAATGACAGACTTACGAACACCTAGAATATGTATTAATTAATTTTAATGTCAATGTCCTGTCTTTGTTTTAAACAATAATTGCCTTTCGTTACTAACCTAGTTAATTTCTGTAAACGTTGTGCAGCTAAGTATCAGATGCTTAGCCCGAAAATAGTTCCATCGTGACGATAAGCAAAGAGAAAATAGACCCAAAAATGAATAAATGCTTGTAAAGAAATCAAAATAACATAATAATGTGTCAACAAATAAATATATTCATTTAGTAACTTAAATAAGTAAATAATAAACAATATACAGCACAGATTCAGGCGGGCTGCCGCTAAGCGATCTTGTAAACACTCGACTGCTTTATGCTAATGACGCAGAACAACCGTCTGTCAATCAATCTACGTCATCGCGCAGCGCTATTTTTAGATCTCAAAAATCAATATTGTCGGCTGCCTGTGTATTCCTGCGCCGTGAATCATGTTTGGTGCTTATTCAAGAATAAATTGGTAAATATATGAATAAATATAAGAAAATAAGAATATTAATACTTACAGCTTCGAAGAATACATGATTTCATTCAATAAATATATCATAAACACAATTAAACACTATTTTGTCACGATAGGCATATTTCTAGCTCGCAAATTCTCCTGTCTGCACAAATTATCGTTACTACAAAAATTAATCCCTAGTCTGGAGCCCGTGGATGAGTGGATTAGCTTGAACTTTTCGTTCAAGCTTCACTTCTTGACACCACAATTACCCTTTTACTGTGGGTATTAGCTTGGCGCTTTCGTCCAAGCACCACTTTCTGACACCACAATTACCCTGGCCTGTCAACAACTCAACTGACAGGCCTCAACGGGTACTTCTCACACACCCATACAAGACAACTTGCAAGTCGTGTGGGAGGCAAAATGTATGGTCCATTTTATTGCCGTTGGCTCGCTTACAAGCGGTAAACAGTCGCTAATGCAATACACAATATACAGCCACAGAATTATCTAACACAAACTGCTAACCCTATGCTAGTTCTATCTATTAGTGAACACAAAACTCCTAACGCTATTCTAAACGATGTGAACGCCTCAAGTCCAGTCTCCCGTCTCCCTAACCTCTCTCCCGTGGTTACACACCACGCGGGGTGACCTTCACCTTCGTGCGTGTTACCTCACATCGCACTCTGCTGGCAAACGTGGCCTGTTGAGTGTCTACTCAACTGTGCTATGGCTTCACGAGGTGTGGTACTATCGAGTCTTTGACAATAAGGAAAAAAAAACAATATTCATAAGGAAAAAACAAAGGACATAACTCAAGCAAATGATAACCTCTCATGACGAAGGCAACTTCAAGAGGGGAAATCATATCGTTCATTTAGGTAGCAATGTTAATAAAGATGGGGAAACATACAGAGCTATTAAAATAAGAATACAAAAGGCGTGAGGGACTTTCGTGGTAGAGGATGATTGTGGATGTCGAAAGAAATTAAACAGAGTACTAAACTTAGAATTTTTAACTCTAGCATTAAATCAGCATTGCTATATGAATGAGAAGTATGGAGAACAACTAAAACAGTTACTAATAAACCGCATACTGTACATACATACATCAGCTGGTGTCTATTGTCCAACAATGGCATGACAGAATCGCCAATGTCAAGCTCACGGAGAGAATTAAGCACATTCCAGTAAATCAAAACGTTTGGAAAAGACGGCAGCGCTGGATATGATACATATTAAGAAAACCTGTTGATTATGTAACTAGCAGATGTTTTTTTTTCTCTGGAACCTATAGGGTTAAAGGTTTAGAGGTGGGGGGGGGGGATATTCTTCTTCTTCTTCTTCTTCTTCTTCTTCTTCTTCTTCTTCTTCTTCTTCTTCTTCTTCTTCTTCTTCTTCTTCTTCTTCTTCTTCTTCTTCAGCGTTCCGAGCCATTGAGGTTCTATGCTGCTGATATAATCCGTCTCCATTCGTCTCTCTGGTTGACCTTCTCTTGCCCGTCGTTGATTCCAAGTGCTTGTAGGTCTGTAGTGTATTAGTAGTCTGTAGTGTAGGGGATATTCGGATAAAAGAATTAAAAGTCAACGATGAATAATGTTAAATGGCAAGTTAAATGGTTCGGCCACATAACTAGGCTACCAGTTAACAGTCTACCACAACAAGCAATGGTGTACAGAGCAAATTGAACAAGAAGAAGAGGCCGACCATGTAAACGATGGACAGAGGGAATAACAGGATCCATAGGAATGTCGATATATGAAGCCCGTAAACGGGCGTTCTCCCGTTGTTTATGCGTCACCTCGACACCACAAGGTACACTACAAGATTAGATGAAAATGGGGAACACACGGAAGAGGCTGCAGGGAATACCAAAGGATAGGAAGGTTTGGCTGGCGTTGATAGAGGACGTATACTCCCCTAGGGTATAATGGCAGATGAAGAATAAACGAATATCGCAGGCTCGCTCTATGAAAAACATTTAAAGTCTGTGGAGATGCGTTTCTGAAAGAAATGCAAAGAATACCATGGACATACAGAAAAACCAATGACCAAATCCTACAAGAAACAAATGAAAACTGTTAATTGATTAGAAAAATTAGACGTAGACAGTCAGTTTTTTTTTTCACCACAGAAATCAGGCTGCCATGCAATTACGCCACGAAGTATGTGGACAACTGCTAAATGTTATGGTGCTCGCCCTGCTTTGGACCCCCAGGCAAGTGCAGTGCTGGGCCCTATGCCTCTTAAGGGTATAACCACAACTACTGGAAGTCATTCTCGGAAGATAAACTCTATGGACCGCTGAGTGAACTAAAAAAGACATTAGATTCATACAAGAAACAACATTGCACTTATAGACATATTTCAAGCGATCGAAAGAAGAAGAGGGAGAGAAGAAATACATTGGGAGAGCTTGGTGACAACTGGCAAGAGTGAGAGGAAAAGAACAAGACAAATGTAGAGAAGTAAATACCTGGATGGCTTGGCCACGTGGTATGGTAGATCCACGACTCTGGTGACCGTATGAGATAGCGAAGCTTGAACGCCCACGTTTATCAGCTTGGCACACAATGATGCTGATAAATGTGTCTGTTTGTGGTAGAGAGAAACCACGGCTGTCTGGGGCATCCGACACATGCATTGATATTTAAGTTAATCCGGGGATGAATCCTGGGAAGGAGGATCCCCGCCTCGAAAAATAATCTTCTGAAAGTATGTCCGTATTGGTTATATTTTATTTTCTCAAACTACATATAAGTTAAGCAGATTTCTGCCTGATATTTTTTCCTTGTTTTAAAATAGCTCGTGCAGTATTTACTACTTTGCAAAAAGAAAACGAACTATTTAAATGATTCACTTTTATTTTAAATCTAGAAATTAATATTCAATACTTTATTTTATTATTGACAATATTTTTGAAATAAATAGAAAATGAATTAAAATTGTGGTAAAAACAAGGTTACTTCCCTTCCGTAGAACGTATCTCGTATCGGGGCCTGGTGCAAATATTCTCGACTGCTTGACATTTCTCCTGCCCAAACCATCTTCAGGACCAAGTTGTTCGCAATGCCACTGTGACTTTAGATATTTTTTTTCCCCAGCATTTCCATCCTGTTTCGGGATATTGCGGTTAACATCAGCATCTTTCAGCTGTATGTTGATTCCTGGGCTAGATTACGCTCACCAGCACGCCAGGACTTTCTGAGCGACCGGCTCCATACTCTCAAAAGTCACCGGTACGACTCGAACCGCTTCTAATTCTCGTGCGCTCACGTCAACCACGAGAGTATTCGGGGTTACAGAGAAAGCTGCTAACTCCTCGACGAGGGAGACCAGGGTGACATTAGATATATCATTACTTCTTCTTCTGCGTTCATCCGGATTTTTTTTTCCGGATGTGACTGCGTTGTGCCTGTTACAGCAGAGCTGCGTTCTTGCGCCGTCAGGCCGACACATCCGACTTCTGCGGGCATTTGTTGACCGGGTTAACCTTCCCGGGGAGATATATCATTACAATTTCCGTGCTATCATACTGTTTTATAAGCCAGTTATATTTTATAGAGAACTAGCTGACCCGGCCCGGTTTCGCCCAGGCCCTGGCGGGGATCTATCTATCTATCTATCTATCTATCTATCTATCTATCTATCTATCTATCTATCTATCTATCTATCCATCCATCCATCCATCCATCCATCCATCCATCCATCCATCCATCCATCCATCCATCCATCCATCTATCTATCTATCTATCTATCTATCTATCTATCTATCTATCTATCTATCTATCTATCTATCTATCTATCTATCTATCTATCTATCTATCTATCTATCTATCTATCTATCTACTGTACGTAAACTTGCCAAGACATCAACAATATTAAATAACACAAAGTAATGCAGCTTTACAGGACAGAATTACAACACACACAGGACGTTACGGCGATTAGCCTTCATCAGCAAACAAATGCATGCACGAAACACAACATATAGTCACGGAGAAGATCCTCCGGTGACTACATTAAGGCATAAGGATGGGATGAGAAGACTAAAAAGATGAAAAAATGAGAGCAGTGAAGATAAAATGAAAATATCTCATCCCTTCCCTATGCCTTACTGCAGCCACCGGAGGATATTCTGTACTATATGTTGTGTTTCGTGCATGTATTTGTTTGTTGATGAATGCTAGTCACCGCAACGTCCTGTATGTGTCATAATTCTGTTCTGTAAAGCTGCATTACTTTGTGTCATCTTATATTGTTTACATTTTCACAGCTTTACCGCATTTCCACCAAATTGTAATCAAAAAGTTGGCCCATATTTAATTAGCACAATCTGGTGTCAGTTTTTATCATGGATTGTCTACCCAGGGCACGGATAATGAACAGGTAAAGAAGCACAGAAAATGAGTTTTGTTGTTATCACAATCATACTTAGGTGCACAGATCATTGCTCTTTAGCAGTCTTCTGCCCTTTATTGGTACGTATTCATTCATTGTACGGAAATCCACCTGGGCACTCCTTCTTAGTTTTTACTCTCGGCCTATTACTACCATCATATCTCCTTTGCTTCCAGTTTCCCGCATTACCTTCCTCCCCTTTTTCATATACCACTTCTATCCATTTACCTTGGATCTTCAATGAACCGTTACCACTCCCTACCCCGATCCCCAAGACACCATAGACTCCCAGAGCTGTCTTTATTAGAGAATCAATGTGAAGATTCGTGTTAGTATCACAACCTGGGATTCTGAGTTAAATAGCACATTTAGTTTCATTTTCTCTTCATTGTTCTCATTTTTTTCCATCTGCTCACCGCATTCGTAGTCACTGCTGTGTCTTTCCCATGATTATATGTTGCGTTTTGTGTGTGTATGTGTTTGCTGATGAAGGTTAGTTGCCGCAACATCCCGTTTTCCGTAATTGTGCTCTGAAAAGCTGCATTACTAAGTGTTATTTTACATTGTTGAGATCATGAACAGGCTGATAAATTAACTGCTGCCCCTCTGGACGGAGTGATATTTTATGATAAAGGTGATGTGGTAAAGGCCCTCTCGAATCGGGCGGAGAGTGAAGCTGAACAGAGGGAGTGTCCATATTTCTAACTTCTGGAAAGATGACTCTAAAGGGAGTGAGTAGACTATCACAGCTGGAACGATACTCAAAGCGTTGGGGTAAAACCAGGCATATTTTAAAATCAAATTGCTACTGGAATAACCAGCACGGGAACTATTCGGTGACTTTTCATTGATGGGATGGAGGAAGACCCCAAAGCAGTGAGGTCGATTCTTAAATCCAGTGTTTAATATATGTATTATTCTTATTGACTACAGACAGGTTTATGTACGCAACAATATCTACCTCCAAAAATGGAATTCAACTGACTCAGAGAGTGAGAGAGAGAGAAAAAGAGAGGAGAGAGAGAGAGAGAGAGAGAGAGAGAGAGAGAGAGAGAGAGAGAGAGAGAGAGAGAGAGAGAGAGAGAGAGAGAGAGGAAGACAATGAGAGGGGAGAGAAAGACAGGGAGAAGAGAGAGAGAGACAGAGATAGGGGAGAGATATAAAGTCAGAGAGAAGGGGAGAGAGACAGAGAGAGAGAGAGAGAGAGAGAGAGAGAGAGAGAGAGAGAGAGAGAAGGAGGGAGAACTGAGTGATCTTGAATTTGCTAACGACATTGTTATCCTCCCTGTGACGGGATACTGTGAGTTAATGATTCCCTGATAAACGAGTAAGATTAATTACAATGTATGAGGAGGGTTAACAATCGAGTTTTCTGTCTTGAACGAGGACAAAGGGCTGGTCATTGACCGAAAGGTAGAGAATTCAGGGACAGGTGTTCGCAGAGGTCAGTGACTGCCGATCTTATCGGCCGACAAGACGGAGACACGAATACATCGGAACGGGGAAAACACACGAAGACGGTGTAATCTCTTTGAAGTGCGACGAATGATGAACGACGGAAACAGCGGAGGAACAGAATAGCGCGAGCAATTGACGTATACGTGACTTCACAGACGTTTGATGTGGGAGGGACGGCTAAAATTGATTGTGGATCAAAAACAGCGGAGGATTTGACACTGAGTATAAATGAGTGGAAAACTTGTTTTGGAGCAGAGTGTGCTAGCAAACTGGACGGAAAGATGGATTTATGTGTCCTGTAATAGAAAAGAAATATCATCCCTTGCAATGGGATAGAGTGCTTATGTGCTGATAGATTTCAATTCTGGGATTTACATAAATTCTATATATAAGGTAACCTAACCTTAGGGTAATCGTATAGCATAGGGAAATAGGTGGTTGTTCTTGACTTGTAGCATTTCTTTCGTTTATCTAATTGATTAAACTTTAGGGCACTCATTAATCTTATGTCAGAGTGTCTTTCGAGGGCTTCTCAATATGGCTAGAGAAGGACACTCACATGAGAAGAAGTTTGAAGCAGATTCATCTCACCTGTTTGTATATATGTCCCCAGGTTTCATATATACTCCTGACCTGGTCAGAAAAGAGTAAAGACCCTAACGTCACAGGTGCAGGGAAAGTAATGCACTAGAGAAAATTCAACCTAGCCATTCACTAATCGTGGGCTAACATAACGAATGACAAGTAACAGGTTTTTGTGAAACCCAGTGAAAGAACTGTAATTATAATAAAACAGAGAGTTCCAAACTGTATGCAATTACACTGGGAAAACAAATATACATCTTTCCGAATGAGAGACAGTGTGTAGAACATTTACCATAGCAATAGACATTGATAGACAATGGTGATGTGTGTTTTCGTGATGGATAGTGTAACGGAGTGTTTCGGGTTCACCTTGGGTAGTGAGAGTGAACCACACCCGAGGTGTCTCTAGCACTCCCGTGTATTCTAGCCCCAGGGGTTGGACGAGCAGATACACTTTTTTTTTTTCTCTGTGGTTGATCTCAGGTTATTTAGTTACGTCTACACACCCCTCCAGATTCTAGACCCCCACTAACTACCTACACCTGTTGAACAATGAACACTTAGGCATCGTCCGAGACCACACTCAATCATTATACAAAGAGCAAGTCAACTTACATAAAGTTTATTCTACCCTTGAGAATATAGAACTGAAATGAACCTCCTGATAGAAGAATCTATTTACACAAATAGAAGATAGAGTAGAGAAAGACTTAGAGATGTAGGTGTCTTCATCGAGTTGAGAAGTAGAGTGGATGCAGATGTCCCGTCCAGTCGGTCCGCCACTCACCCGGCTTCCTTCCAGTGAGATGACTAGAACCTTGGAGACCACTCCGTCTCCCGAACGTGGAACCACAACAATAGAGTCACTGCTGGACCACACTTCACTGGACCAACTGCATCTATAACACTCCCACGGAGTCACTGGTAATACAGTTCTCGAACACAACCGAGTTGGAGACAATCTTCCTGGACTTGGCTCCAAGTATTGGTTACTTCGATGAACTAAATAGTCACTGACCAACCGAATGGTCTGTCACTCATAGCACAGTCCCACTGCAGAACCGATATGGCATTGACCAATTCAATGGTCTCTTACAGTCACACTTTGTAGGATCAGATATGGCTACTGAAAAGTTACTGAGTCCTTCTAGAACACAGTTGATAATCTGGATACGGAAACAGTACATGAATAGAATCAGACATCTATTTTACGGAAACAATTCAGGTTGGACTATAATCCCTAGTCCCTTCCACCGGGTTACACTTGACACACGTCCATACTGGTGTAGTTCTTCTCAAGACCTGCCACTCGAGCTGTCCAAAGAACCATTCAAGTGTCTGAAGATTAGTTACTTCTGCGTTTAGGCAGAACCCCCGTCATAATAGACGGACCGGTGTTTCCTGTCGTGGAGCATGACCACTCAAAATGCTGAAATGTTCCTGGCAAAAACAGAGTATCTTCTATTTTAAAACGATCACAAACCATCACTTCCCACACGTGCACCTTCAGGGCAGTTGTATGTTTTGAAGCAAACTTCACGCATGGTGCATCACATTGGGTACCTGGTGTGGTTGAGTCTGGCGTGATAGGTAAAGAACTGAACCCTTCGCTCTGTCACACGAAGTGGTTTCCTGCCAACAGCAATTATAGTTGACTGGTTCCTCAACAGGCAAACTCCTGAAAAGGAAGAGCGACCGGTGAGAGTATACTGGCCCAAACATTAGTCCACATGCATCCTACCAAAACTACTCAACCCTCAGTCATGCTAGTTAGTTATTCATATAACCAAAGCATTATCTCTATATGGAGAGTAGTCAAGCATGGGTTCACAAATGTCAGCTGGCCTCACAGAACAGCCCGTCAAACAGAGCAAGAAATCAGAATGACGAGTCTGATCATTGGTCTCACCTATCCCTAATCATCTACCAGTCGTCGCTAACGTCAGTAATGATACCAGGCTGTTATTGTTCTAATTTAATCGAACTAAACAAATAGGTAAAGAGTCCCTAGACTCGTTCCTAACATCATCAATGTACATTAAGAAACATAACTTTGATCAATATACCATCCCTCGGGATATAGGAATAGTACATGATCACATCCAATATGTACACAAGCCTGTTTGCTGGTGGGACCACCTGCCCACGCCACAGCAAACTCTTCTTATCAGACTCTACCTTAGAGTCAAGAAGCCTTCTTGAGAATACATGTTCCCCACATGTTCCAAGGGTACTGTTCCAGTTCTGTCCTCCCAAGTGGTTTAGCCTTGGCCTGGACTGAACTTCATCGTTGGTTTGGTCTACCAACACATACTTTCATAACTTGCTTTCACATCCCCATATTCTATATTTCCCCAGTCTCATACAGCCTCCTGCATCCTTCCATACTTCCAGCACCTTAGCATTCACTCGCACTAGCGCCAGTATGAAAGAAACAGGATAGCTTAGACAAGATTTCAGAACGCATATTTACATCGCGACGGCACGCAGTGTTATCACGCGTCCAGCTATTCGGTGTTCGGAATTACCCCAGGAAGTATCACATGCTATGACCTAATATATATACACAATGTCACATCATATATATATAGATATAGCACCAAAGCCACTTACCTTTCCACAGAAATCCGCTGGTCCACACAATGAATTCACTATTAAGTTATTACACAATAGTGACATCATTCCTGGTGGCACAGAACTAAGTTCTTCCTTTACTTAGTAACTAAGCACAATTTTGTCTGAATCTCCACCTACCAACTTACCTGGTTTTCTAACCGTTCTTCTGGCTTCAGCAACTGACTGACATAATCTAAGTTTCCATCCGGCACAAGTAACTAGGTTTTATTCTAACACAGCAACCTAATAGATGCAACGATTGGCAATATATGGTACATATATTTGGAACCCAAATCGCCCACATCACATTACGGCGTTCCTAACGGCTGATTCGCGAGCACACGGTAAACAAACCCACGATTAATTGTCACCTGCGTTATCGATCGGTTTGCTAATTAGTATGCAAGGACATCCGCATAGGTAATGAGGTTAGAACAATGGCGTGTGGAACACACGTACAAAGTTAAATGATTTAACCAAATATCTACCTGGATGGTGAAACCAGCTCTCCAGTCAGCTTCCGAACTGTTCAAGGGCTTCTCAGCTTCCTTTTCATAACAGTCAGCCGAATCATGGTTGAGGTGAGACGCAACACAAAAATGGCTCACATTCAGGCCAGCGTCTGTTCTCTTCGAACAAAAGTAAGTGAATGGCTGGTTTAGCCAATTTCCCGCTTCGTGCCAACTCGATGCGCACAAGAAGCGAGTGCTTCTTGAGAAAAGATACTTTCTCGGGAAAACGTCATTCCCCGCCTAGAGTTTCTAGATCTCTCTGCACGGGAAGTTAGAGCGATACCCAGCATCACGGGTTACTCGAATTCCGGTGTTTCGAGACGATTCTAGATAATAAGTCCTCCATCGGCTTCCCTCAGTCTATTTCTAGCTGGGAAAGTCCCCGATGACGCGCCAAAATAGTGCGGGATCTTGACGACCCAAGACAGATAAACGCGTTTCGTCACATAGGCCCCCACTTTAAGAGGATCGACCCCGTCGTTCCACTTCTACGCAGAAGCTGTCTATGTCGTTCGTTCTTCCTTCTAAGAGACCGGATGGCGGGTGAGGAAGACTAACCCGTCAATATTGTATAGAATACTTTTACCACATTCGGTGGGGTGACAAGCTATTCAGTATCACGGGTGATCAACGCCTACTCCGCTACTGCGATCGGGCATCTCGCAGTATCTTGCGGACCAGAGCTCCCGTCTCGACCTGATTTAACGATCGTTCCTGCCAGAGTTTACTGGACTTCTGCAACTCCAGCTTCCCCTTTCGAGGACCCAGCTGGACTGCAGTCGGTCGGATTGAGGGACCAAGGGTATGTGTCCGTTCCGACACAACCCACCTCTTCCTACCTCGGTTCTCAGTGTAGCTAGCACTGCGGGTGTTCCTTTGGCCGGTCATGTTCCCCCGAGCACCGGGCTGAACCGAAGAAGGTACCTGCACATACATATAGGACTTCCTATGGTGTGACAGGCTTTCCGCTACCTGACCTGAACCCCGAACCGTTATTTCAGCGAATCTCTGCGCCCTTGGGCTGGTGGACTTATCATCGGGCTTCCCCTCATAGCGCATGAGGAGACTGGAATGGAAAGTAGTAGACTTTCCCAGGATCACCACTCCATAGTGCTTGTGGAGCCCCACTTTATCCACTAGGAATGGGCCCTGCCACCCGATTTCGAATTCGTTCCCCTCGATTGGGAGGAGTACTAGAACTCGGTCTCCAACCTCTAAGGATATCTTCGTCTTCGTCCGTTTCTCAGGTGTGCATTTACGGCACTCCGGACAAGACCTAATATACCTGCGCACGTCGCCTGTCATTCCCGGCCACCAATAGTACCGGGATAGACATTTACTGGTTGTCCCTACAGTCAGATGTCCGGTTGGGGACCTGACATGTACCGTTCGCAGCAGATTAGCTCTGAAGCTCTCAGGAACCAACTTACGTTCCCTCTGCCTTTTCTCTGGTCCAGTCTGAATTACCGGTGACTGGTTATCAGAGTTGAACGTACCCTGAGTTAACAGGTTTTCATTGTTGGGCAACCATTCCGAACAAGGACACTCCCTCGCATCCTTGCTCCGAGCATTACTCCTTCTATCCGGGTGAGTATTTCGGAGACTTACCTTTTCGAGACCCTCTACCTCTGTACCTCTGACCTGCCTAGACTTATGGATGCTAGGGTGTTCTGGTTCGCCCAGAAACACGTACTTCCGGCCAAGAATTAGGGGATAGAGAGGATCCGGTACGACTGCCGCCTGAATGCGTCCAGTAACGTACTTGCTCCGAATCTCCACATTGGCAATCGGGCAACGTAGCGCTACAGCACTCCTACTGGCTGGCTGTATCTCCGTCATCTCCCCGGTGAGTTGCTCTGGGCCTGTCAGGTGGGATGCAATTACAGCTGAAAATTGCAATCCCGTGTCGTAGAGGCACAACACCTGTCGCCCATTCACTTCTACTCTCTCAACCACTGGAGGTCGTCTAGTTTCTCCATTCCCATCAACCGACTTCACTTTCCTGCACGATCTATCCCTAACCTCAGCAAGACAAGCAAAGTGAAAGTCCTTGGGCTTACTCTTACACTCACTCGTATTGTGAGTGCTGGACTTGCAGAATTTGCACCAACGTTCACTCCACTTCCTCTTTGGAGAACTAGGTGGGCTATTCTTACCTTGGTTGACGTTAGAGATCTTCTCTAAAGAGCCTACCTGTTTCTTTGGTTCATCAGAACCTTGGGTCTTCTTTGACTTCTTCTTTGACTTACCTTGATCCGGATCTTTCGATCTCGGATCTGTTGGACTGGTGTCCCCAGTCTCGCCATAGACTTCAACGTATCTTTCGGCTAACTTGGTGACTATATCCAATCTCTCAGCCCCATTCTCACCTAAGAAGTTTCGCAAGGGTTTAGACATTTGCATTCGCATCTGATCTACAACCATCAACTCACGCAAACTTTCATACTCCTCATTAAATCCGGCCAAGGCCATCCATTTAAGAAGGTATGAGTTCAATCTCACACTGTATGCTGAAAACAGTTCACCAGGTTCTCGCTTCGCCGTTCGAAACTTCCTTCGGTATGAGTGCGCTGTGATCTCGAATCTCTTCAAGAGAGCCGCTTTCAATGCCGGGTAATCATTCTGTAAACCCGGTGGTAAGCGTGCATACACCTCATAACCTTCGGCACGGAGTCCCTGGGAGAGTTTCAAACACCATTTCTGTTTGTCTAGACCCATTGCAATAGACATGGCTTCATACTTCTCTAAGTATTGGTCTATCCGTTCCTTCTCGGGTTCGAACGGCTGTAAAGGCCATTTCATAGCCTGGTAGTCACGTCTACTGGTTGACTCTGAGCCAGGAGGTACACCTCCTCCCATAGCTCCATCAGTTACACCTGTAGCAGGCACTTGTGCCTCAAGTAGCTTCATTCGATACTCATGGTCACGTTTTTCTTTCTCGGCTTCCAACTCAAGCCGTTTCATTTCAGTATCAGCCGCTATCCTCTTTTCCTCAAGAGCCACTTTACTGGCTTCCAGTTCTCTTTCTGCTCTCCTCCTCTCTCTTTCCTCTTGGCGAAAATTTCTTTCCACCTCTTGGACATAGGATTTCAAAGCATCTCCTTCAAGACCAGACTTACGTCCAGTTTCCTGAACTTTGTCCAAGTCTAACTCTTGGGTAGACATGTTGACTATGATAGGTGGGTACTCAAGTATGTGTGTGTGAAGCAATACAATGAATCAATAATCAATAGTACTAACTAATCACCACAACACAAATGTCCGTCAGACAGTTAGGAAATAGGTAGAAGTAGTAGAATCTTATGTAGACTGTAGTAGAGGATAAAGACAAAGTCCCTATCCCTAAGTGAGAGGTCTACAACACACAAAGATCTTGGAATAATCCCGGACGGGCCCCCACTCTGTAACGGAGTGTTTCGGGTTCACCTTGGGTAGTGAGAGTGAACCACACCCGAGGTGTCTCTAGCACTCCCGTGTATTCTAGCCCCAGGGGTTGGACGAGCAGATACACTTTTTTTTTTTCTCTGTGGTTGATCTCAGGTTATTTAGTTACGTCTACACACCCCTCCAGATTCTAGACCCCCACTAACTACCTACACCTGTTGAACAATGAACACTTAGGCATCGTCCGAGACCACACTCAATCATTATACAAAGAGCAAGTCAACTTACATAAAGTTTATTCTACCCTTGAGAATATAGAACTGAAATGAACCTCCTGATAGAAGAATCTATTTACACAAATAGAAGATAGAGTAGAGAAAGACTTAGAGATGTAGGTGTCTTCATCGAGTTGAGAAGTAGAGTGGATGCAGATGTCCCGTCCAGTCGGTCCGCCACTCACCCGGCTTCCTTCCAGTGAGATGACTAGAACCTTGGAGACCACTCCGTCTCCCGAACGTGGAACCACAACAATAGAGTCACTGCTGGACCACACTTCACTGGACCAACTGCATCTATAACACTCCCACGGAGTCACTGGTAATACAGTTCTCGAACACAACCGAGTTGGAGACAATCTTCCTGGACTTGGCTCCAAGTATTGGTTACTTCGATGAACTAAATAGTCACTGACCAACCGAATGGTCTGTCACTCATAGCACAGTCCCACTGCAGAACCGATATGGCATTGACCAATTCAATGGTCTCTTACAGTCACACTTTGTAGGATCAGATATGGCTACTGAAAAGTTACTGAGTCCTTCTAGAACACAGTTGATAATCTGGATACGGAAACAGTACATGAATAGAATCAGACATCTATTTTACGGAAACAATTCAGGTTGGACTATAATCCCTAGTCCCTTCCACCGGGTTACACTTGACACACGTCCATACTGGTGTAGTTCTTCTCAAGACCTGCCACTCGAGCTGTCCAAAGAACCATTCAAGTGTCTGAAGATTAGTTACTTCTGCGTTTAGGCAGAACCCCCGTCATAATAGACGGACCGGTGTTTCCTGTCGTGGAGCATGACCACTCAAAATGCTGAAATGTTCCTGGCAAAAACAGAGTATCTTCTATTTTAAAACGATCACAAACCATCACTTCCCACACGTGCACCTTCAGGGCAGTTGTATGTTTTGAAGCAAACTTCACGCATGGTGCATCACATTGGGTACCTGGTGTGGTTGAGTCTGGCGTGATAGGTAAAGAACTGAACCCTTCGCTCTGTCACACGAAGTGGTTTCCTGCCAACAGCAATTATAGTTGACTGGTTCCTCAACAGGCAAACTCCTGAAAAGGAAGAGCGACCGGTGAGAGTATACTGGCCCAAACATTAGTCCACATGCATCCTACCAAAACTACTCAACCCTCAGTCATGCTAGTTAGTTATTCATATAACCAAAGCATTATCTCTATATGGAGAGTAGTCAAGCATGGGTTCACAAATGTCAGCTGGCCTCACAGAACAGCCCGTCAAACAGAGCAAGAAATCAGAATGACGAGTCTGATCATTGGTCTCACCTATCCCTAATCATCTACCAGTCGTCGCTAACGTCAGTAATGATACCAGGCTGTTATTGTTCTAATTTAATCGAACTAAACAAATAGGTAAAGAGTCCCTAGACTCGTTCCTAACATCATCAATGTACATTAAGAAACATAACTTTGATCAATATACCATCCCTCGGGATATAGGAATAGTACATGATCACATCCAATATGTACACAAGCCTGTTTGCTGGTGGGACCACCTGCCCACGCCACAGCAAACTCTTCTTATCAGACTCTACCTTAGAGTCAAGAAGCCTTCTTGAGAATACATGTTCCCCACATGTTCCAAGGGTACTGTTCCAGTTCTGTCCTCCCAAGTGGTTTAGCCTTGGCCTGGACTGAACTTCATCGTTGGTTTGGTCTACCAACACATACTTTCATAACTTGCTTTCACATCCCCATATTCTATATTTCCCCAGTCTCATACAGCCTCCTGCATCCTTCCATACTTCCAGCACCTTAGCATTCACTCGCACTAGCGCCAGTATGAAAGAAACAGGATAGCTTAGACAAGATTTCAGAACGCATATTTACATCGCGACGGCACGCAGTGTTATCACGCGTCCAGCTATTCGGTGTTCGGAATTACCCCAGGAAGTATCACATGCTATGACCTAATATATATACACAATGTCACATCATATATATATAGATATAGCACCAAAGCCACTTACCTTTCCACAGAAATCCGCTGGTCCACACAATGAATTCACTATTAAGTTATTACACAATAGTGACATCATTCCTGGTGGCACAGAACTAAGTTCTTCCTTTACTTAGTAACTAAGCACAATTTTGTCTGAATCTCCACCTACCAACTTACCTGGTTTTCTAACCGTTCTTCTGGCTTCAGCAACTGACTGACATAATCTAAGTTTCCATCCGGCACAAGTAACTAGGTTTTATTCTAACACAGCAACCTAATAGATGCAACGATTGGCAATATATGGTACATATATTTGGAACCCAAATCGCCCACATCACATTACGGCGTTCCTAACGGCTGATTCGCGAGCACACGGTAAACAAACCCACGATTAATTGTCACCTGCGTTATCGATCGGTTTGCTAATTAGTATGCAAGGACATCCGCATAGGTAATGAGGTTAGAACAATGGCGTGTGGAACACACGTACAAAGTTAAATGATTTAACCAAATATCTACCTGGATGGTGAAACCAGCTCTCCAGTCAGCTTCCGAACTGTTCAAGGGCTTCTCAGCTTCCTTTTCATAACAGTCAGCCGAATCATGGTTGAGGTGAGACGCAACACAAAAATGGCTCACATTCAGGCCAGCGTCTGTTCTCTTCGAACAAAAGTAAGTGAATGGCTGGTTTAGCCAATTTCCCGCTTCGTGCCAACTCGATGCGCACAAGAAGCGAGTGCTTCTTGAGAAAAGATACTTTCTCGGGAAAACGTCATTCCCCGCCTAGAGTTTCTAGATCTCTCTGCACGGGAAGTTAGAGCGATACCCAGCATCACGGGTTACTCGAATTCCGGTGTTTCGAGACGATTCTAGATAATAAGTCCTCCATCGGCTTCCCTCAGTCTATTTCTAGCTGGGAAAGTCCCCGATGACGCGCCAAAATAGTGCGGGATCTTGACGACCCAAGACAGATAAACGCGTTTCGTCACAGATAGTATAACTTCCAAAACCAGGACAGATGCGGTTTTTTTTGCAGTGACTTACCTTAATCGCATTATCTTCTGGTGATTATACTGTGAACATTTTCCCAAAATTGGATTACGGCCAGAATCAAGCAGAACGGAACCTCCAGGGTGAGATCAGTCCATTTCTATGTTTGCTGTCCTGTGTTTTGGCCGTATTGATGAGGCGAGAAAGTATACGGCACATACGAATTCCTGAGTCATATATTGCATTCACCATAGCAGACACTACCAACTACATATACACATTCAATACATACAACTGACATAGTTTTCAACAATAAACATGTTATTAATTGTTGGAGGAAACTGTTGTCAGGGTATGTTATGAAGGATTGCGAGAGAGAGAGAGAGAGAGAGAGAGAGAGAGAGAGAGAGAGATAGTGTATGGAAGACGGAAGGGAGGAGTGTAGACAAAAGTCATTCAATAGTTCCAATAGTAGAAGGATATTAAAGGTGTGCTTGTGGAGTCCACTTTCCTCCAGGGACGACAAGCGACATTAAATGGTGGAGCAGCGAAGTACCACAAATGCTTAGTGGAACCATGCCTAGCAGGGTACCTGCATATAGGTACATTAAATGGTAGATGCATAGCGGGGCAGCACATAATACCCACATTAACTGGAGTGCAAGCGAGGTACTTCAACGGCATAAGGATACTTGCCTAGCAGGGTACTTGAAGCGTGGTACCGGCATATTGGTACATACATATTGGGATATACCTATGAGTATGCATATTGATGACTTTTAATGGAAGGATGTCCATGGGATATATGGTGCCATTTCATTTATGTTAAAGACATTACATTAATGCTGGTGACTTTACAGTGAGAAAGAGCCAGACAGGACGAAAGGGAATAGGTGTTAAGACATATTACCTAGTTGTGCACACTTTCACACGTCTACATAGGTCTTCATCCTAAATGTCATCTTGTGGTTGAGAGAGTGGTTGTGATGTAATGTGTGGTGTCGTAGATAAATAATATTTAGATATACATAGGAGAAATTGATATAGGTTCTAATAGATTATCTGGTTTTAGTGAGTACTTCTTTACTGCCTTAAGGTGTCTTTACTCAACTTGCGGACTTACCTGCTTTAACTATGGCCACTCCCAAAATAACTACCGCCGAACTGAGGGCTAACGGAGAGAAAATTGGGTTATCTGGTTCGGAACTAACTGATTACATACATGAAAGGGAGCGAGAATTTCGCCAAGCAGAAAGGGAAGATCGAAAGGCCCAGTTGGAAGCAGAAAGGGAAGATCAAAAGGACCAGTTGGAAGCAGAAGAAGCCACAAAGATCAGAGAACATGAATACCGCATGAGGGAGCTAGAACTCAAAACACAAACTAAGGGAGAAATAGATGGAGTGGAAGGGAGTTCATCTTCACAGGGTTCAACCAACATGAGTGGACCTAGCTACCATGCAATGAAGTTTCCCTTAGCTGTTTATGATGAGTCTAAAGAAAAATTTGACAACTATGCGAATCGCTTTGAAGCAATGTCATCCGCTATGGGACTGGATAGAAGCAAATGGGCTCTTAAATTATCCCAGGGTTTAATAGGGTCGGGTTTCGAGATTTACACACGCTTACCACCAGGACATGAAAATAATTATGAGGAATTAAAAGCCGCTTTGATGAAGCATTATGAAATCACAGCACAAACGTATCGGAAGAAGTTTAGATCGTCCAGAAGAGAGCCGGGAGAGCTATTCGCCGCCTACAGCTTAAGGCTGAAATCATACCTCCAAAAATGGATAGATTTGACAGAGTTCAAGCGGGACTATGAGAGTCTGGAAGAGCTCATGGTGGTCGACCAGATGCGACAGCAAATGTCAGAACCACTGAAGACTTTTTTAGGAGAACAAGGGGCGGAACGGCTGGACGTTGTGAATAAGCTAGCGGAAAGATTCGTAGAAGTCCATGGGGAAGCTAAAGAAATCAATATACCCATCACAAAAGGCCAGGAGAAACAAGACCGAAAGAAATGTAAAAACGGGGAAGGAGAAAAAGTGGAACCTTATATAAAGACGTCAATGGAGAGTTCGGAGAAGGTGAAGGAAGGAAACCAGAACACCTCGAATTCTCCAGCTAAACGACCGTGGTCCGAGAAGTGGTGTTCAATCTGCAAGGTGCCCTCTCATAACACAAAGGACTGCAGATCGAAACCGAAAATTTATCACTTCGCGGCATGCCAAGTGATTCATAAAAAGGTGATCACCAACAAGGCTGAGGTAGGCGGAGAAGCTCTGACCAAAGAGAGCCCACGGAAAGTTTGGAAGGGAAAATGGTGCACACACTGCAGGTCGAAAACACATAATACTGTGGACTGCCGATGCAAGGAAAAGGTCGAGGAGGTGGAATACACTCCGGACCAAGAGAGACCACCTGTGGTTGAACTGATTGAAGTCAATGGCCAGCAGGTGGCTTGTCTCTACGATTCAGGATTGGATGGGGAAGCTGTGGTTGACGCCAGCCTGGTACACCCAGACCAACTTACAGGGGAGTCCATAGAGATACAACCGGCAATGAGGAGTGCTGTTACCATGTTACCATGACGCTGCCAATTGCCAAGGTGGAGATTAAGTCTAGGTACGTCACGGGCATTATTCCAGCAGCTGTATTATCGGACTCCTTATTTCCCATGATCATTGGCACTAAATATGTCTTTTTGGGGGTGCCCAAACAGCCAGCCCACAGGGGAGCAGTAGCCAGTGGATCCCAAGGAAAGGAAAAAGAGGCAGAGACACTATGCGACAACTCAGTGCTAGAGGAATTGCATACTGCCCAGAGGAAGGACACTACATTGCGTCCTTGCTACAGGAAGCTGCAAAGAAGTGCTGAGCCACCAGAACGGGGACAGTACTTTCTGAAGAATCGACTACTCTATCGGAGAGCTGGGAGGGGAGACAACCTGCAAGAGCAGTGGGTGGTTCCAGAGACCCACCGTCCTCACATTCTTTAGAGTGGACACATCATAGCCGAGAATCGACATATGGGTGTCAGAGAGACATTGCAGCAGATTTCAGGCCATTATTGCTGGCCAGGAATGACCGGTGATGTACGCCGGTGGGTGAAATCTTGTTCAGAGTGCCAGAAAGCACCACCCAACAAGTGGACTAAGAGTAAAATAGCTATTAAAGTGGAAGACCAAGTGGAAGTGTGGGGTCCAGCAGAGACCAATATAATCCAAGTTGGATGGAAAGGACCTTATCCTGTGAAAAAGGTGGTGTCCAAACACATCTACAAAATCCGGATCTGGGAAGAACTGAAAAATCTCCCTAGGCATCTCATTAAGAAATATGAGGAGAGATCCGGGAGTAAAGCTTCGCACCTTATGGTGATGGCAGCCATTAAGACAAAGGTTACAAGTCCAGACGAAGACCAGAGATCACCAGTACTATATAGGAGGGCATATGGGAAAGTACGTGATAGGTCAGATTTACCCAACGAAGGGAGGAGGGAAATCACACGTCAGGGAAGGGACAAGAGTGAAACTTTCACTAGTAACCAAGTTCAGAAGGGGTGGGTAACGTCGGGAAAGGCAAGAAATACCCAGGACTCCCACCGAAGATTGGCTGACCAGATCCAATATCGTCCGAGATGGTCCTGTAAGCAAAAGTCCAGGAGGATTGGGAAAGACGACTCTGTCCAAAGAGGAAGAGGCGAAAAATCCCCAGATGCAAAGCTTGGGGAAACCAAGAGGATATGGAGACAGTGTTACAGTCAGGATGGGACGATCCGTCTGTATTGTGAGCCGTCGTTTACGCAAGTCGAAAGTAGGTCGACCGGACGTACAGGAGCGATGTGCCAACACTAGTGTCTATCATGAGTAGTATAGTAGGGGCAATGTGAGCGCCTACTGCATGAGGAGGTGATCCTTGTGAGGACCCAGTGATAGTATCAACACTTGATGTTCATAGCTACTTCACAGAAGCTCAACGCAAGGGTGATGAGATGGTCGTTGTTACTACAGCAGTACAACTTCACAGAGGAATACATCCCTGGTAAGGAGAATGTAGGAGCGGATTTCTTATCTAGACATCCAACTCCAGAGGAAGAGGAATAGGTGGGAGGATCATAGGAATCAAACCTACAGTGAGGAAGAGTCGACGCGGTCAACTCTCTTAAGAGAGGGCCTATGTGACGGGATACTGTGAGTTAATGATTCCCTGATAAACGAGTAAGATTAATTACAATGTATGAGGAGGGTTAACAATCGAGTTTTCTGTCTTGAACGAGGACAAAGGGCTGGTCATTGACCGAAAGGTAGAGATATCAGGGACAGGTGTTCGCAGAGGTCAGTGACTGCCGATCTTATCGGCCGACAAGACGGAGTCACGAATACATCGGAACGGGGAAAACACACAAATCGGTGTAATCTATTTGAAGATGAATAGTGATGAACGACGGAAACAGCGGAGGAACAGAATAGCGCGAGCAATTGACGTATACGTGACTTCACAGACGTTTGATGTGGGGAGGGACGGCTAAAATTGATTGTGGATCAAAAACAGCGGAGGATTTGACACTGAGTATAAATGAGTGGAAAACTTGTTTTGGAGCAGAGTGTGCTAGCAAACTGGACGGAAAGCTGGATTTATGTGTCCTGTAATAGAAAAGAAATATCATCCCTTGCAATGGTATAGAGTGCTTATGTGCTGATAGATTTCAATTCTGGGATTTACATAAATTCTATATATAAGGTAACCTAACCTTAGGGTAATCGTATAGCATAGGGAAATAGGCGGTTGTTCTTGACTTGTAGCATTTCTTTCGTTTATCTAATTGATTAAACTTTAGGGCACTCATTAATCTTATGTCAGAGTGTCTTTCGAGGGCTTCTCAATATGGCTAGAGAAGGACACTCACATGAGAAGAAGTTTGAAGCAGATTCATCTCACCTGTTTGTATATATGTCGCCAGGTTTCATAATACTCCTGACCTGGTCAGAAAAGAGTAAAGACCCTAACGTTACAGGTGCAGGGAAAGTATGTCACTAGAGAAAATTCAACCTAGCCATTCACTAATCGTGGGCTAACATAACGAATGACAAGTAACAGGTTTTTGTGAAACCCAGTGAAAGAACTGTAATTATAATAAAACAGAGAGTTCCAAACTGTATGAAATTACACTGGGAAAACAAATATACATCTTTCCGAATGAGAGACAGTGTGTAGAACATTTACCATAGCAATAGACATTGATAGACAATGGTGATGTGTGTTTTCGTGATGGATGGTACAACTTCCAAAACCAGGACAGATGCGGTTTTTTTGCAGTGACTTACCTTAATCGCATTATCTTCTGGTGATTATACTGTGAACATTTTCCCAAAATTGGATTACGGCCAGAATCAAGCAGAACGGAACCTCCAGTGTGAGATCAGTCCATTTCTATGTTTGCTGTCCTGTGTTTTGGCCGTATTGATGAGGAGAGAAAGTATACGGCACATACGAATTCCTGAGTCATATATTGCATTCACCATAGCAGACACTACCAACTACATATACACATTCAATACATACAACTGACATAGTTTTCAACAATAAACATGTTATTAATTGTTGGAGGAAACTGTTGTCAGGGTATGTTATGAAGGATTGCGAGAGAGAGAGAGAGAGAGAGAGAGAGAGAGAGAGAGAGAGAGAGAGAGAGAGAGAGAGTGTATGGAAGACGGAAGGGAGGAGTGTAGACAAAAGTCAATCAATAGTTCCAATAGTAGAAGGATATTAAAGGTGTGCTTGTGGAGTCCACTTTTCTCCAGGGACGACAAGCGACATTAAATGGTGGAGCAGCGAAGTACCACAAATGCTTAGTGGAACCATGCCTAGCAGGGTACCTGCATATAGGTACATTAAATGGTAGATGCATAGCGGGGCAGCACATAATACCCACATTAACTGGAGTGCAAGCGAGGTACTTCAACGGCATAAGGATACTTGCCTAGCAGGGTACTTGAAGAGTGGTACCGGCATATTGGTACATACATATTGGGATATACCTATGAGTATGCATATTGATGACTTTTAATGGAAGGATGTCCATGGGATATATGGTGCCATTTCATTTATGTTAAAGACATTACATTAATGCTGGTGACTTTACAGTGAGAAAGAGCCAGACAGGACGAAAGGGAATAGGTGTTAAGACATATTACCTAGTTGTGCACACTTTCACACGTCTACATAGGTCTTCATCCTAAATGTCATCTTGTGGTTGAGAGAGTGGTTGTGATAATGACAAGTAACAGGTTTTTGTGAAACCCAGTGAAAGAACTGTAATTATAATAAAACAGAGAGTTCCAAACTGTATGCAATTACACTGGGAAAACAAATATACATCTTTCCGAATGAGAGACAGTGTGTAGAACATTTACCATAGCAATAAACATTGATAGACAATGGTGATGTGTGTTTTCGTGATGGATGGTATAACTTCCAAAAGCAGGACAGATGCGGTTTTTTTGCAGTGACTTACCTTAATCGCATTATCTTCTGGTGATTATACTGTGAACATTTTCCCAAAATTTGATTACGTCCAGAATCAAGCAGAACGGAACCTCCAGGGTGAGATCAGTCCATTTCTATGTTTGCTGTTCTGTGTTTTGGCCGTATTGATGAGGAGAGAAAGTATACGGCACATACGAATTCCTGAGACATATATTGCATTCACCATAGCAGACACTACCAACTACATAAGTAGTATATAGGGAGGTTACGAGGCGGTTTGAGCAATGAGCAATGAGATATACAAAGAAAATAGAAGGAGGTGCGGGAGGTGCGGGGAGGTGCCGGAATAAAATAGTAAGCTCAAAGAAGGGGAGTGGGGGAACATAATTTATGCATAATCGATTGGTTTGCGCCGGCTGTTTCGGGTTGATATATTCGTATCTTTGATAAGATCGGCGAACATCTGTCAGCAAAAAGTCGATATTGTCCGTACCAGAAATAATGTGGTTTGTAAATTACACCTGTCGGCTATAGGTGACGTTTTTAAGCAGATCATCCGTATATGTAAACAATGATAAATAAATTGAGACACGGGGCTAGTTGGTACCACAGTCGCATTGCAGATGGTGCAATAACCAATTCGGTAGAGTGTGTCGGGGTATCGCCAATGTGTAACTGGGGTGTCTAATGGGTTAAGTTGGTACCATAGACCCCCTCATTTGCGGCGTCGAGTTTGAATCTCAATGCTTTTTCTTTGGTAAGGTTACCACTTAGCCACTGTATGGGTGTACCTAGTTGCCATAGCGGGGGGGGGTGTAGTTGGTCATAGTAGGATATCACCAATGTGTAACTGGGGTGTCTAGTGGGTCCCCTACCATGCGGCAGGGTCGATCCTACTGTGTGGTGGGGTAGTGTGGCAGTGGTCGAGTGTGTAGCGGGGCTAGGTGGTGCCGTAGGCATCATTTGAGAGTCGATTCACGCTGCGTGTCGATAAGGGTATCCACCCTAGGCGGCTCTTTTTAAGTGTATACTAAGCCGTAAATGTATAACAGTGGTGTCTAGTTGCCGCCATAGCGCTTGACAGGTTCGAAACCTACTGTGTGGTGGCGTAGTGTGGCATTGTGCGAGTATGTAACGGAGCTAGGTGACGTCATTGACGGTTCGAATAACGCGTCTGGTTGATAACTATACCCAACATAGGAGCCAGAGAAGCGAATCCCGCTATGTGGTGAATCTGTTAAAGTAACATTGGTGTTACGTGTTTCGTATCTTTGTTAAGGTTGGTTTACAACAGCTGTGACCAAAATATCAATATTGTCCGCAGGTGTATAGTAAAAGAAATAATGTGTATTGTGAATTAGTTGTGCTGGCGACAGTTGGTACTATTAATTATATCACCATTATATTTTAACAAAGGAGAGCTCGCTTGAATCGACCGAGGCGGGAGAGGTTACCTGACCCGTGATTTACGCTGTAATGCCCATAGCGCCAGTTTTTCTATAGCGGTTATTAGTGATCTGTAGAGACATGTAGTGGTTTATGCACTATCATTACACAGTATAAAGGAAAACTTTAAAAAAGTAAAGATGGCGACTTAGTGATATTCGTTGTTAAGGGGTTGGTGAGTTGTGAAAGGGGTAGATAAGTGCGTCCGAACACTAGCAGCATACAGTTTCAGCTCGTTAAAGGAAATCCTTAAAGAAAAAAAAGAAAAGAAAAAAGTAAAGAGGGCCCTCTATGTCGTCGTGGGTGTCGGGGTCGAATCAGATCGACCCTGATGGTGGCGTAATGTCATAACACTTAAACAACATGACCGCTAGCTGCTCTATAATGCTGCAAAACTATGTGCAGGCCTCCATCCTTTGAGATGAGTCTGATTGAGGCTTCCGGCGGTAGAGTGACTTGTGAAGCAAACAAACCGATGTGTGGCTTACAACCAATCAGGGTGTTGGTCTTAGAATTGACCCACATTTTATGTTAGACATTCACTTATTGGCTGGCAACTATACTGTGGGCGGGGCTTACTTTATGTAATGTATAACCAACTCACCAGCTCTCACTCACTTTGTGCTTTACACAAGAACGACGAACGATCGAGTCTTCAGTTTTGTGGTTATTCAACTGCTATTTGCCTTCAAGTGTAGAAAGTTCGCCAGGCACCTATTTGTCTCAGTATCCACGGACTATCATCCATATACGGACATACCGATTTAGTGGCTCTGTCTCCCAGTTTTTGGTTATTCACAGCTGACGTGTAAGAATTATCAACCAGTTTCTTACCCACCCCAATTGTAAGCAACAGCATTATTATGCCTTAGTTTACAACGGCATCTGCAAAGATTTCATCACCGATTGAAACAAAGACTGGTACAACTTGTTCGGTTTTGATACCGCATACTAAACTAGTGAACATTATATCTTGTTGTTTGAATATTTGGCATCCTAAACTAGTCAACGTCGAGTTATCTACCATTGGTGAATTGTAGAAACTAATTATATTCAACGCCATATTCAGAGGGTCAGTGTGAACAGGTTTCAAGTCGAGTGTTGATTATTTCACTATCAACTCGCTAGCGAACGTGCCTAAAAAGATGTCTACTTGTCAATCATCCGAGAACCACTTTTGTGCAACTTGTGGGAAAGGTTTAACTGAAAAGCGCAGTCTGCTTCGCCATATCCGGACCAGTCACAGTACCAAGGAGCAAGTGTATTCGTGTCAAACTTGTGGTCATCATTTTAACAGGAAAGACAATCTACAACGTCACATTACAAAAGAACACACAACACCAGGAGCAGCATCCAGTGTAAAACCAACAGAAACGTCAACACCTTTTTCACTAACATTGCGTAAGAGACCAGCGGCTACTAATAGTGAGGTGGCAGTCAGCTAGAAGAATACTAAACAAAACGAAAACGCCTATCCAGCTACCAACACACAACCCGAGGATGAAGCGGGTTCTCTACACACGTTACCAGATGATGTTAGACAAGTATGCAACGACAACTGGAGTAGTATCAAGACACATAACAGGATCAACACATATATGTCTGTCTATACATTTTTTGTTAGCCCACAGACACAACACCCTAAAGACTGGACAGAGACCTTGTACAAGATCTTTAACAATCAAAAGAGCATATTCAAAATCAACTTTAGTTATCATGTAGTCCTTAGGCACATCGAAACACAAGTTCTTCGGTTCTACCATGCATCTTCCAATAACGCTTCTGTCTTAGAAATTCCACAACTAATTCGAAACAGACAAAACTTTGACGATTTTGTCAAAACAGTACACGACCACGACATTCTTACATACGCTAGGCAACAACGTCCAAATACCAAATACACTACAGAGACTATTCCAGCTATAAGTTTTTATCTCTATCATATCCCAGAATTCTGTCTCGTTTAATAAATAACCACCGTTTTATGACCAACTTTCGACACCGTTGTACACGGTGTGTATATGAGCATACTATGTATAACATCCCATATTGCATCATCCATTTTTATACTGATATTATGTTTCTTTATATTTTGTAACATTTACTGGAAATACTGTAAAATAAACAGTTATATGTATAATAATGGCGTTCCCTTGTTGGTTTTTAGGGTTGACGGTGCATATGCGTGGCGTGTGATGTGCGGGGATTACATGTTGATGGTCAAGTCAAGAAATATTTCAACCAAACTTATAACTATATCGACCAAATAGGAAAATGTGTTAACCAAAGATGAAAACTAGGGGTCAAGTAAAGAAAAAAGTTCAAACAAGCTTATAAAAAAATAGGAAAAAATGCTAGTCAAAATAATAGAAATGGTGGTCAAATACAGAAATATATCATCCGAACTTATAACAAGTAAGAAAATATACTAGTAAAAGCAAGATATATGTCGATCGAAGTAATACAATAGGCAGAACGATGGACAAACTTATAAATATTTCACTCAGTCTTATAAAGACTAGGATAAAATGTTAGCCAAATCAAATAAAAGGCTGACCAAACTTATAATTAGCTCATCCAACATTATAAAAAGTAGGAAAAGTTGTTAGCCAAATAGGCAAAATATTGGTCAAATACACAAATATCTCAATCAAACTTATAAACAGAAGGGAAAAAGGCTAGTCAAACTAATAAAAATGGTGGCCAAATACATAAATATATCGACCAAACTTATAAAAAGTAGGAAAATGGTTAGCCAAACTGACAAAACAGTTAACAAAAATAAGCAATATTTCGACCAACATTATAAAAACATAGGGGAAATGATAACCAAACTAATTAAAAATGGTAATAAAAATAGGAAAATCTCGACCAAACTTACAAAAAGAATGAAAATTTGTAAGTCAAATGAAAAAAATATTAAACAAATAGGAAATCATATTAACCAAATAGGAAAAAAAATTATCGCTCAAACTTATAAATAGCGCCTCCAAATTTATAAAAAGTAGGAAAATGTGTTAGCTGAAAGGGGAAAATATTGGTCAAATTAAGAAACATGTCGACCGAAATAGGAAAATACGTGATTCAAAGTATAGAAACGTTGGGTAAATACAGAATGGTGTCGACCAAACTGATAAAAATCTCCACCAAATTTATGAAAAGAAGGAACATGTGTTAACCAAATGGGGAAAATGTCGGCCAAATACAGAAATATCTCCACCAAACTTATGAAAAGTAGGAAAATTTGTTAACCAAATGAGAAAAAATATTGTCCAAGTAAAGAAAGAACGCATCCAAACAGCCAAAATGTAAGAAACTTTACTAACCAAAGGTGAAAACTATTGACCAAGTAAATAAATTTATCGTCCAACCTCATAAAAGATAGGAAAATATGTTACCCAGAAGTGAAAAAGATCGGTGAAACTTATAAATGACTCGTCCAAACTTATAAAAAGTAGGGGGAAAATGTTAGCCAAATCACCTAAAAGACTGACCAAACTTATAAATATATCATCAAAACTTATCAAAGTAATAAAAATATTGGGTAAATATAGAAATATGTCGACCAAAGTTATAAAAATCTCCGGTAAATTTATAAAAAATACCAAACTTTGTTAACCAGATGTTAAAAAATATCGACCAAACTTATACAAATATCTGTCAAATTTATGAAAAGTAGGAAACTTTGTTAACCAAATGAAGAAAATTATTAACCAAAGGTAGATAAATATCGACCAAAGTAGGAAAATGTGTTAGCCAAATGGGAAAAATATTGGCCAAGTAAACACATATTTCAACCAAACTTATAAATATGTTATCCAAGCTTACAAAAAGTAGGAAAATTTGTCGACCAAGTAAGAAAATATATTACCAAAACTGAAAAAGATACTAATAAAAGGGAGAAAAGTATCAACCAAACTAAGAAATACGTGTGGTAAAGTAAGAAAAAAGTTGGCCAAAGTAATAAATACGTTAACCAAAAGAAGAAATATAAACCAAAAGGAGAAAAAATGTATAGCAAACTAAGAAATTTGCTCTCATAACGTGTCCAGTTACCCTACCAACTACCCCATTTGCTTTCACAACTTATCAAATCGTCCTATCAGCTTGACCAATTAACATCACAAATTCCCCACTGACTGTCACAATTTGACCACTTGCCATTACCACGTGTCGACTCACGCTCACAATTTACCCAAGGGGATTTACGATAGGTATTATATATCTACAATCAAGCACTCTCACATTCACAATAATAACGAAATACTGGGATTTAAGCCTGTTTTTTAATCAATTTCTTTGTTTGCAATCAAAGTATAGAAATTCCGCCAGCCATCTTGTTGTTGAAGTATCCAATGACTAAGTTTATCAGCCATATATTCGCCTACAGATTTAGCGAAGTGCTCTTCCAGGTCTTGGACATTCACATCGGAGTTGTACAAATTATCAACCAGATGCTTACCCAGACGCATGCCAAAGGTAAACAGCATAATTATTCTCCCATAGTTGATGACGTTATCACCAAAGAGTTCATCACTGATTAAAACAAAGACTTGGAAAACATGTTCGGGTTTGATACTGCCTTCTAGGCTCGTGAACAGCACAGCTTGTTGTTTGGCTATTTGACCAACTAAACCAGACAACGTCGAGTTATTTGCCTTTGTGGAATTGTAGGAACTAATAATAGTCAACGCCATATTCACCATCTCGCTATGAATTTGTTTCAAGTCAATCGTTGCTTGTGTCATTATTATACTGATAGCTAACGTTCATCAAAAGATGTCTAGCAGTCAAACTGCTGATCCATTATTGTGAAACGGTGCAAAGTGGTCAAAATGGATAATAACATAATATTTGTATAAAGAGATGGACTCGTCTCTTCTGGTTGGTCAAATTACCCAACCTACTGGAGATAAAGCGGTTGTCACCGAAACCACTAGACGCGTGTTTTAGACAAGGGATGTTCTTGTCGAACTTTACTTTTTAAATTTTAATTAACAGTGACCCGAACATGTTTTCCAAGTCTTTGTTTTAATCAGTGATGAACTCTTTGGTGATAACGTCATCAACTATGGGAGAATAATTATGCTGTTTACCTTTGGCATGCGTCTGGGTAAGCATCTGGTTGATAATTTGTACAACTCCGATGTGAATGTCCAAGACCTGGAAGAGCACTTCGCTAAATCTGTAGGCGAATATATGGCTGATAAACTTAGTCATTGGATACTTCAACCAACAACAAGATGGCTGGCGGAATTTCTATACTTTGATTGCAAACAAAGAAATTGATTAAAAAACAGGCTTAAATCCCAGTATTTCGTTATTATTGTGAATGTGAGAGCGCTTGATTGTAGATATATAATACCTATCGTAAATCCCCTTGGGTAAATTGTGAGCGTGAGTCGACACGTGGTAATGGCAAGTGGTCAAATTGTGACAGTCAGTGGGGAATTTGTGATGTTAATTGGTCAAGCTGATAGGACGATTTGATAAGTTGTGAAAGCAAATGGGGTAGTTGGTAGGGTAACTGGACACGTTATGAGAGCAAATTTCTTAGTTTGCTATACATTTTTTCTCCTTTCGGTTTATATTTCTTCTTTTGGTTAACTTATTTATTACTTTGGCCAACTTTTTTCTTACTTTACCACACGTATTTCTTAGTTTGGTTGATACTTTTCTCCCTTTTATTAGTATCTTTTTCAGTTTTGGTAATATATTTTCTTACTTGGTCGACAAATTTTCCTACTATTTGTAAGCTTGGATAACATATTTATAAGTTTGGTTGAAATATGTGTTTACTTAGCCAATATTTTTCCCATTTGGCTAACACATTTTCCTACTTTGGTCGATATTTATCTACCTTTGGTTAATAATTTTCTTCATTTGGTTAACAAAGTTTCCTACTTTTCATAAATTTGGCAGATATTTGTATAAGTTTGGTCGATATTTTTTAACATCTGGTTAACAAAGTTTGGTATTTTTCATAAATTTACCGGAGATTTTTATAACTTTGGTCGACATATTTCTATATTTACCCAATATTTTTATTACTTTGATAAGTTTTGATGATATATTTATAAGTTTGGTCAGTCTTTTAGGTGATTTGGCTAACATTTTCCCCCTACTTTTTATAAGTTTGGACGAGTCATTTATAAGTTTCACCGATCTTTTTCACTTCTGGGTAACATATTTTCCTATCTTTTATGAGGTTGGACGATAAATTTATTTACTTGGTCAATAGTTTTCACCTTTGGTTAGTAAAGTTTCTTACATTTTGGCTGTTTGGATGCGTTCTTTCTTTACTTGGACAATATTTTTTCTCATTTGGTTAACAAATTTTCCTACTTTTCATAAGTTTGGTGGAGATATTTCTGTATTTGGCCGACATTTTCCCCATTTGGTTAACACATGTTCCTTCTTTTCATAAATTTGGTGGAGATTTTTATCAGTTTGGTCGACACCATTCTGTATTTACCCAACGTTTCTATACTTTGAATCACGTATTTTCCTATTTCGGTCGACATGTTTCTTAATTTGACCAATATTTTCCCCTTTCAGCTAACACATTTTCCTACTTTTTATAAATTTGGAGGCGCTATTTATAAGTTTGAGCGATAATTTTTTTCCTATTTGGTTAATATGATTTCCTATTTGTTTAATATTTTTTTCATTTGACTTACAAATTTTCATTCTTTTTGTAAGTTTGGTCGAGATTTTCCTATTTTTATTACCATTTTTAATTAGTTTGGTTATCATTTCCCCTATGTTTTTATAATGTTGGTCGAAATATTGCTTATTTTTGTTAACTGTTTTGTCAGTTTGGCTAACCATTTTCCTACTTTTTATAAGTTTGGTCGATATATTTATGTATTTGGCCACCATTTTTATTAGTTTGACTAGCCTTTTTCCCTTCTGTTTATAAGTTTGATTGAGATATTTGTGTATTTGACCAATATTTTGCCTATTTGGCTAACAACTTTTCCTACTTTTTATAATGTTGGATGAGCTAATTATAAGTTTGGTCAGCCTTTTATTTGATTTGGCTAACATTTTATCCTAGTCTTTATAAGACTGAGTGAAATATTTATAAGTTTGTCCATCGTTCTGCCTATTGTATTACTTCGATCGACATATATCTTGCTTTTACTAGTATATTTTCTTACTTGTTATAAGTTCGGATGATATATTTCTGTATTTGACCACCATTTCTATTATTTTGACTAGCATTTTTTCCTATTTTTTTATAAGCTTGTTTGAACTTTTTTCTTTACTTGACCCCTAGTTTTCATCTTTGGTTAACACATTTTCCTATTTGGTCGATATAGTTATAAGTTTGGTTGAAATATTTCTTGACTTGACCATCAACATGTAATCCCCGCACATCACACGACACGCATATGCACCGTCAACCCTAAAAACCAACAAGGGAACGCCATTATTATACATATAACTGTTTATTTTACAGTATTTCCAGTAAATGTTACAAAATATAAAGAAACATAATATCAGTATAAAAATGGATGATGCAATATGGGATGTTATACATAGTATGCTCATATACACACCGTGTACAACGGTGTCGAAAGTTGGTCATAAAACGGTGGTTATTTATTAAACGAGACAGAATTCTGGGATATGATAGAGATAAAAACTTATAGCTGGAATAGTCTCTGTAGTGTATTTGGTATTTGGACGTTGTTGCCTAGCGTATGTAAGAATGTCGTGGTCGTGTACTGTTTTGACAAAATCGTCAAAGTTTTGTCTGTTTCGAATTAGTTGTGGAATTTCTAAGACAGAAGCGTTATTGGAAGATGCATGGTAGAACCGAAGAACTTGTGTTTCGATGTGCCTAAGGACTACATGATAACTAAAGTTGATTTTGAATATGCTCTTTTGATTGTTAAAGATCTTGTACAAGGTCTCTGTCCAGTCTTTAGGGTGTTGTGTCTGTGGACTAACAAAAAATGTATAGACAGACATATATGTGTTGATCCTGTTATGTGTCTTGATACTACTCCAGTTGTCGTTGCATACTTGTCTAACATCATCTGGTAACGTGTGTAGAGAACCCGCTTCATTCTCGGGTTGTGTGTTGGTAGCTGGATAGGCGTTTTCGTTTTGTTTAGTATTCTTCTAGCTGACTGCCACCTCACTATTAGTAGCCGCTGGTCTCTTACGCAATGTTAGTGAAAAAGGTGTTGACGTTTCTGTTGGTTTTACACTGGATGCTGCTCCTGGTGTTGTGTGTTCTTTTGTAATGTGACGTTGTAGATTGTCTTTCCTGTTAAAATGATGACCACAAGTTTGACACGAATACACTTGCTCCTTGGTACTGTGACTGGTCCGGATATGGCGAAGCAGACTGCGCTTTTCAGTTAAACCTTTCCCACAAGTTGCACAAAAGTGGTTCTCGGATGATTGACAAGTAGACATCTTTTTAGGCACGTTCGCTAGCGAGTTGATAGTGAAATAATCAACACTCGACTTGAAACCTGTTCACACTGACCCTCTGAATATGGCGTTGAATATAATTAGTTTCTACAATTCACCAATGGTAGATAACTCGACGTTGACTAGTTTAGGATGCCAAATATTCAAACAACAAGATATAATGTTCACTAGTTTAGTATGCGGTATCAAAACCGAACAAGTTGTACCAGTCTTTGTTTCAATCGGTGATGAAATCTTTGCAGATGCCGTTGTAAACTAAGGCATAATAATGCTGTTGCTTACAATTGGGGTGGGTAAGAAACTGGTTGATAATTCTTACACGTCAGCTGTGAATAACCAAAAACTGGGAGACAGAGCCACTAAATCGGTATGTCCGTATATGGATGATAGTCCGTGGATACTGAGACAAATAGGTGCCTGGCGAACTTTCTACACTTGAAGGCAAATAGCAGTTGAATAACCACAAAACTGAAGACTCGATCGTTCGTCGTTCTTGTGTAAAGCACAAAGTGAGTGAGAGCTGGTGAGTTGGTTATACATTACATAAAGTAAGCCCCGCCCACAGTATAGTTGCCAGCCAATAAGTGAATGTCTAACATAAAATGTAGGTCAATTCTAAGACCAACACCCTGATTGGTTGTAAGCCACACATCGGTTTGTTTGCTTCACAAGTCACTCTACCGCCGGAAGCCTCAATCAGACTCATCTCAAAGGATGGAGGCCTGCACATAGTTTTGCAGCATTATAGAGCAGCTAGCGGTCATGTTGTTTAAGTGTTATGACATTACGCCACCATCAGGGTCGATCTGATTCGACCCCGACACCCACGACGACATAGAGGGCCCTCTTTACTTTTTTCTTTTCTTTTTTTTCTTTAAGGATTTCCTTTAACGAGCTGAAACTGTATGCTGCTAGTGTTCGGACGCACTTATCTACCCCTTTCACAACTCACCAACCCCTTAACAACGAATATCACTAAGTCGCCATCTTTACTTTTTTAAAGTTTTCCTTTATACTGTGTAATGATAGTGCATAAACCACTACATGTCTCTACAGATCACTAATAACCGCTATAGAAAAACTGGCGCTATGGGCATTACAGCGTAAATCACGGGTCAGGTAACCTCTCCCGCCTCGGTCGATTCAAGCGAGCTCTCCTTTGTTAAAATATAATGGTGATATAATTAATAGTACCAACTGTCGCCAGCACAACTAATTCACAATACACATTATTTCTTTTACTATACACCTGCGGACAATATTGATATTTTGGTCACAGCTGTTGTAAACCAACCTTAACAAAGATACGAAACACGTAACACCAATGTTACTTTAACAGATTCACCACATAGCGGGATTCGCTTCTCTGGCTCCTATGTTGGGTATAGTTATCAACCAGACGCGTTATTCGAACCGTCAATGACGTCACCTAGCCCCGTTACATACTCGCACAATGCCACACTACGCCACCACACAGTAGGTTTCGAACCTGTCAAGCACTATGGCGGCAACTAGACACCACTGTTATACATTTACGGCTTAGTATACACTTAAAAAGAGCCGCCTAGGGTGGATACCCTTATCGACACGCAGCGTGAATCGACTCTCAAATGATGCCTACGGCACCACCTAGCCCCGTTACACACTCGACCACTGCCACACTACCCCACCACACAGTAGGATCGACCCTGCCGCATGGTAGGGGACCCACTAGACACCCCAGTTACACATTGGTGATATCCTACTATGACCAACTACACACCCCCTATGGCAACTAGGTACACCCATAAAGTGGCTAAGTGGTAACCTTACCAAAGAAAAAGCATTGAGATTCGAACTCGACGCCGCAAATGAGGGGGTCTATGGTACCAACTTAACCCATTAGACACCCCAGTTACACATTGGCGATACCCCGACACACTCTACCGAATTGGTTATTGCACCATCTGCAATGCGACTGTGGTACCAACTAGCCCCGTGTCTCAATTTATTTATCATTGTTTACATATACGGATGATCTGCTTAAAAACGTCACCTATAGCCGACAGGTGTAATTTACAAACCACATTATTTCTGGTACGGACAATATCGACTTTTTGCTGACAGATGTTCGCCGATCTTATCAAAGATACGAATACATCAACCCGAAACAGCCGGCGCAAACCAATCGATTATGCATAAATTATGTTCCCCTTCTCCCCTTTTATTCCGGCACCTCCCCGCACCTCCCGCACCTCCTTCTATTTTCTTTGTATATCTCATTGCTCATTGCTCAAACCGCCTCGTAACCTCCCTATATACTACTTACATATACACATTCAATACATACAACTGACATAGTTTTCAACAATAAACATGTTATTAATTGTTGGAGGAAACTATATATATATATATATATATATATATATATATATATATATATATATATATATATATATATATATATATATATATATAGAGAGAGAGAGAGAGAGAGAGAGAGAGAGAGAGTGTATGGAAGACGGAAGGGAGGAGTGTAGACAAAAGTCATTCAATAGTTCCAATAGTAGAAGGATATTAAAGGTGTGCTTGTGGAGTCCACTTTCCTCCAGAGACGACAAGCGACACTCCCCAACACACGCCATCAGATGCAAGATAAACTAACGAGACAAACCTAGACACAACCATGTCTAGCTGCTGCAAAGGATTGTGACAGCTGGTGTTGATTGCAAACGTTCTGTAAAGGATATGCAACTAACTTTTTTAATGTCTAAATATTCATAAGGAGAAAAAAAAAACAATATTCATAAGGAAAAAAACAAAGGACATAACTCAAGCAAATGATAACCTCTCATGACGAAGGCAACTTCAAGAGGGGGAATCATATCGTCTATTTAGGTAGCAATGTTAATAAAGATGGGGAAACATATAGAGATATTAACATAAGAATACAAAAGGCGTGAGGGACTTTCGTGGCACAGGATGATTGGGGATGTCGAATGAAATTAAACAGAGTACTAAACTTAAAATTTTTAACTCTAGCATTAAATCAGCATTGCTATATGAATGAGAAGTATGGAGAACAACTAAAACAGTTACTAATAAACCGCATACTGTACATACATACATCAGCTGGTGTCTATTGTCCAACAATGGCATGACAGAATCGCCAATGTCAGGCTCACGGAGAGAATTAAGCACATTCCAGTTAATCAAAACGTTCGGAAAAGACAACCGCGCTGGATATGATACATATTAAGAAAACCTGTTGATTATGTAACTAGCAGATGTTTTTTTTTTCTCTGGAACCCATAGGGTTAAAGGTTTAGAGGTGGGGGGGGGGGGGATATTCTTCTTCTTCTTCTTCTTCAGCGTTCCGAGCCATTGAGGTTCTATGCTGCTGATATAATCCGTCTCCATTCGTCTCTCTGGTTGACCTTCTCTTGCCCGTCGTTGATTCCAAGTGCTTGTAGGTCTGTAGTGTATTAGTAGTCTGTAGTGTAGGGGATATTCGGATAAAAGAATTAAAAGTCAACGATGAATAATGTTAAATGGTTCGGCCACATAACTAGGCTACCAGTTAACAGTCTACCACAACAAGCAATGGTGTACAGAGCAAATTGAACAAGAAGAAGAGGCCGACCATGTAAACGATGGACAGAGGGAATAACAGGATCCATAGGAATGTCGATATATGAAGCCCGTAAACGGGCGTTCTCCCGCTGTTTATGCGTCACCTCGACACCACAAGGTACACTACAAGATTAGATGAAAATGGGGAACACACGGAAGAGGCTGCAGGGGATACCAAAGGATAGGAAGGTTTGGCTGGCGTTGATAGAGGACGTATACTCCCCTAGGGTATAATGGCAGATGAAGAATAAACGAATATCGCAGGCTCGCTCTATGAAAAACATTTAAAGACTGTGGAGATGTGTTTCTGAAAGAAATGCAAAGAATACCATGGACATACAGAAAAACCGATGACCAAATCCTACAAGAAACAAATGAAAACTGTTAATTGATTAGAAAAATTAGACGTAGACAGTCAGTTTTTTTTTTTTTTTCACCACAGAAATCAGGCTGCCACGAAGTATGTGGACAACTGCTAAATGTTATGATGCTCGCCCTGCTTTGGACCCCCAGGCAAGTGCAGTGCTGGGCCCTATGCCTCGTAAGGGTATGACCACAACTACTGGAAGTCATTCTCGGAAGATAAACTCTATGGAACGCTGAGTGAACTAAGAAAGACATTAGATTCATACAAGAGACAACATTGCAGTTATAGACATATTTCAAGCGATCGAAAGAAGAAGAGGGAGAGAAGAAATACATTGGGAGAGCTTGGTGACAACTGGCAAGAGTGAGAGGAAAAGAACAAGACGAATGTAGAGAAGTAAATACCTGGATGGCTTGGCCACGTGGTATGGTCGATCCACGACTCTGGTGACCGTATGAGATGGCGAAGCTTGAATGCCCACGTTTATCAGCTTGGCACACAATGATGCTGATAAATGTTTCTGTTTGTGGTAGAGAGAAACCACGGCTGTCTGGGGCATCCGACACATGCATTGATATTTAAGTGATTCCGGGGATGAGTCCTGGGAAGGAGGATCCCCGCCTCGAAAAAAAATCTGACTCTTAAGTAATGACCGTATTGGTTATATTTTATTTTCTCAAATTACATATGAGTTAAGAAGATTTCTGCCTGATATTTTTTCCTTGTTTTAAAATAGCTCGTGCAGTATTTACTACTTTGCAAAAAGAAAACGAACTATTTAAATGATTCACTTTTATATTAAATCTAGAAATTAATAATCAATACTTTATTTTATTATTGACAATACTTTTGAAATAAATAAAAAATGAATTAAAATTGTGGTAAAAACAAGGTTACTTCCCTTCCGTAGAACGTATCTCCTATCCGGGCCTAGTGCAAATATTCTCGACTGCTTGACATTTCTCCCGCCCAAATCATCTTCAGGACCAAGTTGTTCGCAATGCCACTGTGACATTAGATATTTTTTCCCCCAGCGTTTCCATCCTGTTTCGGGATATGGCGGTTAACACCAGCATCTTTCAGCTGTATGTTGATTCCTGGGCTAGATTACGCTCACCAGCACGCCAGGACTTTCTGAGCGACCGGTTCCATACTCTCATAAGTCACCGGCACGACTCGAACCGCTTCCAATTCTCGTGCGCTCACGTCAACCACGAGAGTATTCGGGGTTACAGAGAAAGCTGCTAACTCCTCGACCAGGGAGACTGGGGTGAAATTAGATATATCATTACTTCTTCTTCTGCTGCGTTCATCCGGATTTTTTTTTTCCGGATGTGACTGCGTTGTGCCTGTTTACAGCAGAGCTGCGTTCTTGCGCCGTCAGGCCAACACATCCGACTTCTGCGGGCATTTGTTGACCGCGTTAACCTTCCCGGGGAGATATATCATTATAATTTCTGTGCTATCATACTGTTTTATAAGCCAGTTATATTTTATAGAGAACTAGCTGACCCGGCCCGGCTTCACCCAGTCCCTGGTGGGGAGCATCTCATTTAATTAATATAAGTAGTCATATAAGCTCTCCCGTTCCCGACTATCTGTCTGTCTGTCTGTCTGACCCGGCTTCACCCAGTCCCTGGTGGGGAGCATCTCATTTTATTCATATACGTAGTCATATAAGCTCTCCCGTTCCCGACTATCTGTTTGTCTGTCTATCTGTCTGTCTGTCTGTCCCGGCCCGGCTTCACCCAGTCCCTGGTAGGGAGCATGTCATTTAATTCAGTCATATAAGTAGTCAAATAAGCTTCCGTTCCCGACTATCTGTCTATCTATCTGACCCGGCGTGGTTTCGCCCAGCTCCTGGCGCACAGTAACTTAAAAGAATGTCCTTCCACACACCATTCATTATTTTTAATGAAAACTGTTTTAAATCACCGACATGACAGTTGATAAGTTTTGTAAGCAGAAAAAGATGGGTTAAAATGTTATGCATAATGCATTATTTTTATGCAAACTTTAAAAATACCTTAAAGATTATATCATTATTTAATATAACTCATATGCCTAAAAATAACTATAGACAAAGAGTTTAATAATAGTGCAGGTAAGTCCAACAATATGACTATAAAGTATATAGAAATGTTATTAAAAGTTATGCCCCTTGAAATAACTTTTCTAGAGTGAAGTCCCCCTGCTATATAGACATTATATAATGAAAATGGAAAAGTAAATGTTATTAAATAAGTAGAAGATTTTACATTAAGAAATTATTATAGTCGGTTGCACTGGAATGAAAGGAAGACGTGTAGAAAATGTCATCTCAATCGGATGTACCGTTATCGAACGCATCCAAGACCCACAAACCCACAAACATACACTCTGTTTTATAGATATAGACTAGCTGACCCGGCCCGGCTTCGCCCAGGCCCTGGAGGGGATCTATCTATCTATCAGTCTGTCTGTCTGCTTGTTTGTCTGTCTGTCTGTCTGTCTGGCTGACCCGGCCCGGCTTCACCCAGTCCCTGGTGGGGAGCATCTCATTTAATTAATATAAGTAGTCATATAAGCTCTCCCGTTCCCGACTATCTGTCTGTCTGTCTGTCTGACCCGGCTTCACCCAGTCCCTGGTGGGGAGCATCTCATTTTATTCATATACGTAGTCATATAAGCTCTCCCGTTCCCGACTATCTGTTTGTCTGTCTATCTGTCTGTCTGTCTGTCCCGGCCCGGCTTCACCCAGTCCCTGGTAGGGAGCATGTCATTTAATTCATTCATATAAGTAGTCAAATAAGCTTCCGTTCCCGACTATCTGTCTATCTATCTGACCCGGCGTGGTTTCGCCCAGCTCCTGTCGCACAGTAACTTAAAAGAATGTCCTTCCACACACCATTCATTATTTTTAATGAAAACTGTTTTTAATCACCGACATGACAGTTGATAAGTTTTGTAAGCAGAAAAAGATGGGTTAAAATGTTATGCATAATGCATTATTTTTATGCAAACTTTAAAAATACCTTAAAGATTATATCATTATTCCCGGCTTCACCCAGTCCCTGGTAGGGAGCATGTCATTTAATTCATTCATATAAGTAGTCAAATAAGCTTCCGTTCCCGACTATCTGTCTATCTATCTGACCCGGCGTGGTTTCGCCCAGCTCCTGGTGCACAGTAACTTAAAAGAATGTCCTTCCACACACCATTCATTATTTTTAATGAAAACTGTTTTTTATCACCGACATGACAGTTGATAAGTTTTGTAAGCAGAAAAAGATGGGTTAAAATGTTATGCATAATGCATTATTTTTATGCAAACTTTAAAAATACCTTAAAGATTATATCATTATTTAATATAACTCATATGCCTAAAAATAACTATAGACAAAGAGTTTAACAATAGTGCAGGTAAGTCCAACAATATGACTATAAAGTATATAGAAATGTTATTAAAAGTTATGCCCCTTGAAATAACTTTTCTAGAGTGAAGTCCCCCTGCTATATAGACATTATATAATGAAAATGGAAAAGTAAATGTTATTAAATAAGTAGAAGATTTTACATTAAGAAATTATTATAGTCGGTTGCACAGGAATGAAAGGAAGACGTGTAGAAAATTTCATCTCAATCGGATGTACCGTTATCGAACGCATCCAAGACCCACAAACCCACAAACATACACTCTGTTTTATAGATATAGATTAAGAAATTTGTGAAGGGAAAAGAAATTAAACCTAGTACCAAACTTAGAATAATTAACTAATTATTTAACTCTAACGATAAATCGCCGGTCTCCGTGTCAAAGTTCTTGCGGACGCGATTCTTAAGCCCGCTTACCAGCGTTCGAAACACATCTGCGACCGATTTGGCAGCAGACTGCGTTACGCTGGGTTTTAACGAGTTGGTATGAGAACCGGTCGTTCAGAAAGCAATGGCAAACTACTGAACGTAAACTTGCCTAGACATCAACAATATTAAATAACACAAAGTAATTCAGCTTTACAGGACAGAATTACAACACACACAGGACGTTACGGCGATTAGCCTTCATCAGCAAACAAATACATGCACGAAACACAACACATAGTCACGGAGAAGATCCTCCGGTGACTACATTAAGGCATAAGGATGGGATGAGAAGACTAAAAAGATGAAAAAATGAGAGCAGTGAAGATAAAATGAAAATATCTCATCCCTTCCCTATGCCTTACTGCAGCCACCGGAGGATATTCTGTACTATATGTTGTGTTTCGTGCATGTATTTGTTTGTTGATGAAGGCTAGTCACCGCAACGTCCTGTATGTGTCATAATTCTGTTCTGTAAAGCTGCACTACTTTGTGTCATTTTGTATTGTTTACATTTTGACAGCTTTACCGCATTTCCACCAAATTTTAATCAAAAAGTTGGCCCATATTTAATTAGCACAATCTGGTGTCAGTTTTTTATCATGGATTCTCTACCCAGGGCATGGATAATGAACAGGTAAAGAAGCACAGAAAATGAGTTGTGTTGTTATCACAATCATACTTAGGTGCACAGATCATTGCTCTTTAGTAGTCTTCTGCCCTTTATTGGTACATATTTATGCATTGTACCGAAATCCACAGGGGCACTCCTTCTTAGTTTTTACTCTCGGCCTACCATCATATCTCCTTTGCTTCCATTCTCCCGCCTTACCTTCCTCCCCCTTTTCATATACCACTTCGGGACGCAGAGGTGTTTCCAAGGCACCAGGGCTGGGTTCAATACTGGCCAAGACCTATTGACGCGTCCTCGCCGAGCGTCCTGGGCAACAGGTCCCTTTGGGGTCCTGGCTAAAGTCAGTAGGATCGTTGAATCCTCCGAAGTCGGAGAGTGTCTGCCTGCACGGCGAGGAACCACCAGTCTGCACACCAATAGGCCAGACATGGGACAACGGATACTCACGCACACCTCATGTCCTGTATGACATCACACTGATGTTGGACAACATGATGTCTTCATCCGGCATACAGGATTTCGCGCTGGAGTTCACAGCCAGCGAACACAAGCAAGCAAATACCACTTCTATCCATTTACCTTGGATCTTCAATGAACCGTTACCACCCCCCACCCCGATCCCCAAGACACCATAGACTCCCACAGCTGTCTTTATAAGAGAATCAATGTGAAGATTCGTGTTATTATCACAACCTGGGATTCTGAGTTAAATAGCACATTTAGTTTCATTTTCTCTTCATTGTTCTCATTTTATTTTCATATGCTCACCCCGTTCGTAGTCACTGTTGTGTCTTTCCCATGATTATATGTTGCGTTTTGTGTGTGTATGTGTTTGCTGATGAAGGCTAATTGCTGCAACGTCATGTTTTCCGTAATTGTCTTCTGTACAGCTGCATTACTAAGTGTTATTTTATATTGTTGGAATCATGAACAGGCTGATAGATTAGCTACTGCCCCTCTGGGCGGAGAGCTATTTTATGATAAAGGTGATGTGGTAAAGGCCCTCTCGAATCGGGCGGAGAGGGAAGCTGAACAGAGGGAGTGTCCATATTCTAAAGGGAGTGAGTAGCCTATCACAACTGGAACGATACTCAAAGCGTTGAGGTAAAAGCAGGCATATTTTAAAATCAAATTGCTACTGGAATAACCAGCACGGGAACTATTCGGTGACTTTTCATTGATGGGATGGAGGAGGACCCCAAAGCAGTAAGGTCGATTCTTAAATCCAGTGTTTAATATATGTATTATTCTTATTGACTACAGACTGTTTTATGTTCGCAGCAATATCTACCTCCAAAAATGGAATTCAACTGACTCAGAGAGAGAGAGAGAGAGAGAGAGAGAGAGAGAGAGAGAGAGAGAGAGAGAGAGACAGAGAGACAGAGAGACAGAGGGACAGAGAGAGAGAGAGAAGAAGAAGAAGACGAAGACATAGTGAGAGAGGAGAGAGACAGAGAGAGGAGAGAGAGGCAGAGATAGGGGGAGAGAGAGACAGACACAGATAGAGGGAGATAGACAGACAGATAGATATAGAGAGAGACAGAGAGAGAGACAGAGAGAGAGAAGACATAGTGAGAGAGGAGAGAGAGACAGAGAGAGGAGAGAGAGACAGAGATAGGGGAGAGAAAGACAGACACAGATAGATGGAGACAGAGAGAGAGAGAGAGAGAGAGAGAGAGAGAGAGAGAGAGAAGGAGGGAGAACTGAGTGATCTTGAATTCGCTGACGACATTGTTCTCCTCCCCCACACACGCCATCAGATACAAGATAAACTAACGAGACAAACCTAGACACAGCCATGTCTAGCTGCTGCAAAGGATTGTGACAGCTGATGTTGATTGCAAACGTTCTGTAAAGGATATGCAACTAACTTTTTTAATGTCTAAATATTCATATGGAAAAAAACAAAACAATATTCATAAGGAAAAAAACAAAGGACATAACTCAAGCAAATGATAACCTCTCATGACGAAGCCAACTTCAAGAGGGGAAATCATATCGTCTATTTAGGTAGCAATGTTAATAAAGATGGGGAAACATACAGAGCTATTAAAATAATAATACAAAAGGCGCGAGGGACTTTCGTGGCACAGGATGATTGTGGATGTCGAAAGAAATTAAACAGAGTACTAAACTTAGAATTTATAACTCTAGCATTAAATCAGCATTGCTATATGAATGAGAAGTATGGAGAACAACTAAAACAGTTACTAATAAACCGCATACTGTACATACATACATCAGCTGGTGTCTATTGTCCAACAATAGCATGACAGAATCGCCAATGTCAGGCTTACGGACAGAATTAAGCACATTCCAGTAAATCAAAACGTTCGGAAAGGACAACAGCGCTGGATATGATACATATTAAGAAAACCTGTTGATTATGTAACTAGCAGATGCTTTTTTTTTTCCTCTGGAACCCAGAAGGTTAAAGGTTAAGAGTTGTGGGGGAGGGGGACATTCGGATAAAAGAATTACAAGTCAACGATGAATAATGTTAAATGGCAAGTTAAATGGTTCGGCCACATAACTAGGCTACCAGTTAACAGTCTACCACAACAAGCAATGGTGTACAGAGCAAATTGAACAAGAAGAAGAGGCCGACCATGTAAACGATGGACAGAGGGAATAACAGAGTCCATAAGAATGTCGATATATGAAGCCCGTAAACCGGCGTTCTCCCGCTGTTTATGCGTCACCTCGACACCACAAGGTACACTACAAGATTAGATGAAAATGGGGAACACACGGAAGAGGCTGCAGGGGATACCAAAGGATAGGAAGGTTTGGCTGGCGTTGATAGAGGACGTATACTCCCCTAGGGTATAATGGCAGATGAAGAATAAACGAATATCGCAGGCTCGCTCTATGAAAAACATTTAAAGACTGTGGAGATGTGTTTCTGAAAGAAATGCAAAGAATACCATGGACATACAGAAAAACCGATGACCAAATCCTACAAGAAACAAATGAAAACTGTTAATTGATTAGAAAAATTAGACGTAGACAGTCAGTTTTTTTTTTTTCACCACAGAAATCAGGCTGCCACGAAGTATGTGGACAACTGCTAAATGTTATGGTGCTCGCCCTGCTTTGGACCCCCAGGCAAGTGCAGTGCTGGGCCCTATGCCTCGTAAGGGTATAACCACAACTACTGGAAGTCATTCTCGGAAGATAAACTCTATGGAACGCTGAGTGAACTAAGAAAGACATTAGATTCATACAAGAGACAACATTGCAGTTATAGACATATTTCAAGCGATCGAAAGAAGAAGAGGGAGAGAAGAAATACATTGGGAGAGCTTGGTGACAACTGGCAAGAGTGAGGGGAAAAGAACAAGATGAAGGTAGAGAAGTAAATACCTGGATGGCTTGGCCACGTGGTATAGTCGATTCACGACTCTGGTGACCGTATGCGATGGCGAAGCTTGAATGCCCACGTTTATCAGCTTGGCACCCAATGATGCTGATAAATGTTTCTGTTTATGGTAGAGAGAAACCACGGCTGTCTGGGACCATCCGACACATGCATTGATATTTAAGTTAATCCGGGGATGAATCCTGGGAAGGAGGATCCCCGCCTCGAAAAAAAACTCTGATACTGATGTGATCTGATGACCGTAATGGTTTTATTTTTTTCTCTCTCAAATTAAATATGAGTTAAGAAGATTTCTGCCTGATATTTTTTCCTTGTTTTAAAATAGCTCGTGCAGTATTTACCACTTTGCAAAAAGCAAACGAACTATTTAAATGATTCACTTTTATTTTAAATCTAGAAATTAATATTCAATACTTTATTTCATTATCGACAATATTTTTGAAATAAATAGAAAATGAAATAAAATTGTGGTAAAAATAAGGTTACTTCCCTTTCGTAGAACGTATGAGGGCCTGGTGAAAAGATTCTCGACTGCTTGACAGTTCTCTTGCCTAAATCATCTTCATGACCAAGTTGTTCGCAATACCACTGTGACTTTAGATATCATCACCAAGTGCCGTGCCGGCTGGCGTAGACGTTCATGGCTCTCCACAAATCTCGGTCTTTGGTGTTCTGGATTAACTATGCTGATGATATTCCTCCATGCCACCGTCTCAATCCGTCCAGCATCATTTCTCTTGGTCTGCCTCTGCCTCTCTTTCCCTCGATTTTTCAAGTTGTCACGATGTTCTCCAATGCCTCTCTTCTCATCACATGACCAAAGAAAGTTGTTTGTCTCTTTCTTATTGTTGTATATAGTTTTCTAGTTTCATTAGCCTCTTTCAGGCAATCGTTGTTAGTTACTCTGGCAGTCCAAGGAATTCGCAACATTCGTCTTAACAACCACATCTCTTTTGCTTCAAAGTTCTTCCTAATTTGTTCATTTACATTCCAAGATTCGCTGCCATACAGCAAAACTGGTTCTATATAGCACGTTAGATATAATATCATTACAATTTCCGTGCTAACATACTGTTTTATAAGCCAGTTATATTTTATAGAGAATTAAGAAATTTGAGAAGGGAAAAGAAATTAAACCTTGTACCAAACTTAGAATAATTAATTAATTATTTATTTAACTCTAACGATAAATCGCCGGTCTCCGTAGCAGAAGTATCGCGGACGCGATTCGTAAGTCCGCTTACCAGCGTTCGAAACACAGCTGCGACCGATTTGGTAGCAGACCGTGTTGCGCTGGGTTTTAACGAGTTGGTATGGGAGCCGGTCGTTCAGAAAGCAATGGCAAACTACTGAACGTAAACTTGCCAAGACATCAACAATATTAAATAACACAAAGTAATGCAGCTTTACAGGACAGAATTACAACACATACAGGGCGTTGCGGCGATTAACCTTCATGTGCAAACAAATACATGCACGAAACACAAGATGTAGTCACGGAGAAGATCCTCCGGTGACTACATTAAGGCATAAGGATGGGATGAGAAGAATAAAAAGATGAAAAAATGAGAGCAATGAAGATAAAATGAAAATATCTCATCCCGTCCTTATGCCTTACTGCAGCCACCGGAGGATCTTCTGTAGTATATTGCCATAACCTAAATTATAGCAGGGCAAAGGTTATGGTCGTGTTCAGGAAGTGGACACTTGGATCGTGAAAAGTGGATAATTTTCACAAAGCGTGAAAACACGGGAAATCGCTTCTGAGGCGAGTCCAAAAAGATCAGTCTGCGTTCAGCCATCGTCCAGTACGGACATGGTCAGATGGATACAGAGCAACGGCTACATAATAAGTCGCTCGTTTTATTAAGTGTTAGAACTTTGTTGGTTTTGTCAGGTGTTGAACATGTGCAGGCGTAATTGCATTGTATAATGTGCTTAGTTGAACATAAAGTATTGAAAACGTTATAGTAGTTGTGTTCTGAATAGTTACATTTTGCTCGTCATCGTTAGAGTGAAGAGAGAAGGCAAAGGTAATTAATGATAAGGTTGAGCCAGAAGAAGTTATGTGCTCAACCGAAGGAAGAACAAATATATATTGCACACGACAAAGATGCTCTACACAGAAAGCTTATGACGCAAGAAACTAGCCATGGGTGATGACATGATGATGGTGATCGAAGTATTAACCCCTAGAAGAGGCAACAACCCGATGAATGCGGGAGCAATGGAGTCCGCAGTGAACACCCTCTGTGTCATAAAAGCTCATTGGCATATATGTTGTGTTTCGTGCATCTATTTGTTTGTTGATGAAGGCTAGTCATCGCAACGTCCTATGTGTGTCATAATTCTGTTCTATAAAGCTGTATTACTTTGTGTTATTTTATACTGTTTACATTTCCACAGCTTTACCGCAGTTCCACCAAATTTATTCAAGACAATAACAGCGGTAAAATGCTGGTGTTGACAGCGATGTACTGTAAACAGGATTTAAAAAAACGATAAATCAGCACTTCAATATGGATCAGAAACACTGAGAACTAAAGAAATTGCTCATAATAACCTACAATTATTCATTGACTTGCAAATGGGCAGAAGGACTTAAATGGTATGACAATATTCACTTCTCCTTGTCTCTTTCAGTCGCTTGAAATAGTTTCTGTCTGCAATATTGTCTCTTGTATTGTCTGTTGTAGCTCTTAATGGTCCGTGCAGTGTATCTTCCATTGTTGTTTCTCTAAGCATAAGGTTTGCCTAGATATGTCGTATTCGGGACAGCCTTGGGGTATGCGATCTGATGTTGTCTGGGTGCTAATCCAAAGGTGCATATGGCTGATCGTACATTGTGTATACATTTGGTGGTGCAATCAGTTGTGAGGCGCAGAATAATTTGTTCTGATCTGTCCACAGTGTGGTAATCGTCCTGCGCTGGTGGCTTTCTGATGGATTTAATAATTCTTTTCATTTGGTGGTTTGTGCCTGGTATATCTTGTTGCTCTTCTGTTGCACTTTCCTGACCTAGTTGACCAGCTCTCTTGTTTCCAGGCACTCCACCGCGAGGCGGTACCAACTAACAGTCTACCACAACAAGCAATGATGTACAGAGCAAATGGAACCACAAGAAGAAGAAGAGGCCGACCATGTAAACGATGGACAGAGGGAATAACAGTCCATGGGAATGTAGATACATGAAGCCCATAAACAAGTACTCTCCAACTGTTTATACTTCACCTCGACATCGCAAGGTACAAGAGGAACATGATGTGTGGAAAACAGGAAGAGGCTGCAGGGGATACCAAAGGATAGGAAGGTTTGGCTGGCGTTGATAGAGGACGTATACTCCGCTAGGGTATAATGGCAGATGAAGAATAAACGAACATCGCAGGCTCGCTCTATGAAAAACATTTAAAGGCTGCGGAGATGTGTTTCTGAAAGAAATTAAAAGAATACCATGGACAGACAGAAAAACCAATGACCAAATACTACAAGAAACAAATGAAAACTGTTAACTGATTAGAAAAATTAGACGTAGACAGTCAGGTGTGTTTTTTTTTCACCACAGAAATCAGGCGGCCACGCAATTACGCCACGAAGTATGTGGACAACTGCTAAATGTTATGGTACTCGCCCTGCTTTGGACCCCCAGGCAAGTGCAGTGCCGGGCCCTATGCCTCGTAAGGGTATAACTACAACTACTGGAAGTCATTCTCGGAAGATAAACTCTATGGAACGCTGAGTGAACTAAGAAAGACATTAGATTCATACAAGAGACAACATTGCAGTTATAGACATATTTCAAGCGATCGAAAGAAGAAGAGGGAGAGAAGAAATACATTGGGAGAGCTTGGTGACTACTGGCAAGAGTGAGAGGAAAAGAACAAGACGAATGTAGAGAAGTAAATACCTGGATGGCTTGGCCACGTAGTATGGTCGATCCACGAATGGTGACCGTATGAGATGGCGAAGCTTGAATGCCCACGTTTATCAGCTTGGCACACAATGATGCTGATAAATGTTTCTGTTTATGGTAGAGATAAACCACGGCTGTCTGGGACATCCGACACCTGCATTGATATTTAAGTGATTCCGGGGATGAGTCCTGGGAAGGAGGATCCCCGCCTCGAAAAAAAATTGGACGCCGATGATATGACTGTATTGGTTATATTATATTTTTCTCAAATTACATATATGAGTTAAGAAGATTTCTGCCTGATATTTTTTCCTTGTTTTAAAATAGCTCGTGCAGTATTTACTACTTTGCAAAAAGCAAACGAACTATTTAAATGATTCACTTTTATTTTAAATCTAGAAATTAATATTCAATACTTTATTTCATTATCGACAATATTTTTGAAATAAATAGAAAATGAAATAAAATTGTGGTAAAAATAAGGTTACTTCCCTTTCGTAGAACGTATGAGGGCCTGGTGAAAAGATTCTCGACTGCTTGACAGTTCTCTTGCCTAAATCATCTTCATGACCAAGTTGTTCGCAATACCACTGTGACTTTAGATATCATCATCAAGTGCCGTGCCGGCTGGCGTAGACGTTCATGGCTCTCCACAGATCTCGGTCTTTGGTGTTCTGGATTAACTCTGCTGATGATATTCCTCCATGCCACCGTCTCAATCCGTCCAGCATCATTTCTCTTGGTCTGCCTCTGCCTCTCTTTCCCTCGATTTTTCAAGTTGTCACGATGTTCTCCAATGCCTCTCTTCTCATCACATGACCAAAGAAAGTTGTTTGTCTCTTTCTTATTGTTGTATATAGTGTTCTAGTTTCATTAGCCTCTTTCAGGCAATCGTTGTTAGTTACTCTGGTAGTCCAAGGAATTCTCAACATTCGTCTTAACAACCACATCTCTTTTGCTTCTAAGTTCTTCCTAATTTGTTCATTTACATTCCAAGATTCGCTGCCATACAGCAAAACTGGTTCTATATAGCACGTTAGATATAATATCATTACAATTTCCGTGCTAACATACTGTTTTATAAGTCAGTTATATTTTATAGAGAACTAGCTGACCCGGCCCGGCTTCGCCCAGTCCCTGGTGGGGAGCATCTTATTTAATTCATATAAGTAGTCATATAAGTTCCCGTTCCCGTTACCGTCTGTCTGTCTGTCTGTCTGTCTGACTGTCTGTCTGTCTGTCTGTCTGTCTGTCTGACTGTCTGTCTGTCTGTCTGCCTGTCTGTCTGTCTGTCTGTCTGACTGTCTGTCTGTATGTATGTCTGTCTGTCTTTCTGTCTGTCTTTCTGTCTGTCTGTCTGTCTGACCCGGCCCGGCATCGCCCAACTCCTAGTGTGGAGCATCTCATTTAATTCATATAAGTAGTCATATAACTCCCGTTCCCGTTCCCGACTATCTATCTGTCTGTCTGTCTGTCTATATGTCTGTCTGTCTGTCTGTCTGATCCGGCCCGGCTTCGCCCAGCTCCTGATGGCGAGAATCTCATTTAATTCATATAAATAGTCATATAAGTTCCCGTTCCCGACTGTCTGTCTGTCTGTCTGTCTGTCTGTCTGTCTGTCTGTCTGTCTGTCTGTCTGTCTGTCCGTCCCTCCCTCTCTGTCTGTCTGTCTGTCTGCCTGTCTGTCTAATCATTTATTGGTTGCAGTTAGAACAACCTTAGATAAACGAAGACCAACTTACAAAAAGCATTAGAAAGAGCACTTGAAAGATCTTTACATCTTCCCCAACAATTAACTTGGGTAAATGGAGCGGCGGCAGCAGCATCAGCAGAAGAAGGAAAAGGTGGGTCTGTCTATCTATCTGACCCGGCGTGGCTTCGCCCAGCTCATGGCGGGTAGCGTCTCATTAAATTCATACAAAAAAAAAGTAACTTAAAAGAATGTCTTTCCACACACCATCCATTATTTTTAATGAAAACGCTTTCTAATCACCTGCATGACTACAGTAACTTCTTAAGCAAAAAAAGATGAGTTACAATGTTATGCATTATGCATTATTTTTATGAAAACTTTGAAAATGCCTTACAGATTGTATCATTATTTATTATAAGTTATATGCCGGTACATAACTATGGACAAAGAGTTTATAAATCTTTGAAAACGATGCCACAATATGACTATAAGTTATACAGAAAAGTTATGCCCCTTGAAATAACTTTTACAGAGTTAAGTCCCCTGAGATATATGAAATTACAATGAAAAGTGAAAAATGAAATAATATTGGGTGAGCAGCCAATTTCACACTAAAAAAATATGACAGTGGGCTGCACTGGAATGAAAAGAAGACGTGTAGAAAATTTCATCTCAATCGGATGGGCCGTTCGCGAGCGCATAAAGGACATACGGACATACAGACAGACAGACAGACAGACAGACAGACAGACGGAGATCGCAATTTATATATAAGATTAAGAAATTTGAGAAGGGAAAAGAAATTAAACCTTGTACCAAACTTAGAATAATTAATTAATTATTTATTTAACTCTAACGATAAATCGCCGGTCTCCGTAGCAGAAGTATCGCGGACGCGATTCGTAAGTCCGCTTACCAGCGTTCGAAACACAGCTGCGACCGATTTGGTAGCAGACCGTGTTGCGCTGGGTTTTAACGAGTTGGTATGGGAGCCGGTCGTTCAGAAAGCAATGGCAAACTACTGAACGTAAACTTGCCAAGACATCAACAATATTAAATAACACAAAGTAATGCAGCTTTACAGGACAGAATTACAACACATACAGGGCGTTGCGGCGATTAACCTTCATGTGCAAACAAATACATGCACGAAACACAAGATGTAGTCACGGAGAAGATCCTCCGGTGACTACATTAAGGCATAAGGATGGGATGAGAAGAATAAAAAGATGAAAAAATGAGAGCAATGAAGATAAAATGAAAATATCTCATCCCGTCCTTATGCCTTACTGCAGCCACCGGAGGATCTTCTGTAGTATATTGCCATAACCTAAATTATAGCAGGGCAAAGGTTATGGTCGTGTTCAGGAAGTGGACACTTGGATCGTGAAAAGTGGATAATTTTCACAAAGCGTGAAAACACGGGAAATCGCTTCTGAGGCGAGTCCAAAAAGATCAGTCTGCGTTCAGCCAACGTCCAGTACGGACATGGTCAGATGGATACAGAGCAACGGCTACATAATAAGTCGCTCGTTTTATTAAGTGTTAGAACTTTGTTGGTTTTGTCAGGTGTTGAATATGTGCAGGCGTATTTGCATTGTATAATGTGCTTAGTTGAACATAAAGTATTGAAAACGTTATAGTAGTTGTGTTCTGAATAGTTACATTTTGCTCGTCATCGTTAGAGTGAAGAGAGAAGGCAAAGATAATTAATTATAAGGTTGAGCCAGAAGAAGTTATGTGCTCAACCGAAGGAAGAACAAATATATATTGCACACGACAAAGATGCTCTACACAGAAAGCTTACGACGCAAGAAACTAGCCATGGGTGATGACATGATGATGGTGATCGAAGTATTAACACCTAGAAGAGGAAACAACCCGATGAATGCGGGAGCAATGGAATCCGCAGTGAACACCCTCTGTGTCATAAAAGCTCATTGGCATATCTGTTGTGTTTCGTGCATCTATTTGTTTGTTGATGAAGGCTAGTCATCGCAACGTCCTATATGTGTCATAATTCTGTTCTATAAAGCTGTATTACTTTGTGTTATTTTATACTGTTTACATTTCCACAGCTTTACCGCAGTTCCACCAAATGTATTCAAGACAATAACAGCGGTAAAATGCTGGTGTTGACAGCGATGTACTGTAAACAGGATTTAAAAAAAAAAACGATAAATCAGCACTTCAATATGAATCAGTGTCCTGTTATTTTCCCGAGAGGAGGTTGGAATCCACAAGCACATCTTTAAACTTATCATCTGTTGGGATTATTGACTGACTTTTGTCTACACTCCTCTCTTCTGTCTTCCCTTCCATATATCTATTTCTTTCACTCTCTCTCTCTGTGTTATTCTCTCAACACATACTCAGACAACAGTTCCTTTCAACAATAAATAAAAGATTTATTAATAAAACTATGTCTGGTGTATGTATGGATATTGTCTATGTAGTTGGTATGTTCTTCTAGTGTGGCTGCCAGATAAGATGTTGATAGATAGTCTCCGTGTCTTCTCTCGTCTCTTCTCTCAGCTAGAGTACAGGACATTACATAGATACAACGGAACGATCTCACCCTGACAGCTCCGTCTGCTTGAGTCTGTAGATATATCCGTTTTTTTGTAATGAAAAATGTTCACCACTGTATGAATGTATTTAACCCGATCACCATATGCTGTCAGCTTAAACGGAATGGTCTTTCTTATCTTATAGCGTTCTTAATTCCATCCTGGAAAAACACATCGAGTTTCTAGTATTCTCTATTTTTGTCCTGTACAAGTTCTACACTGGATAGTTCTTAATTGGTATCGGCACTTTGTATGCCCCTTGCAACTCTTCGATACTGAGTCATTTGAGTTTTTCTATTAGTTTAAATGATCTCTATTGTCCATTCTCTGTCCTCCTTACTTCTTACGATGAAAATTCTTTTCTTTCCTTTCTTATGCACAAGTGTCGTGCTTTATTACTTTAAAGTGCTTTCTTGTTGTTTATCAACACTGGGTGATCTTGACCACAGCCATCTGTGTTATATCTTAGTTGATAAGTCCCGCACTGGTATGGAAACCTGTGTGATATACATTTAATAATGAGATCTGTGTCTGCTTCCTCTTCTCTCCTATGTGAGTGTCTTTTCCTCCAGCCGAAATGAAAAGGCTTCCGAAAAAACCCACTCTGACATAGGATAGAAGATTCACCTAACGTCTATACTATTCCTACTAATAGAAAGCAATGTTAAATGCACCTCACGCCCATCTATATTCCTATGCTAAACTATACTCTAATATATTAATACCTTATAAACATCCTTTACTGAATTGAGAGTACTAATGCACCATAAATACACAAACGTTCTTCTGAACGCAGCACATCCCTTTTCATAATCCTTCTTCTCCCGAAACCTAAGAATCACACCCCCTCACAAAGACGTAGCCACTCTTTATAGGTCATTTTTGCCGCATAGTCCTTGACCTAGCTGGACACCTCACATCCAGACTTCATTATCATCGTTAGTGGAAAATTACAGCTCTGAACCGTTTCACATCCATACCGCAATATGCTGTCCAATAATACTGTCTGCCTTTGTCGCAAACCAATTTTTCCACTCGACAGTTTACCTGTGCGGTTAGCGGCCCCCTTTCGTGTCTTGACCTATAAACACATGCGCCTGGTCACTCCTTTGTTTGTTACCCTTACTGCTTCGGTGGTTAACCCTTCTTCTACCTGGGTGGTCGGTGTATACAGTCGTCTATCTGGGAATCATTAACTCTCAGTATTTCACGACAATCAGAAACACTGAGAACTAAAACAACTGCTCATAATAACCTACAATTATTCATTGACTTGCACATGGGCAGAAGGACTTAAATGGTATGGCAATATTGTCACGGAAAAACTGCAGTTTAGTGATTCCTTGATAACTTACATATCAAAATGCAATGAAGGAGGAGGGTTAACAATTGTGTACTTCATTCTGAGAGGAGGAATAAAGTAAAGATCATTGACCTCCGAATATAAAAATAGGATACAGATGTTTGCAGAGTTCACTGCCTGGCAATCGGATCGTACGGACACGAGAACCGGGGAAATCGCGTGGAGGAAAAATGAACGGAGAATGCTTTAAAGTATCAGCGTGCGGGGAACTCAGGGAATCAGCGTAACAACGGATGAAACGAGCAAATAGTCACTACGTGATTTTACCGCCTTTTGATGGGCAGGATACGTCAAGAGACTAGTGTTGAGGTATGAACATCAAACAATAACGGAGGATGGGCCACTCGTTATAAATAGTAGACATTGGGTTCTCTTGATTAGTGTGTGTTCCAAACTGGGCTGAATGAGATATGCATCCTGAGTGGGGAAAGAAATACACGTCCCTAATGGTTGAAAGATTATGGGATATTAGTGTTTTATTCGCTAGTGTATTTCGATTCCAGGAGGATAAGTGAATAGATAAGGTATTAGAACCTTAGAGTAATAGTTTTAGCATAGGAATAGATGTGTGTGCATAGTGTTTACCATTGCTTTCTATTAGTGAATAGTTTAGACTTTGGTGAATTCATATGTCTTATGTTGGTGTTTACTTCGGAAGCCTTGTCATTGCGGCTGGAGAAGGACACTTGCATAAGTAGTATTAAGTGGCAGACGCTTATCACTTGATATGTTATACTTCTCACAGGTTCCAACTCCCATCCGGATATATCAGAGAAGATAGACACATACTTCTTGTGTACAGGAAAAGCTTTGTTGATAAACTCAAGGCATTTCATTTGTGGGGAGAGCAAATACCCCAATAAACCAAGTAATAACTTAGACAGGGTCAAATACGAAATAAACTATACTTTTAAAGGAACTTTGAAAAAGAAGAATAGAATATACAGATAACCAAAGTAATAATGGAAAAAGAAAGATAAAGTTGCAGAAAGCAAAGCAAAATAAAACTACATACGTCTTGTATGCATAGTGAAGAAACAATAGACAAGTCAAAACAGTGCTAGTAATTAAAGACAATATGCAGAACTGTGGTGATGTGGTTTTTCCGGTGTTGGATAAGTACTTTCATGAAACAGACTCGGGCGAAGTCAAAAACTTACTGGAATATTACTAATTTACGGTGATCCAGTGGTGAACAGTTTTGTTTCGTTCAATAACGGATTTACCTTCACTAAAGCATACGGAACATCCAGGGTGAGACCTGTCCTGTTTTATGTGCTGTCCGGTGGTTTGGCAGAATGATTGGGCGAGATGTGACACCGCTGCTAGACATTACGAGTTCAGTCTTGCACCAACAATAGAATACACTATCAACTACACTTACACAGTCCATACATACACCAGACATAGTTTTTATTAATAAATATTTTATTAATCGTTGAAAGGAACTGTTGTCGGAGTATGTGTTGAGGGTATAATAGAGAGAGAGAAAGGAATAGATATATGGAAGGGAAGACAGAAGGGAGGAGTGTAGACAGAAGTCAGTCAATAATCCCAAAAGATAATAAACTTGAAGATGTGCTTGTTGATTCCCCTTTCCTCCCGGGAAAATAAGTGACAAATATTCACTTCTCATTGTCTCTTTCAGTCGCTTGAAATAGTTTCTGTCTGCAATATTGTCTCTTGTACACATTTCACTGTCTGTTGTAGTGCTTAATGGTCCGTGCAGTGTATCTTCCATTGTTGTTTCTCTAAGCATAAGGTTTGCCTAGATATGTCGTATTCGGGACAGCCTTGGGGTATGCGATCTGATGTTGTGTGGGTGCTAATCCAAAGGTGCATATGGCTGATCGTACATTGTGTATACATTTGGTGGTGCAATCAGTTGTGAGGCGCAGAATAATTTGTTCTGATCTGTCCACAGTGTGGTAATCGTCCTGCGCTGGTGGCTTTCTGATGGATTTAATAATTCTTTTCATTTGGTGGTTTGTGCCTGGTATATCTTGTTGCTCTTCTGTTGCATATTCCTGACCTAGTTGACCAGCTCTCTTGTTTCCAGGCACTCCACCGTGAGGCGGTACCAACTAACAGTCTACCATAACAAGCAATGATGTACAGAGCAAATGGAACCACAAGAAGAAGAAGAGGCCGACCATGTAAACGATGGACAGAGGGAATAACAGTCCATGGGAATGTCGATACATGAAGCCCATAAACAAGTACTCTCCAACTGTTTATGCTTCACCTCGACACCGCAAGGTACAAGAGGAACATGATGTGTGGAAAACAGGAAGAGGCTGCATGGGATACCAAAGGATAGGAAGGTTTGGCTGGCGTTGATAGAGGACTTACACTCCCCTCGGGTATAATGGCAGATGAAGAATAAACAAACATCGCAGGCTCGCTCTATGAAAAACATTTAAAGGCTGCGGAGATGTGTTTCTGAAAGAAATTAAAAGAATACCATGTACAGACAGAAAAACCAATGACCAAATACTACAAGAAACAAATGAAAACTGTTAACTGATTAGAAAAATTAGACACAGACAGTCAGTTTTTGTTTTTTTCACCGCAGAAATCAGGCTGCCACGCAATTACGCCACGAAGTATGTGGACAACTGCTAAATGTGATGGTGCTCGCCCTGCTTTGGACCCCCAGTCAGGTGCAATGCCGGGCCCTATGCCTCGTAAGGGTATAACCACAACTACTGGAAGTCATTCTCGGAAGATAAACTCTATGGACCGCTGAGTGAACTAAAAAAGACATTAGATTCATACAAGAGACAACATTGCAGTTATAGACATATTTCAAGCGATCGAAAGAAGAAGAGGGAGAGAAGAAATACATTTGGAGAACTTGGTGACAACTGGCAAGAGTGAGGGGAAAAGAACAAGATGAAGGTAGAGAAGTAAATACCTGGATGGCTTGGCCACGTGGTATAGTCGATTCACGACTCTGGTGACCGTATGAGATGGCGAAACTTGAATGCCCACGTTTATCAGCTTGGCACACAATGATGCTGATAAATGTTTCTGTTTATGGTAGAGAGAAACCACGGCTGTCTGGGACCATCCGACACATGCATTGATATTTAAGTTAATCCGGGGATGAATCCTGGGAAGGAGGATCCCCGCCTCGAAAAAAACTCTGATACTGATGTGATCTGATGACCGTAATGGTTTTATTTTTTTCTCTCTCAAATTACATATGTGTTAAGAAGATTTCTGCCTGATATTTTTTCCTTGTTTTAAAATAGCTCGTGCAGTATTTACTACTTTGCAAAAAGCAAACGAACTATTTAATGATTCACTTTTATTTTATATCTAGAAATTAATATTCAATACTTTATTTTATTATTGACAATATTTTTGAAATAAATAAAAAATGAATTAAAATTGTGGTAAAAACAAGGTTACTTCCCTTCCGTAGACCGTATGAGGGCCTGGTGAAAAGATTCTCGTCTGCTTGACAGTTCTCCTGCCTAAATCATCTTCAGGACCAAGTTGTTCCCAATACCACTGTGACTTTGGATATCATCACCAAGTGGCGTGCCGGCTGGCGTAGACGTTCATGGCTCTCCACAGATCTCGGTCTTTGGTGTTCTGGATTAACTCTGCTGATGATATTCCTCCATGCCACCGTCTCAATCCGTCCAGCATCATTTCTCTTGGTCTGCCTCTGCCTCTCTTTCCCTCGATCTTTCAAGTTGTCACGATGTTCTCCAATGCATCTCTTCTCATCACATGACAAAAGAAAGTTGTTTGTCTCTTTCTTATTGTTGTATATAGTATTCTAGTTTCATTAGTCTCTTTCAGGCAATCGTTGTTAGTTACTCTGGTAGTCCAAGGAATTCTCAACATTCGTCCCAGGAACCACGTCTCTGTTGCCTCTAAGTTCTTCCTAATTTGTTCATTTACATTCCAAAATTCGCTGCCATACAGCAAAAATGGTTCTATATTGCACGTTAGATATAATATCATTACAATTTCCGTGCTATCATACTGTTTTATAAGCCAGTTATATTTTTATAGAGAACTAGATGACCCGGCCCGGCTTCGCCCAGGCCCTGGCGGGGATCTATCTATCTATCAGTCTGTCTGTATGTCTGCTTGATTGTCTATCAGTCAGTCTGTCTGTCTGTCTGTCTGGCTGACCCGGCCCGGCTTCACCCAGTCTCTGGTGGGGAGCATCTCATTTAATTCATATAAGTAGTCATATAAGCTCCCGTTCCCGACTATCTGTCTGTCTGTCTGCCTGTCTGTCTGTCTGTCTGTCTGACCCGGCCCGGCTTCACCCAGTCCCTGGTGGGGAGCATCTCATTTAATTCATATAAGTAGTCATATAGGCTCCCGTTCCCGACTGTCTGTCTGTCTGTCTGTCTGTCTGTCTGTTTGTTTGTCTGTCTGTCTGTATGTCTGTGCCGGCCCGGTTTCACCCAGTCCTGGTGGTGAGCATCTCATTTAATTCATATAAGTAGTCATATAAGCTCCCGTTCCCGACTATCTGTCTGTCTATCTATCTGACCCGGCGTGGCTTCGCCCAGCTCCTGGCGGAGAGCGTCTCATTAAATTCACACAGTAACTTAAAAGAATGTCCTTCCACACACCATCCATTATTTTTAATGAAAACTGTTTTTAATCACCTACATGACTGTAGATAACTTCTTTAAGCATAAAAAGATGAGTTACAATGTTATGCATTATGCATTATTTTTATGAAAACTTTGAAAATGCCTATAAATGCCTGTAAATAACTATAGGCAAAGAGTTATAAATCTTTGAAAACCATGCAACAATATGACTATAAAGTATATAGAAATGTTATTACAAGTTATGCCCTTTGAAATAACTTTTCTAGAGTTAAGTCCCCTTGCTATATAGAAATTATAATGAAAAATGAAATATTAAATTTTATTAAGTAAGTAGCCGATTTTACACTAAGAAACTATTACAGTCGGCTGCACAGGAATGAAAGGAAGAAGTGTAGAAAATTTCATCTCAATCGGATGTACCGTTATCGAACGCATCCAATACATTGCCAACCACATACAGTCTCTTTTATATATATAGACTAGCTGACCCGTCCCGGCTTCGCCCTGGCCCTGGAGGGGATATCTATCTATCTATCTATCTATCTATCTATCTATCTATCTATCTATCTATCTATCTATCTATCTTTCTATCTATCTATCTGTCTGTCTGTCTGTCTGTCTGTCTGTCTGTCTGTCTGTCTGTCTGTCTGTCTAATCTATCTAATCTATCTATCTATCTATCTATCTATCTATCTATCTATCTATCTATCTATCTATCTATCTATCTATCTATCTATCTATCTGTCTGTCTGTCTGCCTGCCTGTCTGCCCGCCCACCCACCCACCCACCCACCCACCGACCCACCGACCGACCGACCGACCGACCCACCCAACAAGTCAGTCAGCCAGGCAGCCAGCCAGCCAGCCATCCACCCACCCACCTACCTTTCTGCCTACCTTTCTACCTACCTACCTGTCTGTCTGTCTGTCTGTCTGTCTGTCCGCGCTATTAAATATTGATAAAAGTTACTGGAAAAAACGTCAGGACCATGTGTTGAAAGAGGAAGAGGACTATTGGAGAAAGGATGGATTGAATTTTATGCAACCGAGAGCAATCATCAACCTACTGGAATCGTCCGACACAGATCAGATCGCAGACCTTAATCTACGTACACACTTACTGGGATATTTTGCTCCAACTATTCAGACGAATTGCAGGCCCTAAACATTACAGCATCAGCATCAGCTGAAGAAACAAGAAGGAAATGAAAAATAAGGTAAGAAATATATTCCTTCTACTTTCCTGTTAATTTACAAATTATTTACCCCGTGCCTCTAAATTCTCTGTCTTTACTAATATTACACATTGCACCCCTCTCGGGAAACTCCGTGGTGAAGTCTGACTCGGGCTCCGAAGGTTGTATGTTCGATTCCGGGCCGCGTCCTTCATTTCACGAGTGCATTTTTTCGGTGACTCCCGAGGGTCGTCGCTGGAACTACGGAGTTCGTGCTTTGTGCGACGCTTTCCGCGCTGCGGAAAGAAACTGAGCCATATGGGATAAAAACCCGGTGCAATGCAGCCGACCCTATCGATTTTAAGCTAGTTCTTTCATTGCACCCACTCCCATACGAATCCGGATACGCCTTTGTGTGTCAACAGAATTGACATGTCTCACATTACCGTAAAAATAACTTCGTTAGCGAGAAATCACTAGTTGTTCAGCAAAAGATCAAAGGAATGTCGCCGCTTTCAATGATTTAAGTTGTTTTTGGACCTTTCAAAGACATATTCCATGGGTGGGGGTAAATATAAGACGGCTGGAAAAATTTCATAACGATGCAACAGACAGTTTTCAAAATAATTGATCGTGAATGAAGGCAACCAAATGTGGACATACTATAGCCTTCATTTGCAAACAAATACATGAACGAAACCCAAGCTGTAGTCACGGAGAAGATCCTCCGGTGACTACATTAAGGTATAAGGATGGGAAGAGAAGAATAAAAAGATGAAAAAATGAGAGCAATGAAGATAAAATTAAAATATCTCATCCTGTCCTTATGCCTTACTGCAGCCACCGGAGGCTCTTCTGTAGTATATTGCCATAACCTAAATTATAGCAGGGCAAAGGTTATGGCCGTGTTCAGAATGTGGACACTTGGATCGTGAAAAGTGGATAATTTTCACAAAGCTTGAAAACACGGGAAACCGCTACTGAGGCGAGTCCAAAAAGATCAGTCTGCGTTCAGCCATCGTCCAGTACGGACATGGTCAGATGGATACAGAGTAACGGCTACATAATAAGTCGCTCGTTTTATTAAGTGTTAGAATTTTGTGGTTTTGTCAGGTGTTGAATATGTGCAGGCGTAATTGCATTGTATAATGTGCTTAGGTGAACATAAAGTATTGAAAAAGTTATAGTAGTTGTGTTCTGAATAGTTACATTTTGTTCGTCATCGTTAGAGTGAAGAGAGAAGGCAAAGGTAATTAATGATAAGGTTGAGCCAGAAGAAGTTATGTGCTCAACCGAAGGAAGAACAAATATATATTGCACACGACAAAGATGCTCTACACAGAAAGCTTATGACGCAAGAAACTAGCCATGGGTGATGACATGATGATGGTGATCGAAGTATTAACACCTAGAAGAGGAAACAACCCGATGAATGCGGGAGCAATGGAATCCGCAGTGAACACCCTCTGTGTCATAAAAGCTCATTGGCATATATGTTGTGTTTCGTGCATCTATTTGTTTGTTGATGAAGGCTAGTCATCGCAACGTCCTATATGTGTCATAATTCTGTTCTATACAGCTGTATTACTTTGTGTTATTTTATACTGTTTACATTTCCACAGCTTTACCGCAGTTCCACCAAATGTATTCAAGACAATAACAGCGGTAAAATGCTGGTGTTGACAGCGATGTACTGTAAACAGGATTTTTAAAAAAAAACGATAAATCAGCACTTCAATATGGATCAGAAACACTGAGAACTAAAACAACTGCTCATAATAACCTACAATTATTCATTGACTTGCACATGGGCAGAAGGACTTAAATGGTATGGCAATATTGTCACGGAAAAACTGCAGTTTAGTGATTCCTTGATAACTTACATATCAAAATGCAATGAAGGAGGAGGGTTAACAATTGTGTACTTCATTCTGAGAGGAGGAATAAAGTAAAGATCATTGACCTCCGAATATAAAAATAGGATACAGGTGTTCGCAGAGTTCATTGCCTGACAATCGGATCGTACGGACACGAGAACCGGGGAAATCGCGTGGAGGAAAAATGAACGGAGAATGCTTTGAAGTATCAGCGTACGGGGAACTCAGGGAATCAGCGTAACAACGGATGAAACGAGCAAATAGTCACTACGTGATTTTACCGCCTTTTGATGGGCAGGATACGTCAAGAGACTAGTGTTGAGGTATGAACATCAAACAATAACGGAGGATGGGCCACTCGTTATAAATAGTAGACATTGGGTTCTCTTGATTAGTGTGTGTTCCAAACTGGGCTGAATGAGATATGCATCCTGAGTGGGGAAAGAAATACACGTCCCTAATGGTTGAAAGATTATGGGATATTAGTGTTTTATTCGCTAGTGTATTTCGATTCCAGGAGGATAAGTGAATAGATAAGGTATTAGAACCTTAGAGTAATAGTTTTAGCATAGGAATAGATGTGTGTGCATAGTGTTTACCATTGCTTTCTATTAGTGAATAGTTTAGACTTTGGTGAATTCATATGTCTTATGTTGGTGTTTACTTCGGAAGCCTTGTCATTGCGGCTGGAGAAGGACACTTGCATAAGTAGTATTAAGTGGCAGACGCTTATCACTTGATATGTTATACTTCTCACAGGTTCCAACTCCCATCCGGATATATCAGAGAAGATAGACACATACTTCTTGTGTACAGGAAAAGCTTTGTTGATAAACTCAAGGCATTTCATTTGTAGGGAGAGCAAATACCCCAATAAACCAAGTAATAACTTAGACAGGGTCAAATACGAAATAAACTATACTTTTAAAGGAACTTTGAAAAAGAAGAATAGAATATACAGATAACCAAAGTAATAATGGAAAAAGAAAGATAAAGTTGCAGAAAGCAAAGCAAAATAAAACTACATACGTCTTGTATGCATAGTGAAGAAACAATAGACAAGTCAAAACAGTGCTAGTAATTAAAGACACTATGCAGAACTGTGGTGATGTGGTTTTTCCGGTGTTGGATAAGTACTTTCATGAAACAGACTCGGGCGAAGTCAAAAACTTACTGGAATATTACTAATTTACGGTGATCCAGTGGTGAACAGTTTTGTTTCGTTCAATAACGGATTTACCTTCACTAAAGCATACGGAACATCCAGGGTGAGACCTGTCCTGTTTTATGTGCTGTCCGGTGGTTTGGCAGAATGATTGGGCGAGATGTGACACCGCTGCTAGACATTACGAGTTCAGTCTTGCACCAACAATAGAATACACTATCAACTACACTTACACAGTCCATACATACACCAAACATAGTTTTTATTAATAAATATTTTATTAATCGTTGAAAGGAACTGTTGTCGGAGTATGTATTGAGGGTATAATAGAGAGAGAGAAAGGAATAGATATATGGAAGGGAAGACAGAAGGGAGGAGTGTAGACAGAAGTCAGTCAATAATCCCAAAAGATAATAAACTTGAAGATGTGCTTGTTGATTCCCCTTTCCTCCCGGGAAAATAAGTGACAAATATTCACTTCTCATTGTCTCTTTCAGTCGCTTGAAATAGTTTCTGTCTGCAATATTGTCTCTTGTACACATTTCACTGTCTGTTGTAGTGCTTAATGGTCCGTGCAGTGTATCTTCCATTGTTGTTTCTCTAAGCATAAGGTTTGCCTTGATATGTCGTATTCCGGACAGCCTTGGGGTATGCGATCTGATGTTGTGTGGGTGCTAATCCAAAGGTGCATATGGCTGATCGTACATTGTGTATACATTTGGTGGTGCAATCAGTTGTGAGGCGCAGAATAATTTGTTCTGATCTGTCCACAGTGTGGTAATCGTCCTGCGCTGGTGGCTTTCTGATGGATTTAATAATTCTTTTCATTTGGTGGTTTGTGCCTGGTATATCTTGTTGTTCTTCTGATGCATATTCCTGACCTAGTTGACCAGCTGTCTTGTTTCCAGGAACTCCACCGTGAGGCGGTACCAACTAACAGTCTACCACAACAAGCAATGATGTACAGAGCAAATGGAACTACAAGAAGAAGAAGAGGCCGACCATGTAAACGATGGACAGAGGGAATAACAGTCCATGGGAATGTAGATACATGAAGACCATAAACAAGTACTCTCCAACTGTTTATACTTCACCTCGACATCGCAAGGTACAAGAGGAACATGATGTGTGGAAAACAGGAAGAGGCTGCATGGGATACCAAAGGATAGGAAGGTTTGGCTGGCGTTGATAGAGGACGTATACTCCGCTAGGGTATAATGGCAGATGAAGAATAAACGAACATCGCAGGCTCGCTCTATGAAAAACATTTAAAGGCTGCGGAGATGTGTTTCTGAAAGAAATTAAAAGAATACCATGGACAGACAGAAAAACCAATGACCAAATACTACAAGAAACAAATGAAAACTGTTAACTGATTAGAAAAATTAGACGTAGACAGTCAGGTGTTTTTTGTTTTCACCACAGAAATCAGGCGGCCACGCAATTACGCCACGAAGTATGTGGACAACTGCTAACAATGTTATGGTGCTCGCCCTGCTTTGGACCCCCAGGCAAGTGCAGTGCCGGGACCTATGCCTCTTAAGGGTATAACCACAACTACTGGAAGTCATTCTCGGAAGATAAACTCTATGGACCGCTGAGTGAACTAAAAAAGACATTAGATTCATACAAGAGACAACATTGCAGTTATAGACATATCTCAAGCGATCGAAAGAAGAAGAGGGAGAGAAGAAATACATTGGGAGAGCTTGGTGACAACTGGCAAGAGTGAGAGGAAAAGAACAAGACGAACGTAGAGAAGTAAATACCTGGATGGCTTGGCCACGTAGTATGGTCGATCCACGAATGGTGACCGTATGAGATGGCGAAGCTTGAATGCCCACGTTTATCAGCTTGGCACACAATGATGCTGACAAATGTTTCTGTTTGTGGTAGAGATAAACCACGGCTGTCTGGGACATCCGACACCTGCATTGATATTTAAGTGATTCCGGGGATGAATCCTGGGAAGGAGGATCCCCGCCTCGAAAACAAATTGGACGCCGATGATATGACTGTATTGGTTATATTATATTTTTCTCAAATTACATATATGAGTTAAGAAGATTTCTGCCTGATATTTTTTCCTTGTTTTAAAATAGCTCGTGCAGTATTTACTACTTTGCAAAAAGCAAACGAACTATTTAAATGATTCACTTTTATTTTAAATCTAGAAATTAATATTCAATACTTTATTTCATTATCGACAATATTTTTGAAATAAATAGAAAATGAAATAAAATTGTGGTAAAAATAAGGTTACTTCCCTTTCGTAGAACGTATGAGGGCCTGGTGAAAAGATTCTCGACTGCTTGACAGTTCTCTTGCCTAAATCATCTTCATGACCAAGTTGTTCGCAATACCACTGTGACTTTAGATATCATCATCAAGTGCCGTGCCGGCTGGCGTAGACGTTCATGGCTCTCCACAGATCTCGGTCTTTGGTGTTCTGGATTAACTCTGCTGATGATATTCCTCCATGCCACCGTCTCAATCCGTCCAGCATCATTTCTCTTGGTCTGCCTCTGCCTCTCTTTCCCTCGATTTTTCAAGTTGTCACGATGTTCTCCAATGCCTCTCTTCTCATCACATGACCAAAGAAAGTTGTTTGTCTCTTTCTTATTGTTGTATATAGTGTTCTAGTTTCATTAGCCTCTTTCAGGCAATCGTTGTTAGTTACTCTGGTAGTCCAAGGAATTCTCAACATTCGTCTTAACAACCACATCTCTTTTGCTTCTAAGTTCTTCCTAATTTGTTCATTTACATTCCAAGATTCGCTGCCATACAGCAAAACTGGTTCTATATAGCACGTTAGATATAATATCATTACAATTTCCGTGCTAACATACTGTTTTATAAGCCAGTTATATTTTATAGAGAATTAAGAAATTTGAGAAGGGAAAAGAAATTAAACCTTGTACCAAACTTAGAATAATTAATTAATTATTTATTTAACTCTAACGATAAATCGCCGGTCTCCGTAGCAGAAGTATCGCGGACGCGATTCGTAAGTCCGCTTACCAGCGTTCGAAACACAGCTGCGACCGATTTGGTAGCAGACCGTGTTGCGCTGGGTTTTAACGAGTTGGTATGGGAGCCGGTCGTTCAGAAAGCAATGGCAAACTACTGAACGTAAACTTGCCAAGACATCAACAATATTAAATAACACAAAGTAATGCAGCTTTACAGGACAGAATTACAACACATACAGGGCGTTGCGGCGATTAACCTTCATGTGCAAACAAATACATGCACGAAACACAAGATGTAGTCACGGAGAAGATCCTCCGGTGACTACATTAAGGCATAAGGATGGGATGAGAAGAATAAAAAGATGAAAAAATGAGAGCAATGAAGATAAAATGAAAATATCTCATCCCGTCCTTATGCCTTACTGCAGCCACCGGAGGATCTTCTGTAGTATATTGCCATAACCTAAATTATAGCAGGGCAAAGGTTATGGTCGTGTTCAGGAAGTGGACACTTGGATCGTGAAAAGTGGATAATTTTCACAAAGCGTGAAAACACGGGAAATCGCTTCTGAGGCGAGTCCAAAAAGATCAGTCTGCGTTCAGCCATCGTCCAGTACGGACATGGTCAGATGGATACAGAGCAACGGCTACATAATAAGTCGCTCGTTTTATTAAGTGTTAGAACTTTGTTGGTTTTGTCAGGTGTTGAATATGTGCAGGCGTATTTGCATTGTATAATGTGCTTAGTTGAACATAAAGTATTGAAAACGTTATAGTAGTTGTGTTCTGAATAGTTACATTTTGCTCGTCATCGTTAGAGTGAAGAGAGAAGGCAAAGATAATTAATTATAAGGTTGAGCCAGAAGAAGTTATGTGCTCAACCGAAGGAAGAACAAATATATATTGCACACGACAAAGATGCTCTACACAGAAAGCTTACGACGCAAGAAACTAGCCATGGGTGATGACATGATGATGGTGATCGAAGTATTAACACCTAGAAGAGGAAACAACCCGATGAATGCGGGAGCAATGGAATCCGCAGTGAACACCCTCTGTGTCATAAAAGCTCATTGGCATATCTGTTGTGTTTCGTGCATCTATTTGTTTGTTGATGAAGGCTAGTCATCGCAACGTCCTATATGTGTCATAATTCTGTTCTATAAAGCTGTATTACTTTGTGTTATTTTATACTGTTTACATTTCCACAGCTTTACCGCAGTTCCACCAAATGTATTCAAGACAATAACAGCGGTAAAATGCTGGTGTTGACAGCGATGTACTGTAAACAGGATTTTAAAAAAAAAACGATAAATCAGCACTTCAATATGGATCAGTGTCCTGTTATTTTCCCGAGAGGAGGTTGGAATCCACAAGCACATCTTTAAACTTATCATCTGTTGGGATTATTGACTGACTTTTGTCTACACTCCTCTCTTCTGTCTTCCCTTCCATATATCTATTTCTTTCACTCTCTCTCTGTGTGTTATTCTCTCAACACATACTCAGACAACAGTTCCTTTCAACAATAAATAAAAGATTTATTAATAAAACTATGTCTGGTGTATGTATGGATATTGTCTATGTAGTTGGTATGTTCTTCTAGTGTGGCTGCCAGATAAGATGTTGATAGATAGTCTCCGTGTCTTCTCTCGTCTCTTCTCTCAGCTAGAGTACAGGACATTACATAGATACAACGGAACGATCTCACCCTGACAGCTCCGTCTGCTTGAGTCTGTAGATATATCCGTTTTTTTGTAATGAAAAATGTTCACCACTGTATGAATGTATTTAACCCGATCACCATATGCTGTCAGCTTAAACGGAATGGTCTTTCTTATCTTATAGCGTTCTTAATTCCATCCTGGAAAAACACATCGAGTTTCTAGTATTCTCTATTTTTGTCCTGTACAAGTTCTACACTGGATAGTTCTTAATTGGTATCGGCACTTTGTATGCCCCTTGCAACTCTTCGATACTGAGTCATTTGAGTTTTTCTATTAGTTTAAATGATCTCTATTGTCCATTCTCTGTCCTCCTTACTTCTTACGATGAAAATTCTTTTCTTTCCTTTCTTATGCACAAGTGTCGTGCTTTATTACTTTAAAGTGCTTTCTTGTTGTTTATCAACACTGGGTGATCTTGACCACAGCCATCTGTGTTATATCTTAGTTGATAAGTCCCGCACTGGTATGGAAACCTGTGTGATATACATTTAATAATGAGATCTGTGTCTGCTTCCTCTTCTCTCCTATGTGAGTGTCTTTTCCTCCAGCCGAAATGAAAAGGCTTCCGAAAAAACCCACTCTGACATAGGATAGAAGATTCACCTAACGTCTATACTATTCCTACTAATAGAAAGCAATGTTAAATGCACCTCACGCCCATCTATATTCCTATGCTAAACTATACTCTAATATATTAATACCTTATAAACATCCTTTACTGAATTGAGAGTACTAATGCACCATAAATACACAAACGTTCTTCTGAACGCAGCACATCCCTTTTCATAATCCTTCTTCTCCCGAAACCTAAGAATCACACCCCCTCACAAAGACGTAGCCACTCTTTATAGGTCATTTTTGCCGCATAGTCCTTGACCTAGCTGGACACCTCACATCCAGACTTCATTATCATCGTTAGTGGAAAATTACAGCTCTGAACCGTTTCACATCCATACCGCAATATGCTGTCCAATAATACTGTCTGCCTTTGTCGCAAACCAATTTTTCCACTCGACAGTTTACCTGTGCGGTTAGCGGCCCCCTTTCGTGTCTTGACCTATAAACACATGCGCCTGGTCACTCCTTTGTTTGTTACCCTTACTGCTTCGGTAGTTAACCCTTCTTCTACCTGGGTGGTCGGTGTATACAGTCGTCTATCTGGGAATCATTAACTCTCAGTATTTCACGACAATCAGAAACACTGAGAACTAAAACAACTGCTCATAATAACCTACAATTATTCATTGACTTGCACATGGGCAGAAGGACTTAAATGGTATGGCAATATTGTCACGGAAAAACTGCAGTTTAGTGATTCCTTGATAACTTACATATCAAAATGCAATGAAGGAGGAGGGTTAACAATTGTGTACTTCATTCTGAGAGGAGGAATAAAGTAAAGATCATTGACCTCCGAATATAAAAATAGGATACAGATGTTTGCAGAGTTCACTGCCTGGCAATCGGATCGTACGGACACGAGAACCGGGGAAATCGCGTGGAGGAAAAATGAACGGAGAATGCTTTAAAGTATCAGCGTGCGGGGAACTCAGGGAATCAGCGTAACAACGGATGAAACGAGCAAATAGTCACTACGTGATTTTACCGCCTTTTGATGGGCAGGATACGTCAAGAGACTAGTGTTGAGGTATGAACATCAAACAATAACGGAGGATGGGCCACTCGTTATAAATAGTAGACATTGGGTTCTCTTGATTAGTGTGTGTTCCAAACTGGGCTGAATGAGATATGCATCCTGAGTGGGGAAAGAAATACACGTCCCTAATGGTTGAAAGATTATGGGATATTAGTGTTTTATTCGCTAGTGTATTTCGATTCCAGGAGGATAAGTGAATAGATAAGGTATTAGAACCTTAGAGTAATAGTTTTAGCATAGGAATAGATGTGTGTGCATAGTGTTTACCATTGCTTTCTATTAGTGAATAGTTTAGACTTTGGTGAATTCATATGTCTTATGTTGGTGTTTACTTCGGAAGCCTTGTCATTGCGGCTGGAGAAGGACACTTGCATAAGTAGTATTAAGTGGCAGACGCTTATCACTTGATATGTTATACTTCTCACAGGTTCCAACTCCCATCCGGATATATCAGAGAAGATAGACACATACTTCTTGTGTACAGGAAAAGCTTTGTTGATAAACTCAAGGCATTTCATTTGTGGGGAGAGCAAATACCCCAATAAACCAAGTAATAACTTAGACAGGGTCAAATACGAAATAAACTATACTTTTAAAGGAACTTTGAAAAAGAAGAATAGAATATACAGATAACCAAAGTAATAATGGAAAAAGAAAGATAAAGTTGCAGAAAGCAAAGCAAAATAAAACTACATACGTCTTGTATGCATAGTGAAGAAACAATAGACAAGTCAAAACAGTGCTAGTAATTAAAGACAATATGCAGAACTGTGGTGATGTGGTTTTTCCGGTGTTGGATAAGTACTTTCATGAAACAGACTCGGGCGAAGTCAAAAACTTACTGGAATATTACTAATTTACGGTGATCCAGTGGTGAACAGTTTTGTTTCGTTCAATAACGGATTTACCTTCACTAAAGCATACGGAACATCCAGGGTGAGACCTGTCCTGTTTTATGTGCTGTCCGGTGGTTTGGCAGAATGATTGGGCGAGATGTGACACCGCTGCTAGACATTACGAGTTCAGTCTTGCACCAACAATAGAATACACTATCAACTACACTTACACAGTCCATACATACACCAGACATAGTTTTTATTAATAAATATTTTATTAATCGTTGAAAGGAACTGTTGTCGGAGTATGTGTTGAGGGTATAATAGAGAGAGAGAAAGGAATAGATATATGGAAGGGAAGACAGAAGGGAGGAGTGTAGACAGAAGTCAGTCAATAATCCCAAAAGATAATAAACTTGAAGATGTGCTTGTTGATTCCCCTTTCCTCCCGGGAAAATAAGTGACAAATATTCACTTCTCATTGTCTCTTTCAGTCGCTTGAAATAGTTTCTGTCTGCAATATTGTCTCTTGTACACATTTCACTGTCTGTTGTAGTGCTTAATGGTCCGTGCAGTGTATCTTCCATTGTTGTTTCTCTAAGCATAAGGTTTGCCTAGATATGTCGTATTCCGGACAGCCTTGGGGTATGCGATCTGATGTTGTGTGGGTGCTAATCCAAAGGTGCATATGGCTGATCGTACATTGTGTATACATTTGGTGGTGCAATCAGTTGTGAGGCGCAGAATAATTTGTTCTGATCTGTCCACAGTGTGGTAATCGTCCTGCGCTGGTGGCTTTCTGATGGATTTAATAATTCTTTTCATTTGGTGGTTTGTGCCTGGTATATCTTGTTGTTCTTCTGATGCATATTCCTGACCTAGTTGACCAGCTGTCTTGTTTCCAGGAACTCCACCGTGAGGCGGTACCAACTAACAGTCTACCACAACAAGCAATGATGTACAGAGCAAATGGAACTACAAGAAGAAGAAGAGGCCGACCATGTAAACGATGGACAGAGGGAATAACAGTCCATGGGAATGTAGATACATGAAGACCATAAACAAGTACTCTCCAACTGTTTATACTTCACCTCGACATCGCAAGGTACAAGAGGAACATGATGTGTGGAAAACAGGAAGAGGCTGCATGGGATACCAAAGGATAGGAAGGTTTGGCTGGCGTTGATAGAGGACGTATACTCCGCTAGGGTATAATGGCAGATGAAGAATAAACGAACATCGCAGGCTCGCTCTATGAAAAACATTTAAAGGCTGCGGAGATGTGTTTCTGAAAGAAATTAAAAGAATACCATGGACAGACAGAAAAACCAATGACCAAATACTACAAGAAACAAATGAAAACTGTTAACTGATTAGAAAAATTAGACGTAGACAGTCAGGTGTTTTTTTTTTTCACCACAGAAATCAGGCGGCCACGCAATTACGCCACGAAGTATGTGGACAACTGCTAACAATGTTATGGTGCTCGCCCTGCTTTGGACCCCCAGGCAAGTGCAGTGCCGGGACCTATGCCTCTTAAGGGTATAACCACAACTACTGGAAGTCATTCTCGGAAGATAAACTCTATGGACCGCTGAGTGAACTAAAAAAGACATTAGATTCATACAAGAGACAACATTGCAGTTATAGACATATCTCAAGCGACCGAAAGAAGAAGAGGGAGAGAAGAAATACATTGGGAGAGCTTGGTGACAACTGGCAAGAGTGAGAGGAAAAGAACAAGACGAACGTAGAGAAGTAAATACCTGGATGGCTTGGCCACGTAGTATGGTCGATCCACGAATGGTGACCGTATGAGATGGCGAAGCTTGAACGCCCACGTTTATCAGCTTGGCACACAATGATGCTGACAAATGTTTCTGTTTGTGGTAGAGATAAACCACGGCTGTCTGGGACATCCGACACCTGCATTGATATTTAAGTGATTCCGGGGATGAATCCTGGGAAGGAGGATCCCCGCCTCGAAAACAAATTGGACGCCGATGATATGACTGTATTGGTTATATTATATTTTTCTCAAATTACATATATGAGTTAAGAAGATTTCTGCCTGATATTTTTTCCTTGTTTTAAAATAGCTCGTGCAGTATTTACTACTTTGCAAAAAGCAAACGAACTATTTAAATGATTCACTTTTATTTTAAATCTAGAAATTAATATTCAATACTTTATTTCATTATCGACAATATTTTTGAAATAAATAGAAAATGAATTAAAATTGTGGTCAAAATAAGGTTACTTCCCTTTCGTAGAACGTATGAGGGCCTGGTGAAAAGATTCTCGACTGCTTGACAGTTCTCTTGCCTAAATCATCTTCATGACCAAGTTGTTCGCAATAACACTGTGACTTTAGATATCATCACCAAGTGCCGTGCCGGCTGGCGTAGACGTTCATGGCTCTCCACAGATCTCGGTCTTTGGTGTTCTGGATTAACTCTGCTGATGATATTCCTCCATGCCACCGTCTCAATCCGTCCAGCATCATTTCTCTTGGTCTGCCTCTGCCTCTCTTTCCCTCGATTTTTCAAGTTGTCACGATGTTCTCCAATGCCTCTCTTCTCATCACATGACCAAAGAAAGTTGTTTGTCTCTTTCTTATTGTTGTATATAGTGTTCTAGTTTCATTAGCCTCTTTCAGGCAATCGTTGTTAGTTACTCTGGTAGTCCAAGGAATTCTCAACATTCGTCTTAACAACCACATCTCTTTTGCTTCTAAGTTCTTCCTAATTTGTTCATTTACATTCCAAGATTCGCTGCCATACAGCAAAACTGGTTCTATATAGCACGTTAGATATAATATCATTACAATTTCCGTGCTAACATACTGTTTTATAAGCCAGTTATATTTTATAGAGAATTAAGAAATTTGAGAAGGGAAAAGAAATTAAACCTTGTACCAAACTTAGAATAATTAATTAATTATGTATTTAACTCTAACGATAAATCGCCGGTCTCCGTAGCAGAAGTATCGCGGACGCGATTCGTAAGTCCGCTTACCAGCGTTCGAAACACAGCTGCGACCGATTTGGTAGCAGACCGTGTTGCGCTGGGTTTTAACGAGTTGGTATGGGAGCCGGTCGTTCAGAAAGCAATGGCAAACTACTGAACGTAAACTTGCCAAGACATCAACAATATTAAATAACACAAAGTAATGCAGCTTTACAGGACAGAATTACAACACATACAGGGCGTTGCGGCGATTAACCTTCATGTGCAAACAAATACATGCACGAAACACAAGATGTAGTCACGGAGAAGATCCTCCGGTGACTACATTAAGGCATAAGGATGGGATGAGAAGAATAAAAAGATGAAAAAATTAGAGCAATGAAGATAAAATGAAAATATCTCATCCCGTCCTTATGCCTTACTGCAGCCACCGGAGGATCTTCTGTAGTATATTGCCATATGTGACAAATTATTTGATGATTGACAGAGGACCTAGTTTGTAGTGTTCTCTGGAGATATATCTTGAATAATCAATAACAAGATAAAGGTTATGATTTAGCACGTTTTGTCTAGAGGTCACTCAAATGAGCTAATCATTCCCGCAATAGCCTTTTTGGAGAACCTTTTTCTTTGGCTCACACCCCCACTGTGAGACCACTATGTATCTACACAGAAATTTACAAAAGAAGTAAAATAGTTCACCCAAGGCCAGAGAAGATCTGAACTATTAGCGCCTGTACAACTGAGGATCCCTCTCACTCAACATAATGTTGCCAGTGTGCTATTCGTCCGTCACATAGATCTTTCCCTATATTTTTTGTCATTTTGTGACCTATATCAGTTCAATTAGTCTTTAGGACTCATGTATTTATTTGTAGACAAACAAACTTCAACACTAACTGTACATTACATCTGTTGGACAAGACATCTACATGACAGTTTCCTGCCAAAAGTGGGACATACATTCACAAGGAATTGTTTACACCACAATTGTACAAGATAGACATCATGTGATACTTGACAACATCTATACAGGACTTTTCACAATATGTATAACCAACCACAGCACTTAAGACAGTCACCAGAGACAACACTTGACAGCAACTGTACAAGAAATTCACTGGGGACATGTACTTCAACTGATTCATTAAATACACAATTTATTGAGTTGGTGAGTAGAGTGGTGACCATTGCCTCATCTCCTGTCATGTCAACACTTCAATTATTGCAGAGAAAATGCATAAAATATGTCACACATGCAGGTTGATAAACAAGATACAACACTTCTTATTTACTCCACCACCCAATAACTCTCCTCCACCTCTCCTCTCTAATTACCACCACACCATTCCGTTACAGTATCTGTATCTATCATCATTTCCTGACTCTTGGGAATTTAGGAAATCCTATCCATGGGCAACTCAAGGAAGAAACTACTGTTCTGGGTCTGTTGAATCCTTTTCTCATCAGCATGGATGTTGGACTAGCTCCAGTTAGCAGCTTCCCCAGATTAAGCTTCATGGCAGATTCATTCCTCTTGAAGACAAGATTTGGTATGATGATATGGTACTGCATCTCACGGTTGATCAGGCTGTTAGTGAAGGCTGTCACTGGGTACTTCAATAATGACATACAGAATGTCCCATACATTGCAGCTACTCACTTAGCCAGATCAACTTCCCTACTGTTCCTCACATTCTTCAAGAATCACTGTGTGAGCATCAGGCTGGATATTTTCTAAGTTTTGTCTTAGATAAACAAACACTCCCAAATTACCCCACAGTTCTCCATGAATGTAGTTCATAGAACAAGATTTGATGTTAGTCTCATTTGACCTTTTGACTGACTCAAAGATCACTGTCCAGTTCACCACATTGGTAGTGCTTCAGATTGTGTTATTCTCCCATTTATGCATTCAGCTGTTAAAGAGCTGAGAGAAAACTCTTCTTGATATTCCCACATTTTGATAGGGAGTCACATCTGGATCTAGGACTTCTGTTTAGTTGTCCCAGATGATATATGGATGGCCTCTCCACCATACTGTTCTCTGTTGACATATAAAATGGCACAACATCTCTTTACATATGTTAAAAGATAATGTTAGTATACATCAACAGACACAGATTGGGGATGGGGAGGAAAAGGATGGGTGTGGTCCAAACACACCTCTCCTAGTTTGATGATGCCGTGTATTTCACTCTGATGTACTGTGGGTGATATGTGTTCAATTCACCCTTATCTGTGGTAATCACAAGACCATATGCTGAGACAGGGTAGCTTAACACAATTACAAGCATTCATGTGGTCTAAGTTCCACCATGTTTGAACCACAGTAAACCTGGGCACAAGGAGGACCAGACACAGTACAGCAATCATTGTGACATAGCAACATGGGACAGGCATTGTGAAGGGAAATGGAAAATAGGCATTTACAACTGCAATATGCAATATGTATCAACTAATGGCATTTACCCAATTAGCAGACCAGACATCCATTCCTATGGCTGTGATGTTGGTGCATGAATGTCCTATTCCATATTCACACAGCAATGCCAGACCTCACCCCTTTTTCACCAGACTTGTCTCACAGGTACATCATCATCATCATGTGCTCTTTCCCCACTGAGTAATTTTCATGTCTACTTCAGTAGGTAACAGAAGCTCAATTGCATACACAATTGTTCACATATGCACCAAGCACATATGTGGGAAAACATGTTTAGTCCTTGTAAGTTTGCATGAGCCATACATTATATTCAGCCAACTGAGACACAGGTTCACACACCTATGGTTCTCTTAGGAACTAGTTTATATGAACCATCCAACAGTAGAGGTAACAGTGTAATGCTGCAGAGAGAAATTATATTAATTCTCTTGAGCTTATAGCAACCAGGCATCACATGGACTTAGCAATTCTGGCGTGCCACACACAACCTGTTTACATATGGATATTTGAAGCATCTTTCCTTCCACTAGATGTGAGAGGCTATTTATTAAATCACCAACTCACTCACTCCATCATTTTCAGCTTTTTACCAAGGAACTTGTACATGTTTACATCACTCATTCCAATCCAAACTGCCATTTGTTAACTCGCACGAGAGCAAAGGTACAGTTGAGTTAAGAATGAGTCATCCTAGGCATTAAGAATGCACAAGGGGTTTGGGTTTACGAATCTGCATGAGTGTGTCATACATTCATCAAGCATACGCAACCAGTCACAACAAGGGATTGATATGCATTTGGAGTATACAGCGTGAAAGACGTGTCAAGGTTGAAGATGCAGTGTTCAGAATTCTGGCGCACAGAAGTTAGGTTTTCCACTTTCACATTTTATTCATAAAATACTCATACATTCTTCTCATTCGTTTACCAGGTCTAGCCACAACTACAACATTAAAGTATGTTTTAAAGTGGTACCTGCTGTCCAGAGAACAATATATTATTGAATCTTTAAGGGCATTGTTGGGTCATCACATCACACTAGCGACCGCTCCTGGTGAAATCCCCGCTCAAACTAATTAGATTTTAAAATATGGCCCAGGAATAGCGTGGGCTCATTAATTATGAACCAATCAAAAGACAAGTGCACACCGCCGCCTCCCCCAACTCGTTCCAGAACATTCGATCTAAGAATAGCCCTTATATTTGGGATGGTCCCCGTTAAGACTTAAAGTATCTTTATGAAATGTGTCGGACTGGGAATGAGGAATTCTGTTTCATCATGCTACACCATAACCTAAATTATAGCAGGGCAAAGGTTATGGTCGTGTTCAGGAAGTGGACACTTGGATCGTGAAAAGTGGATAATTTTCACAAAGCGTGAAAACACGGGAAATCGCTTCTGAGGCGAGTCCAAAAAGATCAGTCTGCGTTCAGCCATCGTCCAGTACGGACATGGTCAGATGGATACAGAGCAACGGCTACATAATAAGTCGCTCGTTTTATTAAGTGTTAGAACTTTGTTGGTTTTGTCAGGTGTTGAATATGTGCAGGCGTAATTGCATTGTATAATGTGCTTAGTTGAACATAAAGTATTGAAAACGTTATAGTAGTTGTGTTCTGAATAGTTACATTTTGCTCGTCATCGTTAGAGTGAAGAGAGAAGGCAAATGTAATTAATTATAAGGTTGAGCCAGAAGAAGTTATGTGATCAACCGAAGGAAGAACAAATATATATTGCACACGACAAAGATGCTCTACACAGAAAGCTTATGACGCAAGAAACTAGCCATGGGTGATGACATGATGATGGTGATCGAAGTAATAACCCCTAGAAGAGGAAACAACACGGGTTATTGCAGGAGCAATGGAGTCCGCAGTGAACACCCTCTGTGTCATAAAAGCTCATTGGCATATATGTTGTGTTTCGTGCATCTATTTGTTTGTTGATGAAGGCTAGTCATCGCAACGTCCTATGTGTGTCATAATTCTGTTCTATAAAGCTGTATTACTTTGTGTTATTTTATACTGTTTACATTTCCACAGCTTTACCGCTGTTCCACCAAATTTATTCAAGACAATAACAGCGGTAAAATGCTGGTGTTGACAGCGATGTACTGTAAACAGGATTTAAAAAAAACGATAAATCAGCACTTCAATATGGATCAGAAACACTGAGAACTAAAACAACCGCTCATAATAACCTACAATTATTCATTGACTTGCAAATGGGCAGAAGGACTTAAATGGTATGACAATATTCACTTCTCCTTGTCTCTTTCAGTCGCTTGAAATAGTTTCTGTCTGCAATATTGTCTCTTGTACACATTTCACTGTCTGTTGTAGTGCTTAATGGTCCGTGCAGTGTATCTTCCATTGTTGTTTCTCTAAGCATAAGGTTTGCCTAGATATGTCGTATTCGGAACAGCCTTGGGGTATGCGATCTGATGTTGTGTGGGTGCTAATCCAAAGGTGCATATGGCTGATCGTACATTGTGTATACATTTGGTAGTGCAATCAGTTGTGAGGCGCAGAATAATTTGTTCTGATCTGTCCACAGTGTGGTAATCGTCCTGTGCTGGTGGCTTTCTGATGGATTTAATAATTCTTTTCATTTGGTGGTTTGTGCCTGGTATATCTTGTTGCTCTTCTGTTGCATATTCCTGACCTAGTTGACCAGCTCGCTTGTTTCCAGGCACTTCACCGTGAGGCGGTACCAACTAACAGTCTACCACAACAAGCAATGATGTACAGAGCAAATGGAACCACAAGAAGAAGAAGAGGCCGACCATGTAAACGATGGACAGAGGGAATAACAGTCCATGGGAATGTCGATACATGAAGCCCATAAACAAGTACTCTCCAACTGTTTATGCTTCACCTCGACACCGCAAGGTACAAGAGGAACATGATGTGTGGAAAACAGGAAGAGGCTGCAGGGAATACCAAAGGATAGGAAGGTTTGGCTGGCGTTGATAGAGGACTTACACTCCCCTCGGGTATAATGGCAGATGAAGAATAAACAAACATCGCAGGCTCGCTCTATGAAAAACATTTAAAGGCTGCGGAGATGTGTTTCTGAAAGAAATTAAAAGAATACCATGTACAGACAGAAAAACCAATGACCAAATACTACAAGAAACAAATGAAAACTGTTAACTGATTAGAAAAATTAGACACAGACAGTCAGTTTTTGTTTTTTTCACCACAGAAATCAGGCTGCCACGCAATTACGCCACGAAGTATGTGGACAACTGCTAAATGTTATGGAGCTCGCCCTGCTTTGGACCCCCAGTCAGGTGCAATGCCGGGCCCTATGCCTCGTAAGGGTATAACCACAACTACTGGAAGTCATTCTCGGAAGATAAACTCTATGGACCGCTGAGTGAACTAAAAAAGACATTAGATTCATACAAGAGACAACTTTGCAGTTATAGACATATTTCAAGCGATCGAAAGAAGAAGAGGGAGAGAAGAAATACATTTGGAGAACTTGGTGACAACTGGCAAGAGTGAGGGGAAAAGAACAAGATGAAGGTAGAGAAGTAAATACCTGGATGGCTTGGCCACGTGGTATAGTCGATTCACGACTCTGGTGACAGTATGAGATGGCGAAACTTGAATGCCCACGTTTATCAGCTTGGCACACAATGATGCTGATAAATGTTTCTGTTTGTGGTAAAGAGAAACCACGGCTGTCCGGGGCATCCGACACATGCATTGATATTTAAGTTAATCCGGGGATGAATCCTGGGAAGGAGGATCCCCGCCTCGAAAAAAACTCTGATACTGATGTGATATGATGACCGTAATGGTTATATTTTTCCCCCCCCTCAAATTACATATGAGTTAAGAAGATTTCTGCCTGATATTTTTTCCTTGTTTTAAAATAGCTCGTGCAGTATTTACTACTTTACAAAAAGAAAACGAACTATTTAAATGATTCACTTTTATTTTAAATCTAGAAATTAATATTCAATACTTTATTTTATTATTGACAATATTTTTGAAATAAATAAAAAATGAATTAAAATTGTGGTAAAAACAAGGTTACTTCCCTTCCGTAGAACGTGTGAGGGCCTAGTGAAAAGATTCTCTACTGCTTGACAGTTCTCCTGCCTAAATCATCTTCATGACCAAGTTGTTCGCAATAACACTGTGACTTTGGATATCATCACCAAGTGGCGTGCCGGCTGGCGTAGACGTCCATGTCTCTCCACAGATCTCGGTCTTTGGTGTTCTGGATTAACTCTGCTGATGATATTCCTCCATGCCACCGTCTCAATCCGTCCAGCATCATTTCTCTTGGTCTGCCTCTGCCTCTCTTTCCCTCGATCTTTCAAGTTGTCACGATGTTCTCCAATGCATCTCTTCTCATCACATGACAAAAGAAAGTTGTTTGTCTCTTTCTTATTGTTGTATATAGTATTCTAGTTTCATTAGCCTCTTTCAGGCAATCGTTGTTAGTTACTCTGGTAGTCCAAGGAATTCTCAACATTCGTCTCAGGAACCACGTCTCTGTTGCCTCTAAGTTCTTCTTAATTTGTTCATTTACATTCCAAGATTCACTGCCATACAGCAAAAATGGTTCTATATAGCACGTTAGATATAATATCATTACAATTTCCGTGCTATCATACTGTTTTATAAGCCAGTTATATTTTTATAGAGAACTAGCTGACCCTGCCCGGCTTCGCCCAGACCCTGGTGGGGAGCATCTCATTTAATTCATATAAGTAGTCATATAAGTTCTCGTTCCCGTTACCGACTGTCTGTCTGTCTGTCTGTCTGTCTGTCTGTCTGTCTGTCTGTCTGTCTGTCTGTCTGTCTGTCTGTCTGTCTGTCTGTCTGGCCCGGCCCGGCATTTCCCAGCTCCTGATGTGGAGCATCTCATTTAATTCATATAAGTAGTCATATAAGTTCCCGTTCCCGACTGTCTATCTGTCTGTCTATCTGTCTGCCTGACCCTGTCCGGCTTCATTAAATTCATACAACAAAAAAAGTAACTTAAAAGAACGTTCTTCTACACACCATCCATTATTTTTAACGAAAACTCTTTCTAATCACCTGCATGACTACAGTAACTTCTTAAGCAAAAAAAGATGAGTTACAATGTTATGCATTGTGCATCATTTTTATGAAAACTTTGAAAATGCCTTACAGATTGTATCATTATTTATTATAACTCATATGCCGGTACATAACTATGGACAAAGAGTTTATAAATCTTTGAAAACGATGCCACAATATGACTATAAGTTATACAGAAAAGTTATGCCCCTTGAAATAACTTTTACAGAGTTAGGTCCCCTGAAATATATGAAATTATGATGAAAAATGAAAAATGAAATAATACTGAGTAAGCAGGCGATTTCACACTAACAAAATATCACAGTTGTCAGCTCTGGAATGAAAGGAAGGCGTGTAGAAAATTTCATCTCAATCGGATGGGCCGTTCGCGAACAAATAAAGGCCATACGGACAGAGATACATAAATACATACAGAGATACATACGCACAAGTCTTTTTTATATATAAGACTAGATGACCCGGCCCGGCTCCCCCAAGGCCCTGGCGTGGATCTATCTATCTATCAGTCTGTCTGTATGTCTGCTTGATTGTCTGTCTGATTGTCTGTCTGTCTGTCTGTCTGTCTTTCTGTCTGGCTGACCCGGCCCGGCTTCACCCAGTTTCTGGTGGGGAGCATCTCATTTAATTCATATAAGTAGTCATATAAGCTCCCGTTCCCGACTATCTGTCTGTCTGTCTGTCTGTCTGTCTGTCTGTCTGTCTGTCTGTCTGTCTGTCTGTCTGTCTGACCCGGCCCGGCTTCACCCAGTCCCTGGTGGGGAGCATCTAATTTAATTCATATAAGTAGTCATATAAGCTCCCGTTCCCGACTATCTGTCTGTCTATCTATCTGACCCGGCGTGGCTTCGTACAGCTCCTGGCGGAGAGCGTCTCCTTAAATTCACACAGTAACTTAAAAGAATGTCCTTCCACACACCATCCATTATTTTTAATGAAAACTGTTTTTAATCACCTACATGACTGTAGATAACTTCTTTAAGCATAAAAAGATGAGTTACAATGTTATGCATTATGCATTATTTTTATGAAAACTTTGAAAATGCCTTAAAGATTATATCATTATTTATTATAACTCATATGCCTGTAAATAACTATAGGCAAAGAGTTATAAATCTTTGAAAACCATGCAACAATATGACTATAAAGTATATAGAAATGTTATTACAAGTTACGCCCCTTGAAATAACTTTTCTAGAGTTAAGTCCCCTTGCTATATAGAAATTATAATGAAAAATGAAATATTAAATTTTATTAAGTAAGTAGCCGATTTTACACTAAGAAACTATTACAGTCGGTTGCACAGGAATGAAAGGAAGACGTGTAGAAAATTTCATCTCAATCGGATGTACCGTTATCGAACGCATCCAATACATTGCCAACCACATACAGTCTCTTTTATATATATAGACTAGCTGACCCGTCCCGGCTTCGCCCTGGCCCTGGAGGGGATATCTATCTATCTATCTATCTATCTATCTATCTATCTATCTATCTATCTATCTATCTATCTATCTATCTATCTATCTATCTATCTATCTATCTATCTATCTATCTATCTATCTGTCTGTCTGTCTGTCTGTCTGTCTGTCTGTCTGTCTGTCTGTCTGTCTGTCTAATCTATCTATCTATCTATCTATCTATCTATCTATCTATCTATCTATCTATCTATCTATCTATCTATCTGTCTGTCTGTCTGTCTGTCTGTCTGTCTGTCTGTCTAATCTATCTATCTATCTATCTATCTATCTATCTATCTATCTATCTATCTATCTATCTATCTATCTATCTATCTATCTATCTATCTATCTATCTATCTATCTATCTATCTATCTATCTATCTATCTATCTATCTGTCTGTCTGTCTGTCTGTCTGTCTGTCTGTCTAATCTATCTATCTATCTATCTATCTATCTATCTATCTATCTATCTATCTATCTATCTATCTATCTATCTATCTATCTATCTATCTATCTATCTATCTATCTATCTATCTATCTATCTATCTACCTATCTAATCTATCTGTCTGTCTGTCTGCCTGCCTGTCTGCCTGCCCACCCACCCACCCAGTCAGTCAGCCAGGCAGCCAGCCAGCCACCCACCCACCCACCCACCTACCTTTCTGCCTACCTTTCTACCTACCTACCTACCTACCTGTCTGTCTGTCTGTCTGTCTGTCTGTCTGTCTGTCCGCGCTATTAAATATTGATAAAAGTTACTGGAAAAAACGTCAGGACCATGTGTTGAAAGAGGAAGAGGACTATTGGAGAAAGGATGGATTGAATTTTATGCAACCGAGAGCAATCATCAACCTACTGGAATCGTCCGACACAGATCAGATCGCAGACCTTAATATACGTACACACTTACTGGGATATTTTGCTCCAACTATTCAGACGAATTGCAGGCCCTAAACATTACAGCATCAGCATCAGCTGAAGAAACAAGAAGGAAATGAAAAATAAGGTAAGAATTATATTCCTTCTACTTTCCTGTTAATTTACAAATTATTTACCCCGTGCCTCTAAATTCTCTGTCTTTACTAATATTACACATTGCACTCCTCTCGGGAAACTCCGTGGTGAAGTCGTCAAGCCGTCTGACTCGGGCTCCGAAGGTTGTATGTTCGATTCCGGGCCGCGTCCTTCATTTCACGAGTGCATTTTTTCGGTGACTCCCGAGGGTCGTCGCTGGAACTACGGAGTTCGTGCTTTGTGCGACGCTTTCCGCGCTGCGGAAAGAAACTGAGCCATATGGGATAAACACCCGGTGCAATGCAGCCGACCCTATCGATTTTAAGCTAGTTCTTTCATTGCACCCACTCCAATACGAATCCGGATACGCCTTTGTGTGTCAACAGAATTGACATGTCTCACATTACCGTAAAAATAACTTCGTTAGCGAGAAATCACTAGTTGTTCAGCAAAAGATCAAAGGTATGTCGCCGCTTTCAATGATTTAAGTTGTTTTTGGACCTTTCAAAGACATATTCCTTGGGTGGGGGTAAATATAAGACGGCTGGAAAAATTTCATAACGATGCCACAGACAGTTTTCAAAATAATTGATCGTGAATGAAGGCAACCAAATGTGGACATACTATAGCCTTCATGTGCAAACAAATACATGAACGAAACCCAAGCTGTAGTCACGGAGAAGATCCTCCGGTGACTACATTAAGGTATAAGGATGGGAAGAGAAGAATAAAAAGATGAAAAAATGAGAGCAATGAAGATAAAATTAAAATATCTCATCCTGTCCTTATGCCTTACTGCAGCCACCGGAGGCTCTTCTGTAGTATATTGCCATAACCTAAATTATAGCAGGGCAAAGGTTATGGCCGTGTTCAGAATGTGGACACTTGGATCGTGAAAAGTGGATAATTTTCACAAAGCTTGAAAACACGGGAAACCGCTACTGAGGCGAGTCCAAAAAGATCAGTCTGCGTTCAGCCATCGTCCAGTACGGACATGGTCAGATGGATACAGAGTAACGGCTACATAATAAGTCGCTCGTTTTATTAAGTGTTAGAACTTTGTTGGTTTTGTCAGGTGTTGAATATGTGCAGGCGTAATTGCATTGTATAATGTGCTTAGGTGAACATAAAGTATTGAAAAAGTTATAGTAGTTGTGTTCTGAATAGTTACATTTTGTTCGTCATCGTTAGAGTGAAGAGAGAAGGCAAAGGTAATTAATGATAAGGTTGAGCCAGAAGAAGTTATGTGCTCAACCGAAGGAAGAACAAATATATATTGCACACGACAAAGATGCTCTACACAGAAAGCTTATGACGCAAGAAACTAGCCATGGGTGATGACATGATGATGGTGATCGAAGTAATAACCCCTAGAAGAGGAAACAACACGGGTTATTGCAGGAGCAATGGAATCCGCAGTGAACACCCTCTGTGTCATAAAAGCTCATTGGCATATATGTTGTGTTTCGTGCATCTATCTGTTTGTTGATGAAGGCTAGTCATCGCAACGTCCTATATGTGTCATAATTCTGTTCTATAAAGCTGTATTACTTTGTGTTATTTTATACTGTTTACATTTCCACAGCTTTACCGCAGTTCCACCAAATGTATTCAAGACAATAACAGCGGTAAAATGCTGGTGTTGACAGCGATGTACTGTAAACAGGATAAAAAAAAAAAAAGATAAATCAGCATTTCAATATGGATCAGAAACACTGAGAACTAAAACAACTGCTCATAATAACCTACAATTATTCATTGACTTGCACATGGGCAGAAGGACTTAAATGGTATGGCAATATTGTCACGGAAAAACTGCAGTTTAGTGATTCCTTGATAACTTACATATCAAAATGCAATGAAGGAGGAGGGTTAACAATTGTGTACTTCATTCTGAGAGGAGGAATAAAGTAAAGATCATTGACCTCCGAATATAAAAATAGGATACAGGTGTTCGCAGAGTTCATTGCCTGACAATCGGATCGTACGGACACGAGAACCGGGGAAATCGCGTGGAGGAAAAATGAACGGAGAATGCTTTGAAGTATCAGCGTACGGGGAACTCAGGGAATCAGCGTAACAACGGATGAAACGAGCAAATAGTCACTACGTGATTTTACCGCCTTTTGATGGGCAGGATACGTCAAGAGACTAGTGTTGAGGTATGAACATCAAACAATAACGGAGGATGGGCCACTCGTTATAAATAGTAGACATTGGGTTCTCTTGATTAGTGTGTGTTCCAAACTGGGCTGAATGAGATATGCATCCTGAGTGGGGAAAGAAATACACGTCCCTAATGGTTGAAAGATTATGGGATATTAGTGTTTTATTCGCTAGTGTATTTCGATTCCAGGAGGATAAGTGAATAGATAAGGTATTAGAACCTTAGAGTAATAGTTTTAGCATAGGAATAGATGTGTGTGCATAGTGTTTACCATTGCTTTCTATTAGTGAATAGTTTAGACTTTGGTGAATTCATATGTCTTATGTTGGTGTTTACTTCGGAAGCCTTGTCATTGCGGCTGGAGAAGGACACTTGCATAAGTAGTATTAAGTGGCAGACGCTTATCACTTGATATGTTATACTTCTCACAGGTTCCAACTCCCATCCGGATATATCAGAGAAGATAGACACATACTTCTTGTGTACAGGAAAAGCTTTGTTGATAAACTCAAGGCATTTCATTTGTGAGGAGAGCAAATACCTCAATAAACCAAGTAATAACTTAGACAGGGTCAAATACGAAATAAACTATACTTTTAAAGGAACTTTGAAAAAGAAGAATAGAATATACAGATAACCAAAGTAATAATGGAAAAAGAAAGATAAAGTTGCAGAAAGCAAAGCAAAATAAAACTACATACGTCTTGTATGCATAGTGAAGAAACAATAGACAAGTCAAAACAGTGCTAGTAATTAAAGACAATATGCAGAACTGTGGTGATGTGGTTTTTCCGGTGTTGGATAAGTACTTTCATGAAACAGACTCGGGCGAAGTCAAAAACTTACTGGAATATTACTAATTTACGGTGATCCAGTGGTGAACAGTTTTGTTTCGTTCAATAACGGATTTACCTTCACTAAAGCATACGGAACATCCAGGGTGAGACCTGTCCTGTTTTATGTGCTGTCCGGTGGTTTGGCAGAATGATTGGGCGAGATGTGACACCGCTGCTAGACATTACGAGTTCAGTCTTGCACCAACAATAGAATACACTATCAACTACACTTACACAGTCCATACATACACCAGACATAGTTTTTATTAATAAATATTTTATTAATCGTTGAAAGGAACTGTTGTCGGAGTATGTGTTGAGGGTATAATAGAGAGAGAGAAAGGAATAGATATATGGAAGGGAAGACAGAAGGGAGGAGTGTAGACAGAAGTCAGTCAATAATCCCAAAAGATAATACACTTGAAGATGTGCTTGTTGATTCCCCTTTCCTCCCGGGAAAATAAGTGACAAATATTCACTTCTCATTGTCTCTTTCAGTCGCTTGAAATAGTTTCTGTCTGCATTATTGTCTCTTGTACACATTTCACTGTCTGTTGTAGTGCTTAATGGTCCGTGCAGTGTATCTTCCATTGTTGTTTCTTTAAGCATAAGGTTTGCCTAGATATGTCGTATTCGGGACAGCCTTGGGGTATGCGATCTGATGTTGTGTGGGTGCTAATCCAAAGGTGCATATGGCTGATCGTACATTGTGTATACATTTGGTGGTGCAATCAGTTGTGAGGCGCAGAATAATTTGTTCTGATCTGTCCACAGTGTGGTAATCGTCCTGCGCTGGTGGCTTTCTGATGGATTTAATAATTCTTTTCATTTGGTGGTTTGTGCCTGGTATATCTTGTTGTTCTTCTGATGCATATTCCTGACCTAGTTGACCAGCTCTCTTGTTTCCAGGCACTCCACCGTGAGGCGGTACCAACTAACAGTCTACCACAACAAGCAATGATGTACAGAGCAAATGGAACTACAAGAAGAAGAAGAGGCCGACCATGTAAACGATGGACAGAGGGAATAACAGTCCATGGGAATGTCGATACATGAAGACCATAAACAAGTACTCTCCAACTGTTTATACTTCACCTCGACATCGCAAGGTACAAGAGGAACATGATGTGTGGAAAACAGGAAGAGGCTGCATGGGATACCAAAGGATAGGAAGGTTTGGCTGGCGTTGATAGAGGACGTATACTCCGCTAGGGTATAATGGCAGATGAAGAATAAACGAATATCGCAGGCTCGCTCTATGAAAAACATTTAAAGGCTGCGGAGATGTGTTTCTGAAAGAAATTAAAAGAATACCATGGACAGACAGAAAAACCAATGACCAAATACTATAAGAAACAAATGAAAACTGTTAACTGATTAGAAAAATTAGACGTAGACAGTCAGGTGTTTTTTTTTTTTTCACCACAGAAATCAGGCGGCCACGCAATTACGCCACGAAGTATGTGGACAACTGCTAACAATGTTATGGTGCTCGCCCTGCTTTGGACCCCCAGGCAAGTGCAGTGCCGGGACCTATGCCTCTTAAGGGTATAACCACAACTACTGGAAGTCATTCTCGGAAGATAAACTCTATGGACCGCTGAGTCAACTAAAAAAGACATTAGATTCATACAAGAGACAACATTGCAGTTATAGACATATTTCAAGCGACCGAAAGAAGAAGAGGGAGAGAAGAAATACATTGGGAGAGCTTGGTGACAACTGGCAAGAGTGAGAGGAAAAGAACAAGACGAACGTAGAGAAGTAAATACCTGGATGGCTTGGCCACGTAGTATGGTCGATCCACGAATGGTGACCGTATGAGATGGCGAAGCTTGAATGCCCACGTTTATCAGCTTGGTACACAATGATGCTGACAAATGTTTCTGTTTGTGGTAGAGATAAACCACGGCTGTCTGGGACATCCGACACCTGCATTGATATTTAAGTGATTCCGGGGATGAGTCCTGGGAAGGAGGATCCCCGCCTCGAAAACAAATTGGACGCCGATGATATGACTGTATTGGTTATATTATATTTTTCTCAAATTACATATATGAGTTAAGAAGATTTCTGCCTGATATTTTTTCCTTGTTTTAAAATAGCTCGTGCAGTATTTACTACTTTGCAAAAAGCAAACGAACTATTTAAATGATTCACTTTTATTTTAAATCTAGAAATTAATATTCAATACTTTATTTCATTATCGACAATATTTTTGAAATAAATAGAAAATGAAATAAAATTGTGGTAAAAATAAGGTTACTTCCCTTTCGTAGAACGTATGAGGGCCTGGTGAAAAGATTCTCGACTGCTTGACAGTTCTCTTGCCTAAATCATCTTCATGACCAAGTTGTTCGCAATACCACTGTGACTTTAGATATCATCATCAAGTGCCGTGCCGGCTGGCGTAGACGTTCATGGCTCTCCACAGATCTCGGTCTTTGGTGTTCTGGATTAACTCTGCTGATGATATTCCTCCATGCCACCGTCTCAATCCGTCCAGCATCATTTCTCTTGGTCTGCCTCTGCCTCTCTTTCCCTCGATTTTTCAAGTTGTCACGATGTTTTCCAATGCCTCTCTTCTCATCACATGACCAAAGAAAGTTGTTTGTCTCTTTCTTATTGTTGTATATAGTGTTCTAGTTTCATTAGCCTCTTTCAGGCAATCGTTGTTAGTTACTCTGGTAGTCCAAGGAATTCTCAACATTCGTCTTAACAACCACATCTCTTTTGCTTCTAAGTTCTTCCTAATTTGTTCATTTACATTCCAAGATTCGCTGCCATACAGCAAAACTGGTTCTATATAGCACGTTAGATATAATATCATTACAATTTCCGTGCTAACATACTGTTTTATAAGTCAGTTATATTTTATAGAGAACTAGCTGACCCGGCCCGGCTTCGCCCAGTCCCTGGTGGGGAGCATCTCATTTAATTCATATAAGTAGTCATATAAGTTCCCGTTCCCGTTACCGTCTGTCTGTCTGTCTGTCTGTCTGTCTGTCTGACTGTCTGTCTGTCTGTCTGTCTGTCTGTCTGTCTGTCTGTCTGTCTGTCTGTCTGTCTGACTGTCTGTCTGTCTGCCTGTCTGTCTGTCTGTCTGTCTGACTGTCTGTCTGTATGTATGTCTGTCTGTCTTTCTGTCTGTCTTTCTGTCTGTCTGTCTGACCCGGCCCGGCATCGCCCAACTCCTAGTGTGGAGCATCTCATTTAATTCATATAAGTAGTCATATAAGCTCCCGTTCCCGTTCCCGACTATCTATCTGTCTGTCTGTCTGTCTATATGTCTGTCTGTCTGTCTGTCTGTCTGTCTGATCCGGCCCGGCTTCGCCCAGCTCCTGATGGCGAGAATCTCATTTAATTCATATAAATAGTCATATAAGTTCCCGTTCCCGACTGTCTGTCTGTCTGTCTGTCTGTCTGTCTGTCTGTCTGTCTGTCTGTCTGTCTGTCTGTCCGTCCCTCCCTCTCTGTCTGTCTGTCTGTCTGCCTGTCTGTCTAATCATTTATTGGTTGCAGTTAGAACAACCTTAGATAAACGAAGACCAACTTACAAAAAGCATTAGAAAGAGCACTTGAAAGATCTTTACATCTTCCCCAACAATTAACTTGGGTAAATGGAGCGGCGGCAGCAGCATCAGCAGAAGAAGGAAAAGGTGGGTCTGTCTATCTATCTGACCCGGCGTGGCTTCGCCCAGCTCATGGCGGGTAGCGTCTCATTAAATTCATACAAAAAAAAAGTAACTTAAAAGAATGTCTTTCCACACACCATCCATTATTTTTAATGAAAACGCTTTCTAATCACCTGCATGACTACAGTAACTTCTTAAGCAAAAAAAGATGAGTTACAATGTTATGCATTATGCATTATTTTTATGAAAACTTTGAAAATGCCTTACAGATTGTATCATTATTTATTATAAGTCATATGCCGGTACATAACTATGGACAAAGAGTTTATAAATCTTTGAAAACGATGCCACAATATGACTATAAGTTATACAGAAAAGTTATGCCCCTTGAAATAACTTTTACAGAGTTAAGTCCCCTGAGATATATGAAATTACAATGAAAAGTGAAAAATGAAATAATATTGGGTGAGCAGCCAATTTCACACTAAAAAAATATGACAGTGGGCTGCACTGGAATGAAAAGAAGACGTGTAGAAAATTTCATCTCAATCGGATGGGCCGTTCGCGAGCGCATAAAGGACATACGGACATACAGACAGACAGACAGACAGACAGACAGACAGACGGAGATCGCAATTTATATATAAGATTAAGAAATTTGAGAAGGGAAAAGAAATTAAACCTTGTACCAAACTTAGAATAATTAATTAATTATTTATTTAACTCTAACGATAAATCGCCGGTCTCCGTAGCAGAAGTATCGCGGACGCGATTCGTAAGTCCGCTTACCAGCGTTCGAAACACAGCTGCGACCGATTTGGTAGCAGACCGTGTTGCGCTGGGTTTTAACGAGTTGGTATGGGAGCCGGTCGTTCAGAAAGCAATGGCAAACTACTGAACGTAAACTTGCCAAGACATCAACAATATTAAATAACACAAAGTAATGCAGCTTTACAGGACAGAATTACAACACATACAGGGCGTTGCGGCGATTAACCTTCATGTGCAAACAAATACATGCACGAAACACAAGATGTAGTCACGGAGAAGATCCTCCGGTGACTACATTAAGGCATAAGGATGGGATGAGAAGAATAAAAAGATGAAAAAATGAGAGCAATGAAGATAAAATGAAAATATCTCATCCCGTCCTTATGCCTTACTGCAGCCACCGGAGGATCTTCTGTAGTATATTGCCATAACCTAAATTATAGCAGGGCAAAGGTTATGGTCGTGTTCAGGAAGTGGACACTTGGATCGTGAAAAGTGGATAATTTTCACAAAGCGTGAAAACACGGGAAATCGCTTCTGAGGCGAGTCCAAAAAGATCAGTCTGCGTTCAGCCATCGTCCAGTACGGACATGGTCAGATGGATACAGAGCAACGGCTACATAATAAGTCGCTCGTTTTATTAAGTGTTAGAACTTTGTTGGTTTTGTCAGGTGTTGAATATGTGCAGGCGTATTTGCATTGTATAATGTGCTTAGTTGAACATAAAGTATTGAAAACGTTATAGTAGTTGTGTTCTGAATAGTTACATTTTGCTCGTCATCGTTAGAGTGAAGAGAGAAGGCAAAGATAATTAATTATAAGGTTGAGCCAGAAGAAGTTATGTGCTCAACCGAAGGAAGAACAAATATATATTGCACACGACAAAGATGCTCTACACAGAAAGCTTACGACGCAAGAAACTAGCCATGGGTGATGACATGATGATGGTGATCGAAGTATTAACACCTAGAAGAGGAAACAACCCGATGAATGCGGGAGCAATGGAATCCGCAGTGAACACCCTCTGTGTCATAAAAGCTCATTGGCATATCTGTTGTGTTTCGTGCATCTATTTGTTTGTTGATGAAGGCTAGTCATCGCAACGTCCTATATGTGTCATAATTCTGTTCTATAAAGCTGTATTACTTTGTGTTATTTTATACTGTTTACATTTCCACAGCTTTACCGCAGTTCCACCAAATGTATTCAAGACAATAACAGCGGTAAAATGCTGGTGTTGACAGCGATGTACTGTAAACAGGATTTAAAAAAAAAAACGATAAATCAGCACTTCAATATGAATCAGTGTCCTGTTATTTTCCCGAGAGGAGGTTGGAATCCACAAGCACATCTTTAAACTTATCATCTGTTGGGATTATTGACTGACTTTTGTCTACACTCCTCTCTTCTGTCTTCCCTTCCATATATCTATTTCTTTCACTCTCTCTCTCTGTGTTATTCTCTCAACACATACTCAGACAACAGTTCCTTTCAACAATAAATAAAAGATTTATTAATAAAACTATGTCTGGTGTATGTATGGATATTGTCTATGTAGTTGGTATGTTCTTCTAGTGTGGCTGCCAGATAAGATGTTGATAGATAGTCTCCGTGTCTTCTCTCGTCTCTTCTCTCAGCTAGAGTACAGGACATTACATAGATACAACGGAACGATCTCACCCTGACAGCTCCGTCTGCTTGAGTCTGTAGATATATCCGTTTTTTTGTAATGAAAAATGTTCACCACTGTATGAATGTATTTAACCCGATCACCATATGCTGTCAGCTTAAACGGAATGGTCTTTCTTATCTTATAGCGTTCTTAATTCCATCCTGGAAAAACACATCGAGTTTCTAGTATTCTCTATTTTTGTCCTGTACAAGTTCTACACTGGATAGTTCTTAATTGGTATCGGCACTTTGTATGCCCCTTGCAACTCTTCGATACTGAGTCATTTGAGTTTTTCTATTAGTTTAAATGATCTCTATTGTCCATTCTCTGTCCTCCTTACTTCTTACGATGAAAATTCTTTTCTTTCCTTTCTTATGCACAAGTGTCGTGCTTTATTACTTTAAAGTGCTTTCTTGTTGTTTATCAACACTGGGTGATCTTGACCACAGCCATCTGTGTTATATCTTAGTTGATAAGTCCCGCACTGGTATGGAAACCTGTGTGATATACATTTAATAATGAGATCTGTGTCTGCTTCCTCTTCTCTCCTATGTGAGTGTCTTTTCCTCCAGCCGAAATGAAAAGGCTTCCGAAAAAACCCACTCTGACATAGGATAGAAGATTCACCTAACGTCTATACTATTCCTACTAATAGAAAGCAATGTTAAATGCACCTCACGCCCATCTATATTCCTATGCTAAACTATACTCTAATATATTAATACCTTATAAACATCCTTTACTGAATTGAGAGTACTAATGCACCATAAATACACAAACGTTCTTCTGAACGCAGCACATCCCTTTTCATAATCCTTCTTCTCCCGAAACCTAAGAATCACACCCCCTCACAAAGACGTAGCCACTCTTTATAGGTCATTTTTGCCGCATAGTCCTTGACCTAGCTGGACACCTCACATCCAGACTTCATTATCATCGTTAGTGGAAAATTACAGCACTGAACCGTTTCACATCCATACCGCAATATGCTGTCCAATAATACTGTCTGCCTTTGTCGCAAACCAATTTTTCCACTCGACAGTTTACCTGTGCGGTTAGCGGCCCCCTTTCGTGTCTTGACCTATAAACACATGCGCCTGGTCACTCCTTTGTTTGTTACCCTTACTGCTTCGGTGGTTAACCCTTCTTCTACCTGGGTGGTCGGTGTATACAGTCGTCTATCTGGGAATCATTAACTCTCAGTATTTCACGACAATCAGAAACACTGAGAACTAAAACAACTGCTCATAATAACCTACAATTATTCATTGACTTGCACATGGGCAGAAGGACTTAAATGGTATGGCAATATTGTCACGGAAAAACTGCAGTTTAGTGATTCCTTGATAACTTACATATCAAAATGCAATGAAGGAGGAGGGTTAACAATTGTGTACTTCATTCTGAGAGGAGGAATAAAGTAAAGATCATTGACCTCCGAATATAAAAATAGGATACAGATGTTTGCAGAGTTCACTGCCTGGCAATCGGATCGTACGGACACGAGAACCGGGGAAATCGCGTGGAGGAAAAATGAACGGAGAATGCTTTAAAGTATCAGCGTGCGGGGAACTCAGGGAATCAGCGTAACAACGGATGAAACGAGCAAATAGTCACTACGTGATTTTACCGCCTTTTGATGGGCAGGATACGTCAAGAGACTAGTGTTGAGGTATGAACATCAAACAATAACGGAGGATGGGCCACTCGTTATAAATAGTAGACATTGGGTTCTCTTGATTAGTGTGTGTTCCAAACTGGGCTGAATGAGATATGCATCCTGAGTGGGGAAAGAAATACACGTCCCTAATGGTTGAAAGATTATGGGATATTAGTGTTTTATTCGCTAGTGTATTTCGATTCCAGGAGGATAAGTGAATAGATAAGGTATTAGAACCTTAGAGTAATAGTTTTAGCATAGGAATAGATGTGTGTGCATAGTGTTTACCATTGCTTTCTATTAGTGAATAGTTTAGACTTTGGTGAATTCATATGTCTTATGTTGGTGTTTACTTCGGAAGCCTTGTCATTGCGGCTGGAGAAGGACACTTGCATAAGTAGTATTAAGTGGCAGACGCTTATCACTTGATATGTTATACTTCTCACAGGTTCCAACTCCCATCCGGATATATCAGAGAAGATAGACACATACTTCTTGTGTACAGGAAAAGCTTTGTTGATAAACTCAAGGCATTTCATTTGTGGGGAGAGCAAATACCCCAATAAACCAAGTAATAACTTAGACAGGGTCAAATACGAAATAAACTATACTTTTAAAGGAACTTTGAAAAAGAAGAATAGAATATACAGATAACCAAAGTAATAATGGAAAAAGAAAGATAAAGTTGCAGAAAGCAAAGCAAAATAAAACTACATACGTCTTGTATGCATAGTGAAGAAACAATAGACAAGTCAAAACAGTGCTAGTAATTAAAGACAATATGCAGAACTGTGGTGATGTGGTTTTTCCGGTGTTGGATAAGTACTTTCATGAAACAGACTCGGGCGAAGTCAAAAACTTACTGGAATATTACTAATTTACGGTGATCCAGTGGTGAACAGTTTTGTTTCGTTCAATAACGGATTTACCTTCACTAAAGCATACGGAACATCCAGGGTGAGACCTGTCCTGTTTTATGTGCTGTCCGGTGGTTTGGCAGAATGATTGGGCGAGATGTGACACCGCTGCTAGACATTACGAGTTCAGTCTTGCACCAACAATAGAATACACTATCAACTACACTTACACAGTCCATACATACACCAGACATAGTTTTTATTAATAAATATTTTATTAATCGTTGAAAGGAACTGTTGTCGGAGTATGTGTTGAGGGTATAATAGAGAGAGAGAAAGGAATAGATATATGGAAGGGAAGACAGAAGGGAGGAGTGTAGACAGAAGTCAGTCAATAATCCCAAAAGATAATAAACTTGAAGATGTGCTTGTTGATTCCCCTTTCCTCCCGGGAAAATAAGTGACAAATATTCACTTCTCATTGTCTCTTTCAGTCGCTTGAAATAGTTTCTGTCTGCAATATTGTCTCTTGTACACATTTCACTGTCTGTTGTAGTGCTTAATGGTCCGTGCAGTGTATCTTCCATTGTTGTTTCTCTAAGCATAAGGTTTGCCTAGATATGTCGTATTCCGGACAGCCTTGGGGTATGCGATCTGATGTTGTGTGGGTGCTAATCCAAAGGTGCATATGGCTGATCGTACATTGTGTATACATTTGGTGGTGCAATCAGTTGTGAGGCGCAGAATAATTTGTTCTGATCTGTCCACAGTGTGGTAATCGTCCTGCGCTGGTGGCTTTCTGATGGATTTAATAATTCTTTTCATTTGGTGGTTTGTGCCTGGTATATCTTGTTGTTCTTCTGATGCATATTCCTGACCTAGTTGACCAGCTGTCTTGTTTCCAGGAACTCCACCGTGAGGCGGTACCAACTAACAGTCTACCACAACAAGCAATGATGTACAGAGCAAATGGAACTACAAGAAGAAGAAGAGGCCGACCATGTAAACGATGGACAGAGGGAATAACAGTCCATGGGAATGTAGATACATGAAGACCATAAACAAGTACTCTCCAACTGTTTATACTTCACCTCGACATCGCAAGGTACAAGAGGAACATGATGTGTGGAAAACAGGAAGAGGCTGCATGGGATACCAAAGGATAGGAAGGTTTGGCTGGCGTTGATAGAGGACGTATACTCCGCTAGGGTATAATGGCAGATGAAGAATAAACGAACATCGCAGGCTCGCTCTATGAAAAACATTTAAAGGCTGCGGAGATGTGTTTCTGAAAGAAATTAAAAGAATACCATGGACAGACAGAAAAACCAATGACCAAATACTACAAGAAACAAATGAAAACTGTTAACTGATTAGAAAAATTAGACGTAGACAGTCAGGTGTTTTTTTTTTTCACCACAGAAATCAGGCGGCCACGCAATTACGCCACGAAGTATGTGGACAACTGCTAACAATGTTATGGTGCTCGCCCTGCTTTGGACCCCCAGGCAAGTGCAGTGCCGGGACCTATGCCTCTTAAGGGTATAACCACAACTACTGGAAGTCATTCTCGGAAGATAAACTCTATGGACCGCTGAGTGAACTAAAAAAGACATTAGATTCATACAAGAGACAACATTGCAGTTATAGACATATCTCAAGCGATCGAAAGAAGAAGAGGGAGAGAAGAAATACATTGGGAGAGCTTGGTGACAACTGGCAAGAGTGAGAGGAAAAGAACAAGACGAACGTAGAGAAGTAAATACCTGGATGGCTTGGCCACGTAGTATGGTCGATCCACGAATGGTGACCGTATGAGATGGCGAAGCTTGAATGCCCACGTTTATCAGCTTGGCACACAATGATGCTGACAAATGTTTCTGTTTGTGGTAGAGATAAACCACGGCTGTCTGGGACATCCGACACCTGCATTGATATTTAAGTGATTCCGGGGATGAATCCTGGGAAGGAGGATCCCCGCCTCGAAAACAAATTGGACGCCGATGATATGACTGTATTGGTTATATTATATTTTTCTCAAATTACATATATGAGTTAAGAAGATTTCTGCCTGATATTTTTTCCTTGTTTTAAAATAGCTCGTGCAGTATTTACTACTTTGCAAAAAGCAAACGAACTATTTAAATGATTCACTTTTATTTTAAATCTAGAAATTAATATTCAATACTTTATTTCATTATCGACAATATTTTTGAAATAAATAGAAAATGAAATAAAATTGTGGTAAAAATAAGGTTACTTCCCTTTCGTAGAACGTATGAGGGCCTGGTGAAAAGATTCTCGACTGCTTGACAGTTCTCTTGCCTAAATCATCTTCATGACCAAGTTGTTCGCAATACCACTGTGACTTTAGATATCATCATCAAGTGCCGTGCCGGCTGGCGTAGACGTTCATGGCTCTCCACAGATCTCGGTCTTTGGTGTTCTGGATTAACTCTGCTGATGATATTCCTCCATGCCACCGTCTCAATCCGTCCAGCATCATTTCTCTTGGTCTGCCTCTGCCTCTCTTTCCCTCGATTTTTCAAGTTGTCACGATGTTCTCCAATGCCTCTCTTCTCATCACATGACCAAAGAAAGTTGTTTGTCTCTTTCTTATTGTTGTATATAGTGTTCTAGTTTCATTAGCCTCTTTCAGGCAATCGTTGTTAGTTACTCTGGTAGTCCAAGGAATTCTCAACATTCGTCTTAACAACCACATCTCTTTTGCTTCTAAGTTCTTCCTAATTTGTTCATTTACATTCCAAGATTCGCTGCCATACAGCAAAACTGGTTCTATATAGCACGTTAGATATAATATCATTACAATTTCCGTGCTAACATACTGTTTTATAAGTCAGTTATATTTTATAGAGAACTAGCTGACCCGGCCCGGCTTCGCCCAGTCCCTGGTGGGGAGCATCTCATTTAATTCATATAAGTAGTCATATAAGTTCCCGTTCCCGTTACCGTCTGTCTGTCTGTCTGTCTGTCTGTCTGTCTGTCTGTCTGTCTGTCTGTCTGTCTGTCTGACTGTCTGTCTGTCTGACTGTCTGTCTGTCTGCCTGCCTGTCTGTCTGTCTGTCTGTCTGACTGTCTGTCTGTATGTATGTCTGTCTGTCTTTCTGTCTGTCTTTCTGTCTGTCTGTCTGACCCGGCCCGGCATCGCCCAACTCCTAGTGTGGAGCATCTCATTTAATTCATATAAGTAGTCATATAAGCTCCCGTTCCCGTTCCCGACTATCTATCTGTCTGTCTGTCTGTCTATATGTCTGTCTGTCTGTCTGTCTGTCTGTCTGATCCGGCCCGGCTTCGCCCAGCTCCTGATGGCGAGAATCTCATTTAATTCATATAAATAGTCATATAAGTTCCCGTTCCCGACTGTCTGTCTGTCTGTCTGTCTGTCTGTCTGTCTGTCTGTCTGTCTGTCTGTCTGTCCGTCCCTCCCTCTCTGTCTGTCTGTCTGTCTGTCTGTCTGCCTGTCTGTCTAATCATTTATTGGTTGCAGTTAGAACAACCTTAGATAAACGAAGACCAACTTACAAAAAGCATTAGAAAGAGCACTTGAAAGATCTTTACATCTTCCCCAACAATTAACTTGGGTAAATGGAGCGGCGGCAGCAGCATCAGCAGAAGAAGGAAAAGGTGGGTCTGTCTATCTATCTGACCCGGCGTGGCTTCGCCCAGCTCATGGCGGGTAGCGTCTCATTAAATTCATACAAAAAAAAGTAACTTAAAAGAATGTCTTTCCACACACCATCCATTATTTTTAATGAAAACGCTTTCTAATCACCTGCATGACTACAGTAACTTCTTAAGCAAAAAAAGATGAGTTACAATGTTATGCATTATGCATTATTTTTATGAAAACTTTGAAAATGCCTTACAGATTGTATCATTATTTATTATAAGTCATATGCCGGTACATAACTATGGACAAAGAGTTTATAAATCTTTGAAAACGATGCCACAATATGACTATAAGTTATACAGAAAAGTTATGCCCCTTGAAATAACTTTTACAGAGTTAAGTCCCCTGAGATATATGAAATTACAATGAAAAGTGAAAAATGAAATAATATTGGGTGAGCAGCCAATTTCACACTAAAAAAATATGACAGTGGGCTGCACTGGAATGAAAAGAAGACGTGTAGAAAATTTCATCTCAATCGGATGGGCCGTTCGCGAGCGCATAAAGGACATACGGACATACAGACAGACAGACAGACAGACAGACAGACAGACGGAGATCGCAATTTATATATAAGATTAAGAAATTTGAGAAGGGAAAAGAAATTAAACCTTGTACCAAACTTAGAATAATTAATTAATTATTTATTTAACTCTAACGATAAATCGCCGGTCTCCGTAGCAGAAGTATCGCGGACGCGATTCGTAAGTCCGCTTACCAGCGTTCGAAACACAGCTGCGACCGATTTGGTAGCAGACCGTGTTGCGCTGGGTTTTAACGAGTTGGTATGGGAGCCGGTCGTTCAGAAAGCAATGGCAAACTACTGAACGTAAACTTGCCAAGACATCAACAATATTAAATAACACAAAGTAATGCAGCTTTACAGGACAGAATTACAACACATACAGGGCGTTGCGGCGATTAACCTTCATGTGCAAACAAATACATGCACGAAACACAAGATGTAGTCACGGAGAAGATCCTCCGGTGACTACATTAAGGCATAAGGATGGGATGAGAAGAATAAAAAGATGAAAAAATGAGAGCAATGAAGATAAAATGAAAATATCTCATCCCGTCCTTATGCCTTACTGCAGCCACCGGAGGATCTTCTGTAGTATATTGCCATAACCTAAATTATAGCAGGGCAAAGGTTATGGTCGTGTTCAGGAAGTGGACACTTGGATCGTGAAAAGTGGATAATTTTCACAAAGCGTGAAAACACGGGAAATCGCTTCTGAGGCGAGTCCAAAAAGATCAGTCTGCGTTCAGCCATCGTCCAGTACGGACATGGTCAGATGGATACAGAGCAACGGCTACATAATAAGTCGCTCGTTTTATTAAGTGTTAGAACTTTGTTGGTTTTGTCAGGTGTTGAATATGTGCAGGCGTATTTGCATTGTATAATGTGCTTAGTTGAACATAAAGTATTGAAAACGTTATAGTAGTTGTGTTCTGAATAGTTACATTTTGCTCGTCATCGTTAGAGTGAAGAGAGAAGGCAAAGGTAATTAATTATAAGGTTGAGCCAGAAGAAGTTATGTGCTCAACCGAAGGAAGAACAAATATATATTGCACACGACAAAGATGCTCTACACAGAAAGCTTACGACGCAAGAAACTAGCCATGGGTGATGACATGATGATGGTGATCGAAGTATTAACACCTAGAAGAGGAAACAACCCGATGAATGCGGGAGCAATGGAATCCGCAGTGAACACCCTCTGTGTCATAAAAGCTCATTGGCATATCTGTTGTGTTTCGTGCATCTATTTGTTTGTTGATGAAGGCTAGTCATCGCAACGTCCTATATGTGTCATAATTCTGTTCTATAAAGCTGTATTACTTTGTGTTATTTTATACTGTTTACATTTCCACAGCTTTACCGCAGTTCCACCAAATGTATTCAAGACAATAACAGCGGTAAAATGCTGGTGTTGACAGCGATGTACTGTAAACAGGATTTAAAAAAAAAAACGATAAATCAGCACTTCAATATGGATCAGTGTCCTGTTATTTTCCCGAGAGGAGGTTGGAATCCACAAGCACATCTTTAAACTTATCATCTGTTGGGATTATTGACTGACTTTTGTCTACACTCCTCTCTTCTGTCTTCCCTTCCATATATCTATTTCTTTCACTCTCTCTCTCTGTGTTATTCTCTCAACACATACTCAGACAACAGTTCCTTTCAACAATAAATAAAAGATTTATTAATAAAACTATGTCTGGTGTATGTATGGATATTGTCTATGTAGTTGGTATGTTCTTCTAGTGTGGCTGCCAGATAAGATGTTGATAGATAGTCTCCGTGTCTTCTCTCGTCTCTTCTCTCAGCTAGAGTACAGGACATTACATAGATACAACGGAACGATCTCACCCTGACAGCTCCGTCTGCTTGAGTCTGTAGATATATCCGTTTTTTTGTAATGAAAAATGTTCACCACTGTATGAATGTATTTAACCCGATCACCATATGCTGTCAGCTTAAACGGAATGGTCTTTCTTATCTTATAGCGTTCTTAATTCCATCCTGGAAAAACACATCGAGTTTCTAGTATTCTCTATTTTTGTCCTGTACAAGTTCTACACTGGATAGTTCTTAATTGGTATCGGCACTTTGTATGCCCCTTGCAACTCTTCGATACTGAGTCATTTGAGTTTTTCTATTAGTTTAAATGATCTCTATTGTCCATTCTCTGTCCTCCTTACTTCTTACGATGAAAATTCTTTTCTTTCCTTTCTTATGCACAAGTGTCGTGCTTTATTACTTTAAAGTGCTTTCTTGTTGTTTATCAACACTGGGTGATCTTGACCACAGCCATCTGTGTTATATCTTAGTTGATAAGTCCCGCACTGGTATGGAAACCTGTGTGATATACATTTAATAATGAGATCTGTGTCTGCTTCCTCTTCTCTCCTATGTGAGTGTCTTTTCCTCCAGCCGAAATGAAAAGGCTTCCGAAAAAACCCACTCTGACATAGGATAGAAGATTCACCTAACGTCTATACTATTCCTACTAATAGAAAGCAATGTTAAATGCACCTCACGCCCATCTATATTCCTATGCTAAACTATACTCTAATATATTAATACCTTATAAACATCCTTTACTGAATTGAGAGTACTAATGCACCATAAATACACAAACGTTCTTCTGAACGCAGCACATCCCTTTTCATAATCCTTCTTCTCCCGAAACCTAAGAATCACACCCCCTCACAAAGACGTAGCCACTCTTTATAGGTCATTTTTGCCGCATAGTCCTTGACCTAGCTGGACACCTCACATCCAGACTTCATTATCATCGTTAGTGGAAAATTACAGCTCTGAACCGTTTCACATCCATACCGCAATATGCTGTCCAATAATACTGTCTGCCTTTGTCGCAAACCAATTTTTCCACTCGACAGTTTACCTGTGCGGTTAGCGGCCCCCTTTCGTGTCTTGACCTATAAACACATGCGCCTGGTCACTCCTTTGTTTGTTACCCTTACTGCTTCGGTGGTTAACCCTTCTTCTACCTGGGTGGTCGGTGTATACAGTCGTCTATCTGGGAATCATTAACTCTCAGTATTTCACGACAATCAGAAACACTGAGAACTAAAACAACTGCTCATAATAACCTACAATTATTCATTGACTTGCACATGGGCAGAAGGACTTAAATGGTATGGCAATATTGTCACGGAAAAACTGCAGTTTAGTGATTCCTTGATAACTTACATATCAAAATGCAATGAAGGAGGAGGGTTAACAATTGTGTACTTCATTCTGAGAGGAGGAATAAAGTAAAGATCATTGACCTCCGAATATAAAAATAGGATACAGATGTTTGCAGAGTTCACTGCCTGGCAATCGGATCGTACGGACACGAGAACCGGGGAAATCGCGTGGAGGAAAAATGAACGGAGAATGCTTTAAAGTATCAGCGTGCGGGGAACTCAGGGAATCAGCGTAACAACGGATGAAACGAGCAAATAGTCACTACGTGATTTTACCGCCTTTTGATGGGCAGGATACGTCAAGAGACTAGTGTTGAGGTATGAACATCAAACAATAACGGAGGATGGGCCACTCGTTATAAATAGTAGACATTGGGTTCTCTTGATTAGTGTGTGTTCCAAACTGGGCTGAATGAGATATGCATCCTGAGTGGGGCAAGAAATACACGTCCCTAATGGTTGAAAGATTATGGGATATTAGTGTTTTATTCGCTAGTGTATTTCGATTCCAGGAGGATAAGTGAATAGATAAGGTATTAGAACCTTAGAGTAATAGTTTTAGCATAGGAATAGATGTGTGTGCACAGTGTTTACCATTGCTTTCTATTAGTGAATAGTTTAGACTTTGGTGAATTCATATGTCTTATGTTGGTGTTTACTTCGGAAGCCTTGTCATTGCGGCTGGAGAAGGACACTTGCATAAGTAGTATTAAGTGGCAGACGCTTATCACTTGATATGTTATACTTCTCACAGGTTCCAACTCCCATCCGGATATATCAGAGAAGATAGACACATACTTCTTGTGTACAGGAAAAGCTTTGTTGATAAACTCAAGGCATTTCATTTGTGGGGAGAGCAAATACCCCAATAAACCAAGTAATAACTTAGACAGGGTCAAATACGAAATAAACTATACTTTTAAAGGAACTTTGAAAAAGAAGAATAGAATATACAGATAACCAAAGTAATAATGGAAAAAGAAAGATAAAGTTGCAGAAAGCAAAGCAAAATAAAACTACATACGTCTTGTATGCATAGTGAAGAAACAATAGACAAGTCAAAACAGTGCTAGTAATTAAAGACAATATGCAGAACTGTGGTGATGTGGTTTTTCCGGTGTTGGATAAGTACTTTCATGAAACAGACTCGGGCGAAGTCAAAAACTTACTGGAATATTACTAATTTACGGTGATCCAGTGGTGAACAGTTTTGTTTCGTTCAATAACGGATTTACCTTCACTAAAGCATACGGAACATCCAGGGTGAGACCTGTCCTGTTTTATGTGCTGTCCGGTGGTTTGGCAGAATGATTGGGCGAGATGTGACACCGCTGCTAGACATTACGAGTTCAGTCTTGCACCAACAATAGAATACACTATCAACTACACTTACACAGTCCATACATACACCAGACATAGTTTTTATTAATAAATATTTTATTAATCGTTGAAAGGAACTGTTGTCGGAGTATGTGTTGAGGGTATAATAGAGAGAGAGAAAGGAATAGATATATGGAAGGGAAGACAGAAGGGAGGAGTGTAGACAGAAGTCAGTCAATAATCCCAAAAGATAATAAACTTGAAGATGTGCTTGTTGATTCCCCTTTCCTCCCGGGAAAATAAGTGACAAATATTCACTTCTCATTGTCTCTTTCAGTCGCTTGAAATAGTTTCTGTCTGCAATATTGTCTCTTGTACACATTTCACTGTCTGTTGTAGTGCTTAATGGTCCGTGCAGTGTATCTTCCATTGTTGTTTCTCTAAGCATAAGGTTTGCCTAGATATGTCGTATTCCGGACAGCCTTGGGGTATGCGATCTGATGTTGTGTGGGTGCTAATCCAAAGGTGCATATGGCTGATCGTACATTGTGTATACATTTGGTGGTGCAATCAGTTGTGAGGCGCAGAATAATTTGTTCTGATCTGTCCACAGTGTGGTAATCGTCCTGCGCTGGTGGCTTTCTGATGGATTTAATAATTCTTTTCATTTGGTGGTTTGTGCCTGGTATATCTTGTTGTTCTTCTGATGCATATTCCTGACCTAGTTGACCAGCTGTCTTGTTTCCAGGAACTCCACCGTGAGGCGGTACCAACTAACAGTCTACCACAACAAGCAATGATGTACAGAGCAAATGGAACTACAAGAAGAAGAAGAGGCCGACCATGTAAACGATGGACAGAGGGAATAACAGTCCATGGGAATGTAGATACATGAAGACCATAAACAAGTACTCTCCAACTGTTTATACTTCACCTCGACATCGCAAGGTACAAGAGGAACATGATGTGTGGAAAACAGGAAGAGGCTGCATGGGATACCAAAGGATAGGAAGGTTTGGCTGGCGTTGATAGAGGACGTATACTCCGCTAGGGTATAATGGCAGATGAAGAATAAACGAACATCGCAGGCTCGCTCTATGAAAAACATTTAAAGGCTGCGGAGATGTGTTTCTGAAAGAAATTAAAAGAATACCATGGACAGACAGAAAAACCAATGACCAAATACTACAAGAAACAAATGAAAACTGTTAACTGATTAGAAAAATTAGACGTAGACAGTCAGGTGTTTTTTTTTTTCACCACAGAAATCAGGCGGCCACGCAATTACGCCACGAAGTATGTGGACAACTGCTAACAATGTTATGGTGCTCGCCCTGCTTTGGACCCCCAGGCAAGTGCAGTGCCGGGACCTATGCCTCTTAAGGGTATAACCACAACTACTGGAAGTCATTCTCGGAAGATAAACTCTATGGACCGCTGAGTGAACTAAAAAAGACATTAGATTCATACAAGAGACAACATTGCAGTTATAGACATATCTCAAGCGATCGAAAGAAGAAGAGGGAGAGAAGAAATACATTGGGAGAGCTTGGTGACAACTGGCAAGAGTGAGAGGAAAAGAACAAGACGAACGTAGAGAAGTAAATACCTGGATGGCTTGGCCACGTAGTATGGTCGATCCACGAATGGTGACCGTATGAGATGGCGAAGCTTGAATGCCCACGTTTATCAGCTTGGCACACAATGATGCTGACAAATGTTTCTGTTTGTGGTAGAGATAAACCACGGCTGTCTGGGACATCCGACACCTGCATTGATATTTAAGTGATTCCGGGGATGAATCCTGGGAAGGAGGATCCCCGCCTCGAAAACAAATTGGACGCCGATGATATGACTGTATTGGTTATATTATATTTTTCTCAAATTACATATATGAGTTAAGAAGATTTCTGCCTGATATTTTTTCCTTGTTTTAAAATAGCTCGTGCAGTATTTACTACTTTGCAAAAAGCAAACGAACTATTTAAATGATTCACTTTTATTTTAAATCTAGAAATTAATATTCAATACTTTATTTCATTATCGACAATATTTTTGAAATAAATAGAAAATGAAATAAAATTGTGGTAAAAATAAGGTTACTTCCCTTTCGTAGAACGTATGAGGGCCTGGTGAAAAGATTCTCGACTGCTTGACAGTTCTCTTGCCTAAATCATCTTCATGACCAAGTTGTTCGCAATACCACTGTGACTTTAGATATCATCATCAAGTGCCGTGCCGGCTGGCGTAGACGTTCATGGCTCTCCACAGATCTCGGTCTTTGGTGTTCTGGATTAACTCTGCTGATGATATTCCTCCATGCCACCGTCTCAATCCGTCCAGCATCATTTCTCTTGGTCTGCCTCTGCCTCTCTTTCCCTCGATTTTTCAAGTTGTCACGATGTTCTCCAATGCCTCTCTTCTCATCACATGACCAAAGAAAGTTGTTTGTCTCTTTCTTATTGTTGTATATAGTGTTCTAGTTTCATTAGCCTCTTTCAGGCAATCGTTGTTAGTTACTCTGGTAGTCCAAGGAATTCTCAACATTCGTCTTAACAACCACATCTCTTTTGCTTCTAAGTTCTTCCTAATTTGTTCATTTACATTCCAAGATTCGCTGCCATACAGCAAAACTGGTTCTATATAGCACGTTAGATATAATATCATTACAATTTCCGTGCTAACATACTGTTTTATAAGTCAGTTATATTTTATAGAGAACTAGCTGACCCGGCCCGGCTTCGCCCAGTCCCTGGTGGGGAGCATCTCATTTAATTCATATAAGTAGTCATATAAGTTCCCGTTCCCGTTACCGTCTGTCTGTCTGTCTGTCTGTCTGTCTGTCTGTCTGACTGTCTGTCTGTCTGTCTGTCTGTCTGACTGTCTGTCTGTCTGACTGTCTGTCTGTCTGCCTGTCTGTCTGTCTGTCTGTCTGACTGTCTGTCTGTATGTATGTCTGTCTGTCTTTCTGTCTGTCTTTCTGTCTGTCTGTCTGACCCGGCCCGGCATCGCCCAACTCCTAGTGTGGAGCATCTCATTTAATTCATATAAGTAGTCATATAAGCTCCCGTTCCCGTTCCCGACTATCTATCTGTCTGTCTGTCTGTCTATATGTCTGTCTGTCTGTCTGTCTGTCTGTCTGATCCGGCCCGGCTTCGCCCAGCTCCTGATGGCGAGAATCTCATTTAATTCATATAAATAGTCATATAAGTTCCCGTTCCCGACTGTCTGTCTGTCTGTCTGTCTGTCTGTCTGTCTGTCTGTCTGTCTGTCTGTCTGTCTGTCTGTCCGTCCCTCCCTCTCTGTCTGTCTGTCTGTCTGTCTGCCTGTCTGTCTAATCATTTATTGGTTGCAGTTAGAACAACCTTAGATAAACGAAGACCAACTTACAAAAAGCATTAGAAAGAGCACTTGAAAGATCTTTACATCTTCCCCAACAATTAACTTGGGTAAATGGAGCGGCGGCAGCAGCATCAGCAGAAGAAGGAAAAGGTGGGTCTGTCTATCTATCTGACCCGGCGTGGCTTCGCCCAGCTCATGGCGGGTAGCGTCTCATTAAATTCATACAAAAAAAAGTAACTTAAAAGAATGTCTTTCCACACACCATCCATTATTTTTAATGAAAACGCTTTCTAATCACCTGCATGACTACAGTAACTTCTTAAGCAAAAAAAGATGAGTTACAATGTTATGCATTATGCATTATTTTTATGAAAACTTTGAAAATGCCTTACAGATTGTATCATTATTTATTATAAGTCATATGCCGGTACATAACTATGGACAAAGAGTTTATAAATCTTTGAAAACGATGCCACAATATGACTATAAGTTATACAGAAAAGTTATGCCCCTTGAAATAACTTTTACAGAGTTAAGTCCCCTGAGATATATGAAATTACAATGAAAAGTGAAAAATGAAATAATATTGGGTGAGCAGCCAATTTCACACTAAAAAAATATGACAGTGGGCTGCACTGGAATGAAAAGAAGACGTGTAGAAAATTTCATCTCAATCGGATGGGCCGTTCGCGAGCGCATAAAGGACATACGGACATACAGACAGACAGACAGACAGACAGACAGACAGACAGACGGAGATCGCAATTTATATATAAGATTAAGAAATTTGAGAAGGGAAAAGAAATTAAACCTTGTACCAAACTTAGAATAATTAATTAATTATTTATTTAACTCTAACGATAAATCGCCGGTCTCCGTAGCAGAAGTATCGCGGACGCGATTCGTAAGTCCGCTTACCAGCGTTCGAAACACAGCTGCGACCGATTTGGTAGCAGACCGTGTTGCGCTGGGTTTTAACGAGTTGGTATGGGAGCCGGTCGTTCAGAAAGCAATGGCAAACTACTGAACGTAAACTTGCCAAGACATCAACAATATTAAATAACACAAAGTAATGCAGCTTTACAGGACAGAATTACAACACATACAGGGCGTTGCGGCGATTAACCTTCATGTGCAAACAAATACATGCACGAAACACAAGATGTAGTCACGGAGAAGATCCTCCGGTGACTACATTAAGGCATAAGGATGGGATGAGAAGAATAAAAAGATGAAAAAATGAGAGCAATGAAGATAAAATGAAAATATCTCATCCCGTCCTTATGCCTTACTGCAGCCACCGGAGGATCTTCTGTAGTATATTGCCATAACCTAAATTATAGCAGGGCAAAGGTTATGGTCGTGTTCAGGAAGTGGACACTTGGATCGTGAAAAGTGGATAATTTTCACAAAGCGTGAAAACACGGGAAATCGCTTCTGAGGCGAGTCCAAAAAGATCAGTCTGCGTTCAGCCATCGTCCAGTACGGACATGGTCAGATGGATACAGAGCAACGGCTACATAATAAGTCGCTCGTTTTATTAAGTGTTAGAACTTTGTTGGTTTTGTCAGGTGTTGAATATGTGCAGGCGTATTTGCATTGTATAATGTGCTTAGTTGAACATAAAGTATTGAAAACGTTATAGTAGTTGTGTTCTGAATAGTTACATTTTGCTCGTCATCGTTAGAGTGAAGAGAGAAGGCAAAGGTAATTAATTATAAGGTTGAGCCAGAAGAAGTTATGTGCTCAACCGAAGGAAGAACAAATATATATTGCACACGACAAAGATGCTCTACACAGAAAGCTTACGACGCAAGAAACTAGCCATGGGTGATGACATGATGATGGTGATCGAAGTATTAACACCTAGAAGAGGAAACAACCCGATGAATGCGGGAGCAATGGAATCCGCAGTGAACACCCTCTGTGTCATAAAAGCTCATTGGCATATCTGTTGTGTTTCGTGCATCTATTTGTTTGTTGATGAAGGCTAGTCATCGCAACGTCCTATATGTGTCATAATTCTGTTCTATAAAGCTGTATTACTTTGTGTTATTTTATACTGTTTACATTTCCACAGCTTTACCGCAGTTCCACCAAATGTATTCAAGACAATAACAGCGGTAAAATGCTGGTGTTGACAGCGATGTACTGTAAACAGGATTTTTAAAAAAAAACGATAAATCAGCACTTCAATATGGATCAGTGTCCTGTTATTTTCCCGAGAGGAGGTTGGAATCCACAAGCACATCTTTAAACTTATCATCTGTTGGGATTATTGACTGACTTTTGTCTACACTCCTCTCTTCTGTCTTCCCTTCCATATATCTATTTCTTTCACTCTCTCTCTCTGTGTTATTCTCTCAACACATACTCAGACAACAGTTCCTTTCAACAATAAATAAAAGATTTATTAATAAAACTATGTCTGGTGTATGTATGGATATTGTCTATGTAGTTGGTATGTTCTTCTAGTGTGGCTGCCAGATAAGATGTTGATAGATAGTCTCCGTGTCTTCTCTCGTCTCTTCTCTCAGCTAGAGTACAGGACATTACATAGATACAACGGAACGATCTCACCCTGACAGCTCCGTCTGCTTGAGTCTGTAGATATATCCGTTTTTTTTGTAATGAAAAATGTTCACCACTGTATGAATGTATTTAACCCGATCACCATATGCTGTCAGCTTAAACGGAATGGTCTTTCTTATCTTATAGCGTTCTTAATTCCATCCTGGAAAAACACATCGAGTTTCTAGTATTCTCTATTTTTGTCCTGTACAAGTTCTACACTGGATAGTTCTTAATTGGTATCGGCACTTTGTATGCCCCTTGCAACTCTTCGATACTGAGTCATTTGAGTTTTTCTATTAGTTTAAATGATCTCTATTGTCCATTCTCTGTCCTCCTTACTTCTTACGATGAAAATTCTTTTCTTTCCTTTCTTATGCACAAGTGTCGTGCTTTATTACTTTAAAGTGCTTTCTTGTTGTTTATCAACACTGGGTGATCTTGACCACAGCCATCTGTGTTATATCTTAGTTGATAAGTCCCGCACTGGTATGGAAACCTGTGTGATATACATTTAATAATGAGATCTGTGTCTGCTTCCTCTTCTCTCCTATGTGAGTGTCTTTTCCTCCAGCCGAAATGAAAAGGCTTCCGAAAAAACCCACTCTGACATAGGATAGAAGATTCACCTAACGTCTATACTATTCCTACTAATAGAAAGCAATGTTAAATGCACCTCACGCCCATCTATATTCCTATGCTAAACTATACTCTAATATATTAATACCTTATAAACATCCTTTACTGAATTGAGAGTACTAATGCACCATAAATACACAAACGTTCTTCTGAACGCAGCACATCCCTTTTCATAATCCTTCTTCTCCCGAAACCTAAGAATCACACCCCCTCACAAAGACGTAGCCACTCTTTATAGGTCATTTTTGCCGCATAGTCCTTGACCTAGCTGGACACCTCACATCCAGACTTCATTATCATCGTTAGTGGAAAATTACAGCTCTGAACCGTTTCACATCCATACCGCAATATGCTGTCCAATAATACTGTCTGCCTTTGTCGCAAACCAATTTTTCCACTCGACAGTTTACCTGTGCGGTTAGCGGCCCCCTTTCGTGTCTTGACCTATAAACACATGCGCCTGGTCACTCCTTTGTTTGTTACCCTTACTGCTTCGGTGGTTAACCCTTCTTCTACCTGGGTGGTCGGTGTATACAGTCGTCTATCTGGGAATCATTAACTCTCAGTATTTCACGACAATCAGAAACACTGAGAACTAAAACAACTGCTCATAATAACCTACAATTATTCATTGACTTGCACATGGGCAGAAGGACTTAAATGGTATGGCAATATTGTCACGGAAAAACTGCAGTTTAGTGATTCCTTGATAACTTACATATCAAAATGCAATGAAGGAGGAGGGTTAACAATTGTGTACTTCATTCTGAGAGGAGGAATAAAGTAAAGATCATTGACCTCCGAATATAAAAATAGGATACAGATGTTTGCAGAGTTCACTGCCTGGCAATCGGATCGTACGGACACGAGAACCGGGGAAATCGCGTGGAGGAAAAATGAACGGAGAATGCTTTAAAGTATCAGCGTGCGGGGAACTCAGGGAATCAGCGTAACAACGGATGAAACGAGCAAATAGTCACTACGTGATTTTACCGCCTTTTGATGGGCAGGATACGTCAAGAGACTAGTGTTGAGGTATGAACATCAAACAATAACGGAGGATGGGCCACTCGTTATAAATAGTAGACATTGGGTTCTCTTGATTAGTGTGTGTTCCAAACTGGGCTGAATGAGATATGCATCCTGAGTGGGGAAAGAAATACACGTCCCTAATGGTTGAAAGATTATGGGATATTAGTGTTTTATTCGCTAGTGTATTTCGATTCCAGGAGGATAAGTGAATAGATAAGGTATTAGAACCTTAGAGTAATAGTTTTAGCATAGGAATAGATGTGTGTGCATAGTGTTTACCATTGCTTTCTATTAGTGAATAGTTTAGACTTTGGTGAATTCATATGTCTTATGTTGGTGTTTACTTCGGAAGCCTTGTCATTGCGGCTGGAGAAGGACACTTGCATAAGTAGTATTAAGTGGCAGACGCTTATCACTTGATATGTTATACTTCTCACAGGTTCCAACTCCCATCCGGATATATCAGAGAAGATAGACACATACTTCTTGTGTACAGGAAAAGCTTTGTTGATAAACTCAAGGCATTTCATTTGTGGGGAGAGCAAATACCCCAATAAACCAAGTAATAACTTAGACAGGGTCAAATACGAAATAAACTATACTTTTAAAGGAACTTTGAAAAAGAAGAATAGAATATACAGATAACCAAAGTAATAATGGAAAAAGAAAGATAAAGTTGCAGAAAGCAAAGCAAAATAAAACTACATACGTCTTGTATGCATAGTGAAGAAACAATAGACAAGTCAAAACAGTGCTAGTAATTAAAGACAATATGCAGAACTGTGGTGATGTGGTTTTTCCGGTGTTGGATAAGTACTTTCATGAAACAGACTCGGGCGAAGTCAAAAACTTACTGGAATATTACTAATTTACGGTGATCCAGTGGTGAACAGTTTTGTTTCGTTCAATAACGGATTTACCTTCACTAAAGCATACGGAACATCCAGGGTGAGACCTGTCCTGTTTTATGTGCTGTCCGGTGGTTTGGCAGAATGATTGGGCGAGATGTGACACCGCTGCTAGACATTACGAGTTCAGTCTTGCACCAACAATAGAATACACTATCAACTACACTTACACAGTCCATACATACACCAGACATAGTTTTTATTAATAAATATTTTATTAATCGTTGAAAGGAACTGTTGTCGGAGTATGTGTTGAGGGTATAATAGAGAGAGAGAAAGGAATAGATATATGGAAGGGAAGACAGAAGGGAGGAGTGTAGACAGAAGTCAGTCAATAATCCCAAAAGATAATAAACTTGAAGATGTGCTTGTTGATTCCCCTTTCCTCCCGGGAAAATAAGTGACAAATATTCACTTCTCATTGTCTCTTTCAGTCGCTTGAAATAGTTTCTGTCTGCAATATTGTCTCTTGTACACATTTCACTGTCTGTTGTAGTGCTTAATGGTCCGTGCAGTGTATCTTCCATTGTTGTTTCTCTAAGCATAAGGTTTGCCTAGATATGTCGTATTCCGGACAGCCTTGGGGTATGCGATCTGATGTTGTGTGGGTGCTAATCCAAAGGTGCATATGGCTGATCGTACATTGTGTATACATTTGGTGGTGCAATCAGTTGTGAGGCGCAGAATAATTTGTTCTGATCTGTCCACAGTGTGGTAATCGTCCTGCGCTGGTGGCTTTCTGATGGATTTAATAATTCTTTTCATTTGGTGGTTTGTGCCTGGTATATCTTGTTGTTCTTCTGATGCATATTCCTGACCTAGTTGACCAGCTGTCTTGTTTCCAGGAACTCCACCGTGAGGCGGTACCAACTAACAGTCTACCACAACAAGCAATGATGTACAGAGCAAATGGAACTACAAGAAGAAGAAGAGGCCGACCATGTAAACGATGGACAGAGGGAATAACAGTCCATGGGAATGTAGATACATGAAGACCATAAACAAGTACTCTCCAACTGTTTATACTTCACCTCGACATCGCAAGGTACAAGAGGAACATGATGTGTGGAAAACAGGAAGAGGCTGCATGGGATACCAAAGGATAGGAAGGTTTGGCTGGCGTTGATAGAGGACGTATACTCCGCTAGGGTATAATGGCAGATGAAGAATAAACGAACATCGCAGGCTCGCTCTATGAAAAACATTTAAAGGCTGCGGAGATGTGTTTCTGAAAGAAATTAAAAGAATACCATGGACAGACAGAAAAACCAATGACCAAATACTACAAGAAACAAATGAAAACTGTTAACTGATTAGAAAAATTAGACGTAGACAGTCAGGTGTTTTTTTTTTCACCACAGAAATCAGGCGGCCACGCAATTACGCCACGAAGTATGTGGACAACTGCTAACAATGTTATGGTGCTCGCCCTGCTTTGGACCCCCAGGCAAGTGCAGTGCCGGGACCTATGCCTCTTAAGGGTATAACCACAACTACTGGAAGTCATTCTCGGAAGATAAACTCTATGGACCGCTGAGTGAACTAAAAAAGACATTAGATTCATACAAGAGACAACATTGCAGTTATAGACATATCTCAAGCGATCGAAAGAAGAAGAGGGAGAGAAGAAATACATTGGGAGAGCTTGGTGACAACTGGCAAGAGTGAGAGGAAAAGAACAAGACGAACGTAGAGAAGTAAATACCTGGATGGCTTGGCCACGTAGTATGGTCGATCCACGAATGGTGACCGTATGAGATGGCGAAGCTTGAATGCCCACGTTTATCAGCTTGGCACACAATGATGCTGACAAATGTTTCTGTTTGTGGTAGAGATAAACCACGGCTGTCTGGGACATCCGACACCTGCATTGATATTTAAGTGATTCCGGGGATGAATCCTGGGAAGGAGGATCCCCGCCTCGAAAACAAATTGGACGCCGATGATATGACTGTATTGGTTATATTATATTTTTCTCAAATTACATATATGAGTTAAGAAGATTTCTGCCTGATATTTTTTCCTTGTTTTAAAATAGCTCGTGCAGTATTTACTACTTTGCAAAAAGCAAACGAACTATTTAAATGATTCACTTTTATTTTAAATCTAGAAATTAATATTCAATACTTTATTTCATTATCGACAATATTTTTGAAATAAATAGAAAATGAATTAAAATTGTGGTCAAAATAAGGTTACTTCCCTTTCGTAGAACGTATGAGGGCCTGGTGAAAAGATTCTCGACTGCTTGACAGTTCTCTTGCCTAAATCATCTTCATGACCAAGTTGTTCGCAATAACACTGTGACTTTAGATATCATCACCAAGTGCCGTGCCGGCTGGCGTAGACGTTCATGGCTCTCCACAGATCTCGGTCTTTGGTGTTCTGGATTAACTCTGCTGATGATATTCCTCCATGCCACCGTCTCAATCCGTCCAGCATCATTTCTCTTGGTCTGCCTCTGCCTCTCTTTCCCTCGATTTTTCAAGTTGTCACGATGTTCTCCAATGCCTCTCTTCTCATCACATGACCAAAGAAAGTTGTTTGTCTCTTTCTTATTGTTGTATATAGTGTTCTAGTTTCATTAGCCTCTTTCAGGCAATCGTTGTTAGTTACTCTGGTAGTCCAAGGAATTCTCAACATTCGTCTTAACAACCACATCTCTTTTGCTTCTAAGTTCTTCCTAATTTGTTCATTTACATTCCAAGATTCGCTGCCATACAGCAAAACTGGTTCTATATAGCACGTTAGATATAATATCATTACAATTTCCGTGCTAACATACTGTTTTATAAGCCAGTTATATTTTATAGAGAATTAAGAAATTTGAGAAGGGAAAAGAAATTAAACCTTGTACCAAACTTAGAATAATTAATTAATTATGTATTTAACTCTAACGATAAATCGCCGGTCTCCGTAGCAGAAGTATCGTGGACGCGATTCGTAAGTCCGCTTACCAGCGTTCGAAACACAGCTGCGACCGATTTGGTAGCAGACCGTGTTGCGCTGGGTTTTAACGAGTTGGTATGGGAGCCGGTCGTTCAGAAAGCAATGGCAAACTACTGAACGTAAACTTGCCAAGACATCAACAATATTAAATAACACAAAGTAATGCAGCTTTACAGGACAGAATTACAACACATACAGGGCGTTGCGGCGATTAACCTTCATGTGCAAACAAATACATGCACGAAACACAAGATGTAGTCACGGAGAAGATCCTCCGGTGACTACATTAAGGCATAAGGATGGGATGAGAAGAATAAAAAGATGAAAAAATGAGAGCAATGAAGATAAAATGAAAATATCTCATCCCGTCCTTATGCCTTACTGCAGCCACCGGAGGATCTTCTGTAGTATATTGCCATATGTGACAAATTATTTGATGATTGACAGAGGACCTAGTTTGTAGTGTTCTCTGGAGATATATCTTGAATAATCAATAACAAGATAAAGGTTATGATTTAGCACGTTTTGTCTAGAGGTCACTCAAATGAGCTAATCATTCCCGCAATAGCCTTTTTGGAGAACCTTTTTCTTTGGCTCACACCCCCACTGTGAGACCACTATGTATCTACACAGAAATTTACAAAAGAAGTAAAATAGTTCACCCAAGGCCAGAGAAGATCTGAACTATTAGCGCCTGTACAACTGAGGATCCCTCTCACTCAACATAATGTTGCCAGTGTGCTATTCGTCCGTCACATAGATCTTTCCCTATATTTTTTGTCATTTTGTGACCTATATCAGTTCAATTAGTCTTTAGGACTCATGTATTTATTTGTAGACAAACAAACTTCAACACTAACTGTACATTACATCTGTTGGACAAGACATCTACATGACAGTTTCCTGCCAAAAGTGGGACATACATTCACAAGGAATTGTTTACACCACAATTGTACAAGATAGACATCATGTGATACTTGACAACATCTATACAGGACTTTTCACAATATGTATAACCAACCACAGCACTTAAGACAGTCACCAGAGACAACACTTGACAGCAACTGTACAAGAAATTCACTGGGGACATGTACTTCAACTGATTCATTAAATACACAATTTATTGAGTTGGTGAGTAGAGTGGTGACCATTGCCTCATCTCCTGTCATGTCAACACTTCAATTATTGCAGAGAAAATGCATAAAATATGTCACACATGCAGGTTGATAAACAAGATACAACACTTCTTATTTACTCCACCACCCAATAACTCTCCTCCACCTCTCCTCTCTAATTACCACCACACCATTCCGTTACAGTATCTGTATCTATCATCATTTCCTGACTCTTGGGAATTTAGGAAATCCTATCCATGGGCAACTCAAGGAAGAAACTACTGTTCTGGGTCTGTTGAATCCTTTTCTCATCAGCATGGATGTTGGACTAGCTCCAGTTAGCAGCTTCCCCAGATTAAGCTTCATGGCAGATTCATTCCTCTTGAAGACAAGATTTGGTATGATGATATGGTACTGCATCTCACGGTTGATCAGGCTGTTAGTGAAGGCTGTCACTGGGTACTTCAATAATGACATACAGAATGTCCCATACATTGCAGCTACTCACTTAGCCAGATCAACTTCCCTACTGTTCCTCACATTCTTCAAGAATCACTGTGTGAGCATCAGGCTGGATATTTTCTAAGTTTTGTCTTAGATAAACAAACACTCCCAAATTACCCCACAGTTCTCCATGAATGTAGTTCATAGAACAAGATTTGATGTTAGTCTCATTTGACCTTTTGACTGACTCAAAGATCACTGTCCAGTTCACCACATTGGTAGTGCTTCAGATTGTGTTATTCTCCCATTTATGCATTCAGCTGTTAAAGAGCTGAGAGAAAACTCTTCTTGATATTCCCACATTTTGATAGGGAGTCACATCTGGATCTAGGACTTCTGTTTAGTTGTCCCAGATGATATATGGATGGCCTCTCCACCATACACCAAGGACTCTGTTGACATATAAAATGGCACAACATCTCTTTACATATGTTAAAAGATAATGTTAGTATACATCAACAGACACAGATTGGGGATGGGGAGGAAAAGGATGGGTGTGGTCCAAACACACCTCTCCTAGTTTGATGATGCCGTGTATTTCACTCTGATGTACTGTGGGTGATATGTGTTCAATTCACCCTTATCTGTGGTAATCACAAGACCATATGCTGAGACAGGGTAGCTTAACACAATTACAAGCATTCATGTGGTCTAAGTTCCACCATGTTTGAACCACAGTAAACCTGGGCACAAGGAGGACCAGACACAGTACAGCAATCATTGTGACATAGCAACATGGGACAGGCATTGTGAAGGGAAATGGAAAATAGGCATTTACAACTGCAATATGCAATATGTATCAACTAATGGCATTTACCCAATTAGCAGACCAGACATCCATTCCTATGGCTGTGATGTTGGTGCATGAATGTCCTATTCCATATTCACACAGCAATGCCAGACCTCACCCCTTTTTCACCAGACTTGTCTCACAGGTACATCATCATCATCATGTGCTCTTTCCCCACTGAGTAATTTTCATGTCTACTTCAGTAGGTAACAGAAGCTCAATTGCATACACAATTGTTCACATATGCACCAAGCACATATGTGGGAAAACATGTTTAGTCCTTGTAAGTTTGCATGAGCCATACATTATATTCAGCCAACTGAGACACAGGTTCACACACCTATGGTTCTCTTAGGAACTAGTTTATATGAACCATCCAACAGTAGAGGTAACAGTGTAATGCTGCAGAGAGAAATTATATTAATTCTCTTGAGCTTATAGCAACCAGGCATCACATGGACTTAGCAATTCTGGCGTGCCACACACAACCTGTTTACATATGGATATTTGAAGCATCTTTCCTTCCACTAGATGTGAGAGGCTATTTATTAAATCACCAACTCACTCACTCCATCATTTTCAGCTTTTTACCAAGGAACTTGTACATGTTTACATCACTCATTCCAATCCAAACTGCCATTTGTTAACTCGCACGAGAGCAAAGGTACAGTTGAGTTAAGAATGAGTCATCCTAGGCATTAAGAATGCACAAGGGGTTTGGGTTTACGAATCTGCATGAGTGTGTCATACATTCATCAAGCATACGCAACCAGTCACAACAAGGGATTGATATGCATTTGGAGTATACAGCGTGAAAGACGTGTCAAGGTTGAAGATGCAGTGTTCAGAATTCTGGCGCACAGAAGTTAGGTTTTCCACTTTCACATTTTATTCATAAAATACTCATACATTCTTCTCATTCGTTTACCAGGTCTAGCCACAACTACAACATTAAAGTATGTTTTAAAGTGGTACCTGCTGTCCAGAGAACAATATATTATTGAATCTTTAAGGGCATTGTTGGGTCATCACATCACACTAGCGACCGCTCCTGGTGAAATCCCCGCTCAAACTAATTAGATTTTAAAATATGGCCCAGGAATAGCGTGGGCTCATTAATTATGAACCAATCAAAAGACAAGTGCACACCGCCGCCTCCCCCAACTCGTTCCAGAACATTCGATCTAAGAATAGCCCTTATATTTGGGATGGTCCCCGTTAAGACTTAAAGTATCTTTATGAAATGTGTCGGACTGGGAATGAGGAATTCTGTTTCATCATGCTACACCATAACCTAAATTATAGCAGGGCAAAGGTTATGGTCGTGTTCAGGAAGTGGACACTTGGATCGTGAAAAGTGGATAATTTTCACAAAGCGTGAAAACACGGGAAATCGCTTCTGAGGCGAGTCCAAAAAGATCAGTCTGCGTTCAGCCATCGTCCAGTACGGACATGGTCAGATGGATACAGAGCAACGGCTACATAATAAGTCGCTCGTTTTATTAAGTGTTAGAACTTTGTTGGTTTTGTCAGGTGTTGAATATGTGCAGGCGTAATTGCATTGTATAATGTGCTTAGTTGAACATAAAGTATTGAAAACGTTATAGTAGTTGTGTTCTGAATAGTTACATTTTGCTCGTCATCGTTAGAGTGAAGAGAGAAGGCAAATGTAATTAATTATAAGGTTGAGCCAGAAGAAGTTATGTGATCAACCGAAGGAAGAACAAATATATATTGCACACGACAAAGATGCTCTACACAGAAAGCTTATGACGCAAGAAACTAGCCATGGGTGATGACATGATGATGGTGATCGAAGTAATAACCCCTAGAAGAGGAAACAACACGGGTTATTGCAGGAGCAATGGAGTCCGCAGTGAACACCCTCTGTGTCATAAAAGCTCATTGGCATATATGTTGTGTTTCGTGCATCTATTTGTTTGTTGATGAAGGCTAGTCATCGCAACGTCCTATGTGTGTCATAATTCTGTTCTATAAAGCTGTATTACTTTGTGTTATTTTATACTGTTTACATTTCCACAGCTTTACCGCTGTTCCACCAAATTTATTCAAGACAATAACAGCGGTAAAATGCTGGTGTTGACAGCGATGTACTGTAAACAGGATTTAAAAAAACGATAAATCAGCACTTCAATATGGATCAGAAACACTGAGAACTAAAACAACCGCTCATAATAACCTACAATTATTCATTGACTTGCAAATGGGCAGAAGGACTTAAATGGTATGACAATATTCACTTCTCCTTGTCTCTTTCAGTCGCTTGAAATAGTTTCTGTCTGCAATATTGTCTCTTGTACACATTTCACTGTCTGTTGTAGTGCTTAATGGTCCGTGCAGTGTATCTTCCATTGTTGTTTCTCTAAGCATAAGGTTTGCCTAGATATGTCGTATTCGGAACAGCCTTGGGGTATGCGATCTGATGTTGTGTGGGTGCTAATCCAAAGGTGCATATGGCTGATCGTACATTGTGTATACATTTGGTAGTGCAATCAGTTGTGAGGCGCAGAATAATTTGTTCTGATCTGTCCACAGTGTGGTAATCGTCCTGTGCTGGTGGCTTTCTGATGGATTTAATAATTCTTTTCATTTGGTGGTTTGTGCCTGGTATATCTTGTTGCTCTTCTGTTGCATATTCCTGACCTAGTTGACCAGCTCGCTTGTTTCCAGGCACTTCACCGTGAGGCGGTACCAACTAACAGTCTACCACAACAAGCAATGATGTACAGAGCAAATGGAACCACAAGAAGAAGAAGAGGCCGACCATGTAAACGATGGACAGAGGGAATAACAGTCCATGGGAATGTCGATACATGAAGCCCATAAACAAGTACTCTCCAACTGTTTATGCTTCACCTCGACACCGCAAGGTACAAGAGGAACATGATGTGTGGAAAACAGGAAGAGGCTGCAGGGAATACCAAAGGATAGGAAGGTTTGGCTGGCGTTGATAGAGGACTTACACTCCCCTCGGGTATAATGGCAGATGAAGAATAAACAAACATCGCAGGCTCGCTCTATGAAAAACATTTAAAGGCTGCGGAGATGTGTTTCTGAAAGAAATTAAAAGAATACCATGTACAGACAGAAAAACCAATGACCAAATACTACAAGAAACAAATGAAAACTGTTAACTGATTAGAAAAATTAGACACAGACAGTCAGTTTTTGTTTTTTTCACCACAGAAATCAGGCTGCCACGCAATTACGCCACGAAGTATGTGGACAACTGCTAAATGTTATGGAGCTCGCCCTGCTTTGGACCCCCAGTCAGGTGCAATGCCGGGCCCTATGCCTCGTAAGGGTATAACCACAACTACTGGAAGTCATTCTCGGAAGATAAACTCTATGGACCGCTGAGTGAACTAAAAAAGACATTAGATTCATACAAGAGACAACTTTGCAGTTATAGACATATTTCAAGCGATCGAAAGAAGAAGTGGGAGAGAAGAAATACATTTGGAGAACTTGGTGACAACTGGCAAGAGTGAGGGGAAAAGAACAAGATGAAGGTAGAGAAGTAAATACCTGGATGGCTTGGCCACGTGGTATAGTCGATTCACGACTCTGGTGACAGTATGAGATGGCGAAACTTGAATGCCCACGTTTATCAGCTTGGCACACAAATGCTGATAAATGTTTCTGTTTGTGGTAAAGAGAAACCACGGCTGTCCGGGGCATCCGACACATGCATTGATATTTAAGTTAATCCGGGGATGAATCCTGGGAAGGAGGATCCCCGCCTCGAAAAAAACTCTGATACTGATGTGATCTGATGACCGTAATGGTTATATTTTTCCCCCCCTCAAATTACATATGAGTTAAGAAGATTTCTGCCTGATATTTTTTCCTTGTTTTAAAATAGCTCGTGCAGTATTTACTACTTTACAAAAAGAAAACGAACTATTTAAATGATTCACTTTTATTTTAAATCTAGAAATTAATATTCAATACTTTATTTTATTATTGACAATATTTTTGAAATAAATAAAAAATGAATTAAAATTGTGGTAAAAACAAGGTTACTTCCCTTCCGTAGAACGTGTGAGGGCCTAGTGAAAAGATTCTCTACTGCTTGACAGTTCTCCTGCCTAAATCATCTTCATGACCAAGTTGTTCGCAATAACACTGTGACTTTGGATATCATCACCAAGTGGCGTGCCGGCTGGCGTAGACGTCCATGTCTCTCCACAGATCTCGGTCTTTGGTGTTCTGGATTAACTCTGCTGATGATATTCCTCCATGCCACCGTCTCAATCCGTCCAGCATCATTTCTCTTGGTCTGCCTCTGCCTCTCTTTCCCTCGATCTTTCAAGTTGTCACGATGTTCTCCAATGCATCTCTTCTCATCACATGACAAAAGAAAGTTGTTTGTCTCTTTCTTATTGTTGTATATAGTATTCTAGTTTCATTAGCCTCTTTCAGGCAATCGTTGTTAGTTACTCTGGTAGTCCAAGGAATTCTCAACATTCGTCTCAGGAACCACGTCTCTGTTGCCTCTAAGTTCTTCTTAATTTGTTCATTTACATTCCAAGATTCACTGCCATACAGCAAAAATGGTTCTATATAGCACGTTAGATATAATATCATTACAATTTCCGTGCTATCATACTGTTTTATAAGCCAGTTATATTTTTATAGAGAACTAGCTGACCCTGCCCGGCTTCGCCCAGACCCTGGTGGGGAGCATCTCATTTAATTCATATAAGTAGTCATATAAGTTCTCGTTCCCGTTACCGACTGTCTGTCTGTCTGTCTGTCTGTCTGTCTGTCTGTCTGTCTGTCTGTCTGACCCGGCCCGGCATTTCCCAGCTCCTGATGTGGAGCATCTCATTTAATTCATATAAGTAGTCATATAAGTTCCCGTTCCCGACTGTCTATCTGTCTGTCTATCTGTCTGCCTGACCCTGTCCGGCTTCATTAAATTCATACAACAAAAAAAGTAACTTAAAAGAACGTTCTTCTACACACCATCCATTATTTTTAATGAAAACTCTTTCTAATCACCTGCATGACTACAGTAACTTCTTAAGCAAAAAAAGATGAGTTACAATGTTATGCATTGTGCATCATTTTTATGAAAACTTTGAAAATGCCTTACAGATTGTATCATTATTTATTATAACTCATATGCCGGTACATAACTATGGACAAAGAGTTTATAAATCTTTGAAAACGATGCCACAATATGACTATAAGTTATACAGAAAAGTTATGCCCCTTGAAATAACTTTTACAGAGTTAGGTCCCCTGAAATATATGAAATTATGATGAAAAATGAAAAATGAAATAATACTGAGTAAGCAGGCGATTTCACACTAACAAAATATCACAGTTGTCAGCTCTGGAATGAAAGGAAGGCGTGTAGAAAATTTCATCTCAATCGGATGGGCCGTTCGCGAACAAATAAAGGCCATACGGACAGAGATACATAAATACATACAGAGATACATACGCACAAGTCTTTTTTATATATAAGACTAGCTGACCCTGCCCGGCTTCGCCCAGACCCTGGTGGGGAGCATCTCATTTAATTCATATAAGTAGTCATATAAGTTCTCGTTCCCGTTACCGACTGTCTGTCTGTCTGTCTGTCTGTCTGTCTGTCTGTCTGTCTGTCTGTCTGTCTGTCTGTCTGACCCGGCCCGGCATTTCCCAGCTCCTGATGTGGAGCATCTCATTTAATTCATATAAGTAGTCATATAAGTTCCCGTTCCCGACTGTCTATCTGTCTGTCTATCTGTCTGCCTGACCCTGTCCGGCTTCATTAAATTCATACAACAAAAAAAGTAACTTAAAAGAACGTTCTTCTACACACCATCCATTATTTTTAATGAAAACTCTTTCTAATCACCTGCATGACTACAGTAACTTCTTAAGCAAAAAAAGATGAGTTACAATGTTATGCATTGTGCATCATTTTTATGAAAACTTTGAAAATGCCTTACAGATTGTATCATTATTTATTATAACTCATATGCCGGTACATAACTATGGACAAAGAGTTTATAAATCTTTGAAAACGATGCCACAATATGACTATAAGTTATACAGAAAAGTTATGCCCCTTGAAATAACTTTTACAGAGTTAGGTCCCCTGAAATATATGAAATTATGATGAAAAATGAAAAATGAAATAATACTGAGTAAGCAGGCGATTTCACACTAACAAAATATCACAGTTGTCAGCTCTGGAATGAAAGGAAGGCGTGTAGAAAATTTCATCTCAATCGGATGGGCCGTTCGCGAACAAATAAAGGCCATACGGACAGAGATACATAAATACATACAGAGATACATACGCACAAGTCTTTTTTATATATAAGAAGACTAGATGACCCGGCCCGGCTCCCCCAAGGCCCTGGCGGGGATCTATCTATCTATCAGTCTGTCTGTATGTCTGCTTGATTGTCTGTCTGATTGTCTGTCTGTCTGTCTGTCTGTCTTTCTGTCTGGCTGACCCGGCCCGGCTTCACCCAGTTTCTGGTGGGGAGCATCTCATTTAATTCATATAAGTAGTCATATAAGCTCCCGTTCCCGACTATCTGTCTGTCTGTCTGTCTGTCTGTCTGTCTGTCTGTCTGTCTGTCTGTCTGTCTGTCTGTCTGTCTGTCTGTCTGACCCGGCCCGGCTTCACCCAGTCCCTGGTGGGGAGCATCTAATTTAATTCATATAAGTAGTCATATAAGCTCCCGTTCCCGACTATCTGTCTGTCTATCTATCTGACCCGGCGTGGCTTCGTACAGCTCCTGGCGGAGAGCGTCTCCTTAAATTCACACAGTAACTTAAAAGAATGTCCTTCCACACACCATCCATTATTTTTAATGAAAACTGTTTTTAATCACCTACATGACTGTAGATAACTTCTTTAAGCATAAAAATATGAGTTACAATGTTATGCATTATGCATTATTTTTATGAAAACTTTGAAAATGCCTTAAAGATTATATCATTATTTATTATAACTCATATGCCTGTAAATAACTATAGGCAAAGAGTTATAAATCTTTGAAAACCATGCAACAATATGACTATAAAGTATATAGAAATGTTATTACAAGTTACGCCCCTTGAAATAACTTTTCTAGAGTTAAGTCCCCTTGCTATATAGAAATTATAATGAAAAATGAAATATTAAATTTTATTAAGTAAGTAGCCGATTTTACACTAAGAAACTATTACAGTCGGTTGCACAGGAATGAAAGGAAGACGTGTAGAAAATTTCATCTCAATCGGATGTACCGTTATCGAACGCATCCAATACATTGCCAACCACATACAGTCTCTTTTATATATATAGACTAGCTGACCCGTCCCGGCTTCGCCCTGGCCCTGGAGGGGATATCTATCTATCTATCTATCTATCTATCTATCTATCTATCTATCTATCTATCTATCTATCTATCTATCTATCTATCTATCTATCTATCTATCTATCTATCTATCTATCTATCTATCTGTCTGTCTGTCTGTCTGTCTGTCTGTCTGTCTGTCTGTCTGTCTGTCTGTCTGTCTGTCTGTCTGTCTGTCTGTCTGTCTGTCTAATCTATCTATCTATCTATCTATCTATCTATCTATCTATCTATCTATCTATCTATCTATCTATCTATCTATCTATCTGTCTGTCTGTCTGTCTGTCTGTCTGTCTGTCTGTCTAATCTATCTATCTATCTATCTATCTATCTATCTATCTATCTATCTATCTATCTATCTATCTATCTATCTATCTATCTATCTATCTATCTATCTATCTGTCTGTCTGTCTGTCTGTCTGTCTGTCTGTCTGTCTGTCTAATCTATCTATCTATCTATCTATCTATCTATCTATCTATCTATCTATCTATCTATCTATCTATCTATCTATCTATCTATCTATCTATCTATCTACCTATCTAATCTATCTGTCTGTCTGTCTGCCTGCCTGTCTGCCTGCCCACCCACCCACCCAGTCAGTCAGCCAGGCAGCCAGCCAGCCAGCCACCCACCCACCCACCTACCTTTCTGCCTACCTTTCTACCTACCTACCTACCTACCTGTCTGTCTGTCTGTCTGTCTGTCTGTCTGTCTGTCTGTCCGCGCTATTAAATATTGATAAAAGTTACTGGAAAAAACGTCAGGACCATGTGTTGAAAGAGGAAGAGGACTATTGGAGAAAGGATGGATTGAATTTTATGCAACCGAGAGCAATCATCAACCTACTGGAATCGTCCGACACAGATCAGATCGCAGACCTTAATCTACGTACACACTTACTGGGATATTTTGCTCCAACTATTCAGACGAATTGCAGGCCCTAAACATTACAGCATCAGCATCAGCTGAAGAAACAAGAAGGAAATGAAAAATAAGGTAAGAAATATATTCCTTCTACTTTCCTGTTAATTTACAAATTATTTACCCCGTGCCTCTAAATTCTCTGTCTTTACTAATATTACACATTGCACTCCTCTCGGGAAACTCCGTGGTGAAGTCGTCAAGCCGTCTGACTCGGGCTCCGAAGGTTGTATGTTCGATTCCGGGCCGCGTCCTTCATTTCACGAGTGCATTTTTTCGGTGACTCCCGAGGGTCGTCGCTGGAACTACGGAGTTCGTGCTTTGTGCGACGCTTTCCGCGCTGCGGAAAGAAACTGAGCCATATGGGATAAACACCCGGTGCAATGCAGCCGACCCTATCGATTTTAAGCTAGTTCTTTCATTGCACCCACTCCAATACGAATCCGGATACGCCTTTGTGTGTCAACAGAATTGACATGTCTCACATTACCGTAAAAATAACTTCGTTAGCGAGAAATCACTAGTTGTTCAGCAAAAGATCAAAGGTATGTCGCCGCTTTCAATGATTTAAGTTGTTTTTGGACCTTTCAAAGACATATTCCTTGGGTGGGGGTAAATATAAGACGGCTGGAAAAATTTCATAACGATGCCACAGACAGTTTTCAAAATAATTGATCGTGAATGAAGGCAACCAAATGTGGACATACTATAGCCTTCATGTGCAAACAAATACATGAACGAAACCCAAGCTGTAGTCACGGAGAAGATCCTCCGGTGACTACATTAAGGTATAAGGATGGGAAGAGAAGAATAAAAAGATGAAAAAATGAGAGCAATGAAGATAAAATTAAAATATCTCATCCTGTCCTTATGCCTTACTGCAGCCACCGGAGGATCTTCTGTAGTATATTGCCATAACCTAAATTATAGCAGGGCAAAGGTTATGGCCGTGTTCAGAATGTGGACACTTGGATCGTGAAAAGTGGATAATTTTCACAAAGCTTGAAAACACGGGAAACCGCTACTGAGGCGAGTCCAAAAAGATCAGTCTGCGTTCAGCCATCGTCCAGTACGGACATGGTCAGATGGATACAGAGTAACGGCTACATAATAAGTCGCTCGTTTTATTAAGTGTTAGAACTTTGTTGGTTTTGTCAGGTGTTGAATATGTGCAGGCGTAATTGCATTGTATAATGTGCTTAGGTGAACATAAAGTATTGAAAAAGTTATAGTAGTTGTGTTCTGAATAGTTACATTTTGTTCGTCATCGTTAGAGTGAAGAGAGAAGGCAAAGGTAATTAATGATAAGGTTGAGCCAGAAGAAGTTATGTGCTCAACCGAAGGAAGAACAAATATATATTGCACACGACAAAGATGCTCTACACAGAAAGCTTATGACGCAAGAAACTAGCCATGGGTGATGACATGATGATGGTGATCGAAGTAATAACCCCTAGAAGAGGAAACAACACGGGTTATTGCAGGAGCAATGGAATCCGCAGTGAACACCCTCTGTGTCATAAAAGCTCATTGGCATATATGTTGTGTTTCGTGCATCTATCTGTTTGTTGATGAAGGCTAGTCATCGCAACGTCCTATATGTGTCATAATTCTGTTCTATAAAGCTGTATTACTTTGTGTTATTTTATACTGTTTACATTTCCACAGCTTTACCGCAGTTCCACCAAATGTATTCAAGACAATAACAGCGGTAAAATGCTGGTGTTGACAGCGATGTACTGTAAACAGGATTTAAAAAAAAAAAGATAAATCAGCATTTCAATATGGATCAGAAACACTGAGAACTAAAACAACTGCTCATAATAACCTACAATTATTCATTGACTTGCACATGGGCAGAAGGACTTAAATGGTATGGCAATATTGTCACGGAAAAACTGCAGTTTAGTGATTCCTTGATAACTTACATATCAAAATGCAATGAAGGAGGAGGGTTAACAATTGTGTACTTCATTCTGAGAGGAGGAATAAAGTAAAGATCATTGACCTCCGAATATAAAAATAGGATACAGGTGTTCGCAGAGTTCATTGCCTGACAATCGGATCGTACGGACACGAGAACCGGGGAAATCGCGTGGAGGAAAAATGAACGGAGAATGCTTTGAAGTATCAGCGTACGGGGAACTCAGGGAATCAGCGTAACAACGGATGAAACGAGCAAATAGTCACTACGTGATTTTACCGCCTTTTGATGGGCAGGATACGTCAAGAGACTAGTGTTGAGGTATGAACATCAAACAATAACGGAGGATGGGCCACTCGTTATAAATAGTAGACATTGGGTTCTCTTGATTAGTGTGTGTTCCAAACTGGGCTGAATGAGATATGCATCCTGAGTGGGGAAAGAAATACACGTCCCTAATGGTTGAAAGATTATGGGATATTAGTGTTTTATTCGCTAGTGTATTTCGATTCCAGGAGGATAAGTGAATAGATAAGGTATTAGAACCTTAGAGTAATAGTTTTAGCATAGGAATAGATGTGTGTGCATAGTGTTTACCATTGCTTTCTATTAGTGAATAGTTTAGACTTTGGTGAATTCATATGTCTTATGTTGGTGTTTACTTCGGAAGCCTTGTCATTGCGGCTGGAGAAGGACACTTGCATAAGTAGTATTAAGTGGCAGACGCTTATCACTTGATATGTTATACTTCTCACAGGTTCCAACTCCCATCCGGATATATCAGAGAAGATAGACACATACTTCTTGTGTACAGGAAAAGCTTTGTTGATAAACTCAAGGCATTTCATTTGTGAGGAGAGCAAATACCTCAATAAACCAAGTAATAACTTAGACAGGGTCAAATACGAAATAAACTATACTTTTAAAGGAACTTTGAAAAAGAAGAATAGAATATACAGATAACCAAAGTAATAATGGAAAAAGAAAGATAAAGTTGCAGAAAGCAAAGCAAAATAAAACTACATACGTCTTGTATGCATAGTGAAGAAACAATAGACAAGTCAAAACAGTGCTAGTAATTAAAGACAATATGCAGAACTGTGGTGATGTGGTTTTTCCGGTGTTGGATAAGTACTTTCATGAAACAGACTCGGGCGAAGTCAAAAACTTACTGGAATATTACTAATTTACGGTGATCCAGTGGTGAACAGTTTTGTTTCGTTCAATAACGGATTTACCTTCACTAAAGCATACGGAACATCCAGGGTGAGACCTGTCCTGTTTTATGTGCTGTCCGGTGGTTTGGCAGAATGATTGGGCGAGATGTGACACCGCTGCTAGACATTACGAGTTCAGTCTTGCACCAACAATAGAATACACTATCAACTACACTTACACAGTCCATACATACACCAGACATAGTTTTTATTAATAAATATTTTATTAATCGTTGAAAGGAACTGTTGTCGGAGTATGTGTTGAGGGTATAATAGAGAGAGAGAAAGGAATAGATATATGGAAGGGAAGACAGAAGGGAGGAGTGTAGACAGAAGTCAGTCAATAATCCCAAAAGATAATACACTTGAAGATGTGCTTGTTGATTCCCCTTTCCTCCCGGGAAAATAAGTGACAAATATTCACTTCTCATTGTCTCTTTCAGTCGCTTGAAATAGTTTCTGTCTGCATTATTGTCTCTTGTACACATTTCACTGTCTGTTGTAGTGCTTAATGGTCCGTGCAGTGTATCTTCCATTGTTGTTTCTTTAAGCATAAGGTTTGCCTAGATATGTCGTATTCGGGACAGCCTTGGGGTATGCGATCTGATGTTGTGTGGGTGCTAATCCAAAGGTGCATATGGCTGATCGTACATTGTGTATACATTTGGTGGTGCAATCAGTTGTGAGGCGCAGAATAATTTGTTCTGATCTGTCCACAGTGTGGTAATCGTCCTGCGCTGGTGGCTTTCTGATGGATTTAATAATTCTTTTCATTTGGTGGTTTGTGCCTGGTATATCTTGTTGTTCTTCTGATGCATATTCCTGACCTAGTTGACCAGCTCTCTTGTTTCCAGGCACTCCACCGTGAGGCGGTACCAACTAACAGTCTACCACAACAAGCAATGATGTACAGAGCAAATGGAACTACAAGAAGAAGAAGAGGCCGACCATGTAAACGATGGACAGAGGGAATAACAGTCCATGGGAATGTCGATACATGAAGACCATAAACAAGTACTCTCCAACTGTTTATACTTCACCTCGACATCGCAAGGTACAAGAGGAACATGATGTGTGGAAAACAGGAAGAGGCTGCATGGGATACCAAAGGATAGGAAGGTTTGGCTGGCGTTGATAGAGGACGTATACTCCGCTAGGGTATAATGGCAGATGAAGAATAAACGAATATCGCAGGCTCGCTCTATGAAAAACATTTAAAGGCTGCGGAGATGTGTTTCTGAAAGAAATTAAAAGAATACCATGGACAGACAGAAAAACCAATGACCAAATACTATAAGAAACAAATGAAAACTGTTAACTGATTAGAAAAATTAGACGTAGACAGTCAGGTGTTTTTTTTTTTTTCACCACAGAAATCAGGCGGCCACGCAATTACGCCACGAAGTATGTGGACAACTGCTAACAATGTTATGGTGCTCGCCCTGCTTTGGACCCCCAGGCAAGTGCAGTGCCGGGACCTATGCCTCTTAAGGGTATAACCACAACTACTGGAAGTCATTCTCGGAAGATAAACTCTATGGACCGCTGAGTCAACTAAAAAAGACATTAGATTCATACAAGAGACAACATTGCAGTTATAGACATATTTCAAGCGACCGAAAGAAGAAGAGGGAGAGAAGAAATACATTGGGAGAGCTTGGTGACAACTGGCAAGAGTGAGAGGAAAAGAACAAGACGAACGTAGAGAAGTAAATACCTGGATGGCTTGGCCACGTAGTATGGTCGATCCACGAATGGTGACCGTATGAGATGGCGAAGCTTGAATGCCCACGTTTATCAGCTTGGCACACAATGATGCTGATAAATGTTTCTGTTTGTGGTAGAGATAAACCACGGCTGTCTGGGACATCCGACACCTGCATTGATATTTAAGTGATTCCGGGGATGAATCCTGGGAAGGAGGATCCCCGCCTCGAAAAAAAATTGGACGCCGATGATATGACTGTATTGGTTATATTATATTTTTCTCAAATTACATATATGAGTTAAGAAGATTTCTGCCTGATATTTTTTCCTTGTTTTAAAATAGCTCGTGCAGTATTTACTACTTTGCAAAAAGCAAACGAACTATTTAAATGATTCACTTTTATTTTAAATCTAGAAATTAATATTCAATACTTTATTTTATTATTGACAATATTTTTTAAATAAATAAAAAATGAATTAAAATTGTGGTAAAAACAAGGTTACTTCCCTTTCGTAGAACGTATGAGGGCCTGGTGAAAAGATTCTCGACTGCTTGACAGTTCTCTTGCCTAAATCATCTTCATGACCAAGTTGTTCGCAATACCACTGTGACTTTGGATATCATCACCAAGTGCCGTGCCGGCTGGCGTAGACGTTCATGGCTCTCCACAGATCTCGGTCTTTGGTGTTCTGGATCAACTCTGCTGATGATATTCCTCCATGCCACCGTCTCAATCCGTCCAGCATCATTTCTCTTGGTCTGCCTCTGCCTCTCTTTCCCTCGATTTTTCAAGTTGTCACGATGTTCTCCAATGCCTCTCTTCTCATCACATGACCAAAGAAAGTTGTTTGTCTCTTTCTTATTGTTGTATATAGTATTCTAGTTTCATTAGTCTCTTTCAGGCAATCGTTGTTAGTTACTCTGGCAGTCCAAGGAATTCGCAACATTCGTCTTAACAACCACATCTCTTTTGCTTCAAAGTTCTTCCTAATTTGTTCATTTACATTCCAAGATTCGCTGCCATACAGCAAAACTGGTTCTATATAGCACGTTAGATATAATATCATTACAATTTCCGTGCTAACATACTGTTTTATAAGCCAGTTATATTTTATAGAGAATTAAGAAATTTGAGAAGGGAAAAGAAATTAAACCTTGTACCAAACTTAGAATAATTAATTAATTATTTATTTAACTCTAACGATAAATCGCCGGTCTCCGTAGCAGAAGTATCGCGGACGCGATTCGTAAGTCCGCTTACCAGCGTTCGAAACACAGCTGCGACCGATTTGGTAGCAGACCGTGTTGCGCTGGGTTTTAACGAGTTGGTATGGGAGCCGGTCGTTCAGAAAGCAATGGCAAACTACTGAACGTAAACTTGCCAAGACATCAACAATATTAAATAACACAAAGTAATGCAGCTTTACAGGACAGAATTACAACACATACAGGGCGTTGCGGCGATTAACCTTCATGTGCAAACAAATACATGCACGAAACACAAGATGTAGTCACGGAGAAGATCCTCCGGTGACTACATTAAGGCATAAGGATGGGATGAGAAGAATAAAAAGATGAAAAAATGAGAGCAATGAAGATAAAATGAAAATATCTCATCCCGTCCTTATGCCTTACTGCAGCCACCGGAGGCTCTTCTGTAGTATATTGCCATAACCTAAATTATAGCAGGGCAAAGGTTATGGTCGTGTTCAGGAAGTGGACACTTGGATCGTGAAAAGTGGATAATTTTCACAAAGCGTGAAAACACGGGAAATCGCTTCTGAGGCGAGTCCAAAAAGATCAGTCTGCGTTCAGCCATCGTCCAGTACGGACATGGTCAGATGGATACAGAGCAACGGCTACATAATAAGTCGCTCGTTTTATTAAGTGTTAGAACTTTGTTGGTTTTGTCAGGTGTTGAATATGTGCAGGCGTAATTGCATTGTATAATGTGCTTTGTTGAACATAAAGTATTGAAAACGTTATAGTAGTTGTGTTCTGAATAGTTACATTTTGCTCGTCATCGTTAGAGTGAAGAGAGAAGGCAAAGGTAATTAATTATAAGGTTGAGCCAGAAGAAGTTATGTGCTCAACCGAAGGAAGAACAAATATATATTGCACACGACAAAGATGCTCTACACAGAAAGCTTACGACGCAAGAAACTAGCCATGGGTGATGACATGATGATGGTGATCGAAGTAATAACCCCTAGAAGAGGAAACAACACGGGTTATTGCAGGAGCAATGGAGTCCGCAGTGAACACCCTCTGTGTCATAAAAGCTCATTGGCATATATGTTGTGTTTCGTGCATCTATTTGTTTGTTGATGAAGGCTAGTCATCGCAACGTCCTATGTGTGTCATAATTCTGTTCTATAAAGCTGTATTACTTTGTGTTATTTTATACTGTTTACATTTCCACAGCTTTACCGCAGTTCCACCAAATTTATTCAAGACAATAACAGCGGTAAAATGCTGGTGTTGACAGCGATGTACTGTAAACAGGATTTTAAAAAACGATAAATCAGCACTTCAATATGGATCAGAAACACTGAGAACTAAAGAAATTGCTCATAATAACCTACAATTATTCATTGACTTGCAAATGGGCAGAAGGACTTAAATGGTATGACAATATTCACTTCTCCTTGTCTCTTTCAGTCGCTTGAAATAGTTTCTGTCTGCAATATTGCCTCTTGTACACATTTCACTGTCTGTTGTAGTGCTTAATGGTCCGTGCAGTGTATCTTCCATTGTTGTTTCTCTAAGCATAAGGATTGCCTTGATATGTCGTATTCGGTACAGCCTTTGGGTATGCGATCTGATGTTGTCTGGGTGCTAATCCAAAGGTGCATATGGCTGATCGTACATTGTGTATACATTTGGTGGTGCAATCAGTTGTGAGGCGCAGAATAATTTGTTCTGATCTGTCCACAGTGTGGTAATCGTCCTGTGCTGGTGGCTTTCTGATGGATTTAATCATTCTTTTCATTTGGTGGTTTGTGCCTGGTATATCTTGTTGCTCTTCTGTTGCATATTCCTGACCTAGTTGACCAGCTGTCTTGTTTCCAGGCACTCCACCGTGAGGCGGTACCAACTAACAGTCTACCACAACAAGCAATGATGTACAGAGCAAATGGAACTACAAGAAGAAGAAGAGGCCGACCATGTAAACGATGGACAGAGGGAATAACAGTCCATGGGAATGTCGATACATGAAGCCCATAAACAAGTACTCTCCAACTGTTTATACTTCACCTCGACATCGCAAGGTACAAGAGGAACATGATGTGTGGAAAACAGGAAGAGGCTGCAGGGGATACCAAAGAATAGGAAGGTTTGGCTGGCGTTGATAGAGGACTTACACTCCCCTCGGGTATAATGGCAGATGAAGAATAAACGAACATCGCAGGCTCGCTCTATGAAAAACATTTAAAGGCTGCAGAGATGTGTTTCTGAAAGAAATTAAACGAATACCATGGACAGACAGAAAAACCAATGACCAAATACTACAAGAAACAAATGAAAACTGTTAACTGATTAGAAAAATTAGACGTAGACAGTCAGTTTTTGTTTTTTTTTCACCACAGAAATCAGGCTGCCACGCAATTACGCCACGAAGTATGTGGACAACTGCTAACAATGTTATGGTGCTCGCCCTGCTTTGGACCCCCAGGCAAGTGCAGTGCCGGGCCCTATGCCTCGTAAGGGTATAACCACAACTACTGGAAGTTATTCTCGGAAGATACACTCCATGGACCGCTGAGTGAACTAAAAAATACATTAGATTCATACAAGAGACAACATTGCAGTTATAGACATATTTCAAGCGATCGAAAGAAGAAGAGGGAGAGAAGAAATACATTGGGAGAGCTTTGTGACAACTGGCAAGAGTGAGGGGAAAAGAACAAGACGAAGGTAGAGAAGTAAATACCTGGATGGCTTGGCCACGTGGTATGGTCGATCCACGACTCTGGTGACCGTATGAGATGACGAAACTTGAATGCCCACGTTTATCAGCTTGGCACACAATGATGCTGATAAATGTTTCTGTTTGTGGTAGAGAGAAACCACGGCTGTCTGGGGCATCCGACACATGCATTGATATTTAAGTGATTCCGGGGATGAATCCTGGGAAGGAGGATACCCGCCTCGAAAAAATCTCTGATACTGATGTGATCTGATGACAGTATTGGTTATATTTTATTTTCTCAAATTACATATGAGTTAATAAGATTTCTGCCTGATATGTTTTCCTTGTTTTAAAATAGCTCGTGCGGTATTTACTACTTTGCAAAAAGAAAACGAACTATTTAAATGATTCACTTTTATTTTAAATCTAGAAATTAATATTCAATACTTTATGTTATTATTGACAATATTTTTGAAATAAATAAAAAATGAATTAAAATTGTGGTAAAATCAAGGTTACTTCCCTTCCGTAGACCGTATCTCTTATCAGGGCCTGGTGCAAATATTCTCGACTGCTTGACTGCATCTCCTGCCTAAATCATCTTCATGACCAAGTTGTTCGCAATGCCACTGTGACTTTAGATATTTTTTCCCCAGCGTTTCCATCCTGTTTCGGGATATTGCGGTTAACATCAGCATCTTTCAGCTGTATGTTGATTCCTAGGCTGGATTACGCTCATCAGCACGCCACGACTTTCTGAGAGACAGGCTCCATACTCTCATAAGTCACCGGCGCGACTCGAACCGCTTCTAATTCTCGTGCGCTCACGTCAACCACGAGAATATTCGAGGTTACGGAGAAAGCTGCTAACCCCTCGACCAAGGTGCCCGGCGTGACGTTAGATATAGCATTCAAATTTTCGTGCTATCATACTGTTTTATAAGCCAGTTATATATTATAGAGAATTAAGAAATTTGAGAAGGGAAAAGAAATTAAACCCAGTACCAAACAGGACATCAAGTTAACCCCAACTTTCATGCTTCTTGGGCAAGGTTGTCGTTGTCTTTCTGAACGGTTGAATTTCTTTTACATATGGCAGTCAAACTAGTGACTACATGATAACTAGCTAAAACCGGTAAAATGACGGCACAACCGGGTATAGCTGTAATGTTACAACTAGAACACGTTGATAAGAAGGATACTACACTATGTCGAGGTGATAGACCACGCCCTTACCATGTGAATACATTAAGGTCAGACATTTCCAGACAATATTCACCTCAGTCAGGAATCTTCACCAGCAGATATCGTGTATATAACACCCACCATTCGCCGTCTAGATGTCCCGATCTCAGTGAACACCGTTCAGGTCACAATGTGCCAAGTCTCTAATGGTAAGATGGGGTTTTTGATAAGTCTTTCACATTTTCGGTGTGGTTCTCCAAGTAGGCATACAGTTAACCTAACAATACTAGTATAATAAAGAGATATATGATGCTAATCACATATAACTGGAGTATGTGCTCTTCTGGCTGCGACACCAATCAACACATGCACATGGCTGATCCATCAACCCTGTATACAGAAAGTAGTGTCCTTAGGACCGGCAATGTCCCACAAAAAACGCCTCGACCACTGATTTTTGCATTTGACAATAACAACTAATTATACAACCGAGACACGCGTGTAATCACCCAGTAGGTCAAAAACAGTGGTAATGGAAGAAACCATCGTGGAAACTAACACACAAAATACCCCAGAGGGGGAAAGAAATTCGTTCTGGTGCATGTGTGATTGGCGAGTGCCGCGACTAGAGATTGTCTGCTTCTGTCAACTGGTCGCTATATACACAGTCATTGGCGTATCACTATTCAATCTGTCTCGAGACAGCGTCGACACAGTCGAGGGCAAGTTGTGGATAGCTCTTCTAAGCAGTTGTCTGGGTTACATGCTACCAGACCCTAAAATATGAGCTTCTACCTGACATTACCGAGTAATGCGTCGCCGAACATGTTTCCCAAGAACACACAGGGTCACTATTTCGTCAAGTTACCGCAGACTATTGAGGTGAGTCAACATTTCGAAGTGGGTCTGACCGAAATTCAGTTCCCCAACCACTACTGCAATGTGCTAGAGAATGAAGTATGGCTAAGATACATACCACCAAACGGTAGAGTGATAAGAAAGGCGTGTCCCCCGGGCCTGTACAGCTCACCAGACGCGTTTATAACTGCCCTGAATCGCCTAATGAAAGATCGGAAGGTGGACGAGCAGCTCTGTGTTCTATTCCATTTCGACAATGCATCAAAGAAAGTCATCGTGAAAATACTCGAACCCGGGGCCACTATTACATTTAGTGAGAAGTTGCAAGAGATACTAGATACAATTGAAGGTGAAGGGGCGATAGACCTGAATTCCGACCTACAAAATGTCTACGTATACTGCGATCTCATTGCGGCGAGACCAGTTGGAGACGTCATGGTCCCACTACTAAGGACGGTTCCTATCATGAATCAGCACTCGACCTCAGTGCTTCGCGCCTACGACAATCCTCATTACATACCGCTGAGTCGTTACTCCTTCGACACGGTGGAAATACTTCTAACCACTGATACGGGCACAAAGGTCGCATTCACTACAGGGACTTCAGTGCTGACGTTACATTTTCGAGTTCGGAAGAGAGCAGACCTAGAATAACGGTAAATTACGGGGCGCTACGTCGAAACCACAGACTGTCCGAAGACATGATGTGCCCGACACTCAGATAATTGATGCCTCGGTTATCTACAAGACTCAGATATCAGCCCACCAATCAGGAGACCAGTTTTATGACTACAGGCTAAGTGACATGTACAGGCCAGGCTACCAGCTGAAAAAACCAACCTACCCAGACAAGGGTGTGAAGAAATCCAGATACAACATACATTGTGTATAGCTCTGTGTGTGAAAATAAAAGGTTGTGATGATACTATGTATACCACCTCATTTCACATCAACCATTTCGCATAATGACATTATGCGATTTTTTTCTTGAAAAATATACTGAAATACTGTAAAAATGTACTGAAATACTGTAAAATAAACAGGTCTATATTATAATTACGTCTTGGTTGTTGAATTTTTTCCCCAGTGTTTACGGTGTATATAGTTGTCATGTGATGAGAGAATGAAGGGCAAAAATCTTGGTCAAGTAAGAAAATTTGTTAGCCAAAAGGGAAAAATGTTGGCTACATTTCAACCAGACTTATAAAAAGCGCACCCAAGCTTATGAAAAGTAGGAAAACTTGTTAACCAAATGGCAAAAAGCTTGGTCAAGTAAGAAAATTTGTTAACCAAATGTGAAAAGGTTAGCCGAATTTCAAACCAAACTTATAAAAAATTCCAGTCAAACATATGAAAAGTAGGAAAATTTGTTAACCAAAGGGCAAAAATCTTGGCCAAGTAAGAAAATGTGTTAACCGAATGTGAAAAGTTTAACCAAATTTCAAACCAAACTTATAAAAATCTCAGTCAAACATATGAAAAGTAGGAAAATTTGTTAACCAAACGTGAAATGTTTGGCCAACTTTCACCCAAACTTATGAAAAGTGGGACATTTTGTTGTCCAGCTGTGAAAAGTTTGATCAAATTTCACCCAAACTTATGAAAAATAGGAAACTTTGTTAACCAAAAGGTGAAAAGTTTGGTCAACGTTCAACCACAAGCATCAACAAGTAGGAACATTTGGTAACGAAAGTGAAAAGGTTAGCCAAATTTCAAACAAACTCATAAAAAGTAGGAAACTTTGTTAACCAAATGGCAAACATCTTGGCCAAGTAATAAAATTTGTTAGCCAGAGGGTGAAAATGTTGGCTACATTTCAACCAGACTTATAAAAAGCTCACCCAAGCTTATGAAAACTAGGAAAATTTGTTAACCAAATGCGAAAAGGTTAGCCGAATTTCAAACCACACTTATAAAAAGCTCAGTCAAACATATGAAAAGTAGGAAAATTTGTTAACCGAACATGAAAAGTTTGGCCAACTGTCAACCAAACTTATGAAAAGTGGGAAATTTTATTGTCCAGATGTGAACAGTTTGACCACATTTCACCCGAACTTATGAAAAGTAGGAAACTTTGTTAACCAAATGGTAAAAATCTTGGCCAAGTAAGAAATGTGCTAACCAAAGGTGAAATTTTTTGGACAAGTTTGAACAAATTTAAAACGAAACTCATAAAAACGTAGGAAACTTTGTTAACCAAATGTGAAAAGTTTGACCAAAGTTTATCGAAACGTATAAGATATTCGCCTGTCCCCTATGCAAACAACAGCTGTATTTCAGAAAATTAAACGTATCTTATGTAATAAGTCACTATAATTGAATGAAAAAAAATTAAATTTCAACAATAAAATTATACAAAAAATTAACAATTAAATTTATACATGAAACATTCAAGTTGGAAACATAAAGAGAAATTTAATTGTTAATTTTTTGTACAATTTTATTGTTGAAATTTTATTTTTTTGTTAAATTTGTTCAAACTTGTCCAACAATTTTCACCTTTGGTTAACACATTTTCTTACTTGGCCAAGATTTTTACCATTTGGTTAACAAAGTTTCCTACTTTTCATAAGTTCGGGTGAAATGTGGTCAAACTGTTCACATCTGGACAATAAAATTTCCCACTTTTCATAAGTTTGGTTGACAGTTGGCCAAACTTTTCATGTTCGGTTAACAAATTTTCCTACTTTTCATATGTTTGACTGAGCTTTTTATAAGTGTGGTTTGAAATTCGGCTAACCTTTTCGCATTTGGTTAACAAATTTTCCTAGTTTTCATAAGCTTGGGTGAGCTTTTTATAAGTCTGGTTGAAATGTAGCCAAAATTTTCACCCTCTGACTAACAAATCTTATTACTTGGCCAAGATGTTTGCCATTTGGTTAACAAAGTTTCCTACTTTTTATGAGTTTGTTTGAAATTTGGCTAACCTTTTCACTTTCGTTACCAAATGTTCCTACTTGTTGATGCTTGTGGTTGAACTTTGACCAAACTTTTCACCTTTTGGTTAACAAAGTTTCCTATTTTTTAAAGTTTGGGTGAAATTTGGTCAAACTTTTCACAGTTGGACAACAAAATGTCCCACTTTTCATAAGTTTGGGTGAAAGTTGGCCAAACTTTTCACGTTTGGTTATCAAATTTTCCTACTTTTCATATGTTTGACTGAGATTTTTATAAGTTTGGTTTGAAATTTGGTTAAACTTTTCACATTCGGTTAACACATTTTCTTACTTGGCCAAGATTTTTGCCCTTTGGTTCACAAAGTTTCCTAATTTTCACAAGTTTGGGTGAAATTTGGTCAAACTTTTCACATCTGGACAACAAAATTTCACACTTTTCATAAGTTTGGGTGAAAGTTGGCCAAACTTTTCACGTTTGGTTAACAAATTTTCCTACTTTTCATATGTTTGACTGGAATTTTTTATAAGTTTGGTTTGAAATTCGGCTAACCTTTTCACATTTGGTTAACAAATTTTCTTACTTGACCAAGCTTTTTGCCATTTGGTTAACAAGTTTTCCTACTTTTCATAAGCTTGGGTGCGCTTTTTATAAGTCTGGTTGAAATGTAGCCAACATTTTTCCCTTTTGGCTAACAAATTTTCTTACTTGACCAAGATTTTTGCCCTTCATTCTCTCATCACATGACAACTATATACACCGTAAACACTGAAAAAAAAAATTCAACAACCAAGACGTAATTATAATATAGACCTGTTTATTTTACAGTATTTCAGTAAATTTTTACAGTATTTCAGTATATTTTTCAAGAATAAAATCGCATAATGGCATTATGCGAAATGGTTGATGTGAAATGAGGTGGTATACATAGTATCATCACAACCTTTTATTTTCACATACAGAGCTATACACAATGTATGTTGTATCTAGATTTCTTCACATCCTTGTCTGGGTAGGTTGGTTTTTTCAGCTGGTAGCCTGGCCTGTACATGTCACTTAGCCTGTAGTCATAAAACTGGTCTCCTGATTGGTGGGCTGATATCTGAGTCTTGTAGATAACCGAGGCATCAATTATCTGAGTGTCGGGCACATCATGTCTTAGGACAGTCTGTGGTTTCGACGTAGCGCCCCGTAATTTACCGTTATTCTAGGTCTGCTCTCTTCCGAACTCGAAAATGTAACGTCAGCACTGAAGTCCCTGTAGTGAATGCGACCTTTGTGCCCGTATCAGTGGTTAGAAGTATTTCCACCGTGTCGAAGGAGTAACGACTCAGCGGTATGTAATGAGGATTGTCGTAGGCGCGAAACACTGAGGTCGAGTGCTGATTCATGATAGGAACCGTCCTTAGTAGTGGGACCAGGACGTCTCCGACTGGTCTCGCCGCAATGAGATCGCAGTATACGTAGACATTTTGTAGGTCGGAATTCAGGTCTATCGCCCCTTCACCTTGAATTGTATCTAGTATATCTTGTAACTTCTCACTAAATGTAATAGTGGCCCCGGGTTCGAGTATTTTCACGATGACTTTCTTTGATGCATTGTCGAAATGGAATAGAACACAGAGCTGCTCGTCCACCTTCCGATCTTTCATTAGGCGATTCAGGGCAGTTATAAACGCGTCTGGTGAGCTGTAAAGGCCCGGGGGACACGAATTTCTTATCACTCTACCGTTTGGTGGTATGTATCATAGCCATACGTCATTCTCTAGCACATTGCAGTAGTAGTTGGGGAACTGAATTTCGGCCAGCCCACTTCGAAATGTTGACTCACCTCAATAGTCTGCGGTAACTTGACGAAATAGTGACCCGGTGTGTTCTTGGGAAACATGTTCGGCGACGCATTACTCGGTAATGTCAGGTAGAAGCTCATATTTTAGTGTCTGGTAGCATGTAACCCAGACAGCTGCTTAGAAGAGCTATCCACAACTTGCCCTCGACTGCGTCGACGTTGTCTCGAGACAGATTGAATAGTGATACGCCAATGACTGTGTATATAGCGACCAGTTGACAGAAGCAGACAATCTCTAGTCGAAGCACTCGCCGATCACACATGCACCAGAACGAATTTCTTTCCCCCTCTGGGGTATTTTGTGTGTTAGTTTCCACGATGGTTTCTTCCATTACCACTGTTTTTGACCTACTGGGTGATTACACGCGTGTCTCGGTTGTATCATTAGTTGTTATTGTCAAATGCAAAAATCAGTGGTCGAGGCGCTTTTTGTGGGACATTGCCGGTCCTAAGGACACTACTTTCTGTATACAGGGTTGATGGATCAGCCATGTGCATGTGTTGATTGGTGTCGCAGCCAGAAGAGCACATACTCCAGTTATATGTGATTAGCATCATATATCTCTTTATTATACTAGTATTGTTAGGTTAACTGTATGGCTACTTGTAGAACCACACCGAAAATGTGAAAGACTTATCAAAAATCCCATCTTACCATTAGAGACTTGGCACATTGTGACCTGAACGGTGTTCACTGAGATCGGGACATCTAGACGGCGAATGGTGGGTGTTATATACACGATATCTGCTGGTGAAGACTCCTGACTGAGGTGAATATTGTCTGGAAATGTCTGACCTTGATGTATTCACATGGTAAGGGCGTGGTCTATCACCACGACATAGTGTAGTATCCTTCTTATCAACGTGTTCTAGTTGTAACATTACAGCTATACCCGGTTGTGACGTCATTTTACCGGTTTTAGCTATTTATCATGTAGTCGCTAGCTTGACTGCCATATGTAAAAGAAATTCAACCGTTCAGAAAGACAACGACAACCTTGCCCAAGAAGTATGAATGTTGGGGTTGACTTGATGTCCTGTAAAGGCAATGCATTAAACCTTGATTGTCATCTGTAAAAGAAATTCAGCCGTTCAAAAAGACAACACCAATCTTACCCAGTAAACACGACACTCCACGGCATGGTCGGGGTGACTGCAATGTGGTGTAATAACTAGCGCACACGTTCACGCGCACGCATACGCATACACTCGACGGCACACACACACACACACACACACACACACACACACATACGCATGTACATAACCTGCACGCATACACGGAACAGATGTCATGATGGTACACGGGCACCAATCAATGTTGCGGCTGTCTGCAACGTCCTGTAAATTCATTGCATAAACAATGTTGGGTCTGACTGCGACGTCGTGTAATAGATAGACAATTAGTTGTTAATACATCCTCTTCACACGCACATGCCCTGGCTGGGGTTCATTGAAAATGACAATTGCAAACTTGCCCAGTCCACACGAAACTCCCTAGAATGTTGAGGTTGACTGCGATGTCCTGTACTTGATAGCATACACACACCCGCGCGCGCACGCACACACGCCTGTACATACACACACGCGCGCTAGCGCACACGCCCTGACTGTCGTTCGTCTGAACACGTTCACGTACGTTCACTCTGTTGACATAGCCTGTGATGCGTTACCCAGTCGGTCACCCTCAGCTGATGCTGCTGCTGCTGCTGCTGCTGATGATGATGATGAAGATGATGATGATGATGATGCTGCTGCTGCTGCTGCTGCTGCTGATGATGATGATGATGATGATGATGATGATGATGATTTGTTTGTTGGTGGTGTTGGGTGATGCTGTTGGTGGTATTCCTGCTGAGAGATACTACAGAAGATCATGGGTGCCGGTCGTGTAGAAAGACAACGGCAACCTTGCCCACGCAGAATGAATTGTGGGGTTGACTGTGATGTCCTGTAAATATGCGACGTCCTGTATATGGCTTGCCTTACAACTTGACTACCGTATGTAATAGGTAGACACATAACTATAGTACAGGGTATACCTTTGGTCATGCGGTGACATAGTAAAGCATGGTGGCACACGACCAACCAATCAATGTTGGGGCTGCATGCGACGTCCTGTAATTGATTACAGAAAAGAGAGGAAGAGTGACGAGAGAGAGAGAGAGCGGTAGAGAGGGAGAAAGCGGTAGCGAGGGAGATACCGAGGGTGAGAGCGAGCTAGAGAGATAGAGGTAGAAGGAGAGAAGGAGATAGAATGAGAGAGAGAGAGAGAGAGAGAGAGAGAGAGAGAGAGAGAGAGGTAGAAAGACAACCAGCGCGGGCGAGAAAAAGAGAGAATGATAGAGATAGTAAGAGAGAGAGTAGAGAAAAGCGAGAGAGAGGCAGAGTGACGAGAGAGAGAGAGAGAGAGAGAGAGAGAGAGACAGAGAGAGATAGGTAGAGGTAGAAGGAGAGAAGGAGATATAATGAGAGAGAGAGAGAGAGTGAGAGAGAGAGGTAGAGGTAGAAAGACAACCAGCGCGGGCGAGAAAAAGAGAGAATGATAGAGATAGTAAGAGAGAGAGTAGAGAAAAGCGAGAGAGAGAGAGAGAGAGAGAGAGAGAGAGAGAGAGGAAGAGTGACGAGAGAGAGAGAGAGTTCGAGATAGAGAGAGAGAGAGAGAGAGATATAGAGAGTCGCGAGCGCGGGCCAGAGAGAGAGAGATAGAGAGTCGCGAGCGAGGGCCAGAGAGAGAGCTAGCGAGGGATAGAGAGGGCTAGATAGAGCGAGAGAGCCATAGCTAGAGAGTGAGAGAGAGAGGTGAGTGAGAGAGAGAGAGGTAGCGATAGAAGGAGATTGAGAGAGAGAGGGCCAGCGAGAGTGCGAGGGACAGAGAGGTAGAGGGAGAGAGAGAACGAGAGAAAGAGATAGGGAGGGAGAGACAAGAGCGAGAGAGACATACAAATCGGGTGAGAGAGAGACAGAGAGATTGAGAGAGTAAGGGTGAGAGTGCGATAGGGACAGAGAGAGTGAGAGAAATAGTGGGAGAGAGAGCGAGAGAGAGAGCGAGAGAGAGAGAGAGAGAGAGAGAGAGAGAAAGAAAGAGAGTGAACGGGAGCGAGGGACAGAGAGAGTGAGAGGGGACAGAGAGGTAAAGAGAGAGAGAGAGAGAAAGAAGGAGAGTGAAAGAGAGCGAGGGACAGAGAGAGTGAGAGGGACAGAGAGGTAAAGAGGGAGAGAGAGAGCGAGAGAGAGAGAGAGAGAGAGAGAGAGAGAGAGAGAGAGAGAGATTTTACAGCAAGAAGAAATACATATTTTGTGCTTTTTTTTCCTACCCAAAAACTCCCTTCACAGCCTGGGCTGTGTCACTATGTTAATTATGTTAGCGGTCACCCAGAACGCCAGAATGGATGTGTTTATCTCAGGTAAGATCAACTCGAGCTGGCCAGCTCTGTTGTCAGCCCGCTTTAGTGTGCGTGTTTATCTAGCGGTTATCAGTACGTCGCTGGCCGTTGGCTATTGTCGACTCTGTCGGCTCACCGCCAGTGAAGCGCGTGATATTTACCTGGTCGCGCAGGTAAATAGGCATTCAAGGGACGTTAGTGTGTAAAAGGGGAACAATTCTGGTTTAGTCAAGGGACCGATTACTCTCCCCTTGGAATCCGTTTATAATTAAGGGGTATAACTTTTCTGTTTAATAATATTACATAATTTAATGTATATCTTGATACTCTATGGTTTAAATTAATGGAGACTCGTAGATTTCTATTGACGTAACTATTCTCTAGTATACATATAAGAATTTTTGGTGATTAATTAACTTTTTAGGTTTAATTTTTAATAAAATTGATTGCGTGGTATATTTTTTAAACCAGATCTTCACCATGCGTTTAATCGTTTTACATGGGGTCGGGACTTCTGTCGAATTAGCGTACTGAGTCGTGCAAAAGTTTATTCATGCAATCCAAATAGGGATCCTCGGGTTAGCGCTCGAGAGATGAAATAAATCAATTTCTGTCATATTGACTTCGGTTCGCGTCGGGTCGGGTACGGGGGACCTGGAGAGGGGGACCTGGGTAGGGGGACCTGGGTAGGGTAACCCTGGACCGGAAGTAGTCGTCACGACAACCGGAAGTAGTCACCCAGACCCAAGACAATACCCGCCAATTTATGAAATAATGTGGTCCCCGTAGGTGCAGTTATGTGACGTCAGAGCGTAGGGGCTAGACTTTTTATATAGTAAAAAATATAGGTGCTGCACCTAAAATAATAAGCCATTTGCACATTGTATACTACTAATGAGAATACTAAAAAGATGAAAAAATTAGAGCAATGAAGATAAAATGAAAATATCTCGTCCCGTCCCTATGCCCTACTGCAGCCACCGGAGGATCTTCTGTACTATATGTTGTGTTTCGTGCATGTATTTGTTTGTTGATGAAGGCTAGTCACCGCAACATCCTGTATGTGTCATAATTCTGTTCTGTAAAGTTGCATTACTTTGTGTTATTTTATATTGTTTACATTTTCACAGCTTTACCGCATTTCCACCAAATTGTAATCAAAAAGTTGGCCCATATTTAATTAGCACAATCTGGTGTCAGTTTTTATCATGGATTGTCTACCCAGGGCACGGATAATGAACAGGTAAAGAAGCACAGAAAATGAGTTGTGTTGTTATCACAATCATACTTAGGTGCACAGATCATTGCTCTTTAGCAGTCTTCTGCCCTTTATTGGTACATATTCATTCATTGTACGGAAATCCACCTGGGCACTCCTTCTTAGTTTTTACTCTCGGCTTACCATCATATCTCCTTTGCTTCCAGTTACCTTCCTCCCCTTTTTCATATACCACTTCTATCCATTTATCTTGGACCTTCAATGAACCGTTACCACCCCCTATCCCGATCCCCAAGACACCATAGACTCCCACAGCTGTCTTTATAAGAGAATCAATGTGAAGATTCGTGTTATCAGGCTCACGGAGAGAATTAAGCACATTCCAGTAAATCAAAACGTTCGGAAAAGACAACCGCGCTGGATATGATACATATTAAGAAAACCTGTTGATTATGTAACTAGCAGATGTTTTTTTTTTCCATCTGGAACCCAGAGGGTTAAAGGTTTAGAGGTGTGTGTGTGTGTGGGGGGGGGGGGGGGATATTCAGATAAAAGAATTAAAAGTCTACGATGAATAATGTTAAATGGCAAGTTAAATGGTTCGGCCACATAACTAGGCTACCAGTTAACAGTTTACCACAACAAGCAATGGTGTACAGAGCAAATTGAACAAGAAGAAGAGGCCGACCATGTAAATGATGGACAGAGGGAATAACAGGATCCATAAGAATGTCGATATATGAAGCCCGTAAACGGGCGTTCTCCTGCTGTTTATGCGTCACCTCGACACCAGAAGGTACACTACAAGATTAGATGAAAATAGGGAACACACGGAAGCGGCTGCAGGGGATACAAAAGGATAGGAAGGTTTGGCTGGCGTTTATAGAGGACTTACACTCCCCTAGGGTATAATGGCAGATGAAGAATAAACGAACATCGCAGGCTCGCTCTATTAAAAACATTTAAAGAAATGCAAAGAATACTATGGACATACAGAAAAACCAATGACCATATCCTACAAGAAACAAATGAAAACCTCCGTAATCTGATTCGAAAAATTAGACGTAGACAGTCATTTTTTTTTTTTTTTTTTTGCACCACAGAAATGAGGCTGCCACACAATTACGCCACCGGCGATTTATCGTTAGGGTTAAATAATTAATTAATTATTCTAAGTTTGGTACAAGGTTTAATTTCTTAATTCTCTATAACAGTGTTTCCCAACGTGGGGCGCACGCCCCACAGGGGGGCAATTTCACTGTTAAGGGGGGCAATTCGAAAATGGAAGAAATCGGCTGAATATAACAAAACGGGGAGACTTGAGACTGAAGTTAACTAAATTGGAATCTGACATAAGATCTCTTTGCAGCAAGCATGAAGCGCAAGGATCTCACTAAATTTAAATAATAAATAATTACTAATAATTAAAATAATATAGAAAAATCTTTCATTAAAATTATTTTGTACTTGAATTTCAGTTCTCCATTATATGTTTTGAAAATTTACTTACTGTGTTTGCTCAATAATTACCTAGTGATTTCTTCCTAAAACCTATCATTCAAGTTTCTTTAGTGAACATTTCAATTTTTGAATATTAAAAATAATGTATATGTTGTTGGGGGGGGGGCATGGGGCGGGGGAGGGGGGCAATATGAATTTTAGAAAGGCTTAAGTGGGGCATGGTACAAAAAAGGTTGGGAAACACTGCTCTATAATATATAACTGGCTTATAAAACAGTATGATAGCACGGAAATTGTAATGATATATCTAACGTCACGCCGCGCTCCCTGGTCGAGAGGTTAGCAGCTTTCTCCGTAACCTCCAATACTCTCGTGGTTGACGTGAGCGCATGAGAACTGGAAGCGGTACGAGTCGCGCTGGTGACTTATGAGAGTATGGAGCCTGTTGCTCAGAAAGTCGTGGCGTGCTGATGAGCGTAATCTAGCCTAGGAATCAACATACAGCTGAAAGATGCTGATGTTGACCGCAATATCCCGAAACAGGATGGAAACGCGGGGAAAAAAATATTTAAAGTCACAGTGGCATTGCGAACAACTTGGTCATGAAGATGATTTAGGCAGGAGAAATGTCAAGCAGTCGAGAATATTTGCACCAGGCCCTGATAAGAGATACGTTCTACGGAAGGGAAGTAACCTTGTTTTTACCACAATTTTAATTCATTTTCTATTTATTTCAAAAATATTGTCAATAATGAAATAAAGTATTAAATATTAATTTCTAGATTTAAAATAAAAGTGAATCATTTAAATAGTTCGTTTGCTTTTTGCAAAGTAGTAAATACTGCACGAGCTATTTTAACACAAGGAAAAAATATCAGGCAGAAATATTCTTAACTCATATGTAATTTGAGAAAAATAAAATATAACCAATACGTTGTTCCATAATTTTTTTCGAGGCGGGGATCCTCCTTCCCAGGATTCATCCCCGGAATCACTTAAATATCAATGCACGTGTCGGATGTCCCAGACAGCCGTGGTTTCTCTCTACCACAAACAGAAACATTTATCAGCGTCATTGTGTGCCAAGCTGATAAACGTAGGCATTCAAGCTTCGCCATCTCATACGGTCATCAGAGTCGTGGATCGACCATACCACGTGGCCAAGCCATCCAGGTATTTACTTCTCTACCTTCGTCTTGTTCTTTTCCTCTCACTCTTGCCAGTTGTCACAAAGCTCTCCCAATGTATTTCTTCTCTCCCTCTTCTTCTTTCGATCGCTTGAAATATGTCTATAACAGCAATGTTGTCTCTTGTATGAATCTAATGTCTGTTTTAGTTCACTCAGCGTTCCATAGAGTTTATCTTCCGAGAATGACTTCCAGTAGTTGTGGTTAGACCCTTACGAGGCATAGCGCCCGGCATTGCACCTGCCTGGGGGTCCAAAGCAGGGCGAGCATCATAACATTTAGCAGTTGTCCACATACTTCGTGACGTAATTGCGTGGCAGCCTGATTTCTGTGGTGAAAAAGAAAAAAAAAACAACTGACTGTCTACGTCTACTTTATCTAATCAGTTAACAGTTTTCATTTGTTTCTTGTAGTATTTGGTCATTGGTTTTTCTGTATGTCCATGGTATTCTTTGCATTTCTTTCAGAAACACATCTCCACAGCCTTTAAATGTTTTTCACAGAGCGAGCATGCGATGTTCGTTTATTCTTCATCTGCCATTACACCCTATCGGAGTGTAAGTCCTCTATCAACGCCAGCCAAACCTTCCTATCCTTTGGTGTCCCCTGCAGCCTCTTCCGTGTGTTCCCCATTTTCATCTAATCTTGTAGTGTACCTTCTGGTGTCGAGGTGACGCATAAACAGCGGGAGAACGCCCGTTTACGGGCTTCATATATCGACATTCTTATGGATCCTGTTATTCGCTCTGTCCATCGTTTACATGGTCGGCCTCTTCTTCTTGTTCAATTTGCTCTGTACACCATTGCTTGTTGTGGTAAACTGTTAACTGGTAGCCTAGTTATATGGCCGAACCATTTAACTTGCCATTTAACATTATTCATCGTTGACTTTTTATCCGAATATCCCCCCCCCCCTTTCCACACCTCTAAACATTTAACCCTCTGGGTCCCAGAGAAAAAAAAAAACATCTGCTAGTTACATAATCAACAGGTTTTCTTAATATGTATCATATCCAGCGCGGTTGTCTTTTCCGAACGTTTTGATTTACTGGAATGTGCTTAATTCTGTCCGTGAGCCTGACATTGGCGATTCTGTCATGGGATTGTTGGACAATAGACACCAGCTGATGTATGTACGTACAGTATGCGGTTTATTAGTAACTGTTTTAGTTGTTTTCCATACTTCTCATTCATATAGCAATGCTGATTTAATGCTAGAGTTTAAAATCCTAAGTTTAGTACTCTGTTTAATTTCTTTCGACATCCACAATCATCCTGTGCCACGAAAGTCCCTCCCGCCTTTTGTATTTTTATGTTAATATCTCTATATGTTCCCCCATCTTTATTAACATTGCTACCTAAATAGAAGATATCTTCTTCTGCGTTCATCCGGAGTTTTTTTTTCTTTCTTTTTTTCTTTCCCGGACGTGATTTGCGTTATGCCTGTTTACAGCAGAGTTGCGTTCTTGCGCCGTTAGGCCGACACACCCGACTTCTGCCAGCATGTGTTGACCAGGTTAACCTTCCCGGGGAATAGACGATATGATTTCCCCTCTTGAAGTTGCCTTCGTCATAAGAGGTTATCATTTGCTTGAGTTATGTCCTTTGTTTTTTCCTTATGAATATTGTGTTTATTTCCTCATGAATGTTTAGACATTAAAAAAGTTAGTTGCATATCCTTTACAGAACGTTTGCAATCAACACCAGCTGTCACAATCCTTTGCAGCAGCTAGACATGGCTGTGTCTAGGTTTGTCTCGTTAGTTTATCTCGCATCTGATGGTGTGTGTGGGGGAGGAGAACAATGTCGTCAGCAAATTCAAGATCACTCAGTTCTCCCTCCTTCTCTCTCTCTCTCTCTCTCTCTCTCTGTCTTTATATATCTCCCCTATCTCTGTCTCTTTCTCTCCCCTCTCTCTGTCTCTCTCTCTCCTTTCACTCTGTCTTCCTCTCTCTCTCTGTCTCTCAATCTCTCTCTCTCTCTCTCTCTCTATCTGTCTGTCTGTCTCCCTCTATCTGTGTCTGTCTGTCTCCTCTCTCTCTCTCACTCTCTCTTTCTCTCTCTCTCTCTCTCTCTATCTCTCTGTCTGTCTCCCTCTATCTGTGTCTGTCTGTCTCTCTCCCCCTATCTCTGTCTCTCTCTCCTCTCTCTGTCTCTCTCTCCTCTCTCACTATGTGTTCCTCTCTCTCTCTCTCTCTCTCTCTCTCTCTCTCCCCCTCTCTCTGACTTTATATCTCTCTCCTATCTCTGTCTCTCTCTCCTCTCTCTCTGTCTCTCTCTCTCCCCTCCCACTCTGTCTTCCTCTCTCTCTCTTTCTCTCTCTCTCTCTCTCTCTCTCTCTCTCTCTCTCTCTCTCTCTCTCTCTCTTTCTCTCTCTCTGAGTCAGTTGAATTCCATTTTTGGATGTAGATATTGTTGTGTACATAAACCAGTCTGTAGTCAATAAGAATAATACAGATATTAAACACTGGATTTAAGAATCGACCTCACTGCTTTCGGGTCCTCCTCCATCCCATCAATGAAAAGTACCGAATAGTTCCCATGCTGGTTATTCCAGTAGCAATTTGATTTTAAAATATGCCTGGTTTTAACCCAACGCTTTGAGTATCGTTCCAGTTGTGATAGTCTACTCGCTCCCTTTAGAGTCATCTTTCCAGAAGTCAGAAATATGGACACTCCCTCTGTTCAGCTTCACTCTCCGCCAGATTCGAGAGGGCATTTACCACATCACCTTTATCATAAAATATCACTCCGCCCAGAGGGGCAGCAGTTAATCTATCAGCCTGTTCATGATCCCAACAATATAAAATAACACTTAGTAATGCAGCTTTTCAGAGCACAATTACGGAAAACGGGACGTTGCGGCAACTAACCTTCATCAGCAAACACATACACACACAAAACGCAACATATAATCATGGGAAAGACACAACAGTGACTACGAACGGGGTGAACAGATGAAAAAAAAATGAGATTAATGAAGAGAAAATGAAACTAAATGTGCTATTTAACTCAGAATCCCAGGTTGTGATACTAACACGAATCTTCACATTGATTCTCTTATAAAGACAGCTGTAGGAGTCTATGGTGTCTTGGGGATCGGGGTAGGGAGTGCTAACGGTTCATTGAAGATCCAAGGTAAATGGATAGAAGTGGTCTATGAAAAAGGGGAGAGAGGTAAGGCGGTAAACTGGAAGCAAAGGAGATATGATGGTAGGCCGAGAGTAAAAACTAAGAAGGAGTGCCCAGGTGGATTTCCATACAATGCATGAATATGTGCCAATAAAGGGCAGAAGACTGCTAAAGAGCAATGATCTGTGCAAATAAGTATGATTGTGATGACAACAAATCTCATTTTCTGTGCTTCTTTACCTGTTCATCATCCATGCCCTGGGTAGATAATCCATGATAAAAACTGACACCAGATTGTGCTAATTAAATATGGGCCAACTTTTTGATTACAATTTGGTGGAAATGCGGTAAAGCTGTGAAAATGTAAACAATATAAGATGACACAAAGTAGTGCAGCTTTACATAACAGAATTACGACACATACAGGACGTTGCGGTGACTAGCCTTCATCAACAAACAAATACATGCACGAAACACAACAGTCAACATATAGTACAGACGACCCTCCGGTGGCTGCAGTAACGCATAGGGACGGGATAAGATATTTTCATTTGATCTTCATTGCTCTCATTTTTTCATCTTTTTATTCTTCTCATCCCATCCTTATGCCTTAATGTAGTCACCGGAGGATCTTCTCCGTGACTACATCTTGTGTTTCGTGCATGTATTTGTTTGCTGATGAAGGCTAATCGCCGTAACGTCCTGTGTATGTTGTAATTTTGTCCTGTAAAGCTGCATTACTTTGTGTTATTTAATATTGTTGATGTCTTGGCAAGTTTACGTTCAGTAGTTTGCCATTGCTTTCTGAACGATATATCATTGGTCTCCGTGGCAAAGAACTTGCGGTCGCGATTCTTAAGCCCGCTTACCAGCGTTCGAAACAGCTGCGACCGATTTAGCAGCAGACTGCGTTGCGTTGGATTTTAACGAATTCGTATGATAGCCGGTAGTTCAGAAAGCAATGGCAAATGACTGAACGTAAATTTGCCAAGACATCAACAATATTAACTAACACAAAGTAATGCAGCTTTACAGGACATAATTACAATACACACAGGACGTTACGACGATTAGCCTTCATGTGCTAACAAATACCTGCACGAAACACAAGATGTAGTCACGGAGAAGATCCTCCGGTGACTACATTAAGGCATAAGGATGGGATGAGAAGAATAAAAAGATGAAAAAATTAGAGCAATGAAGATCAAATGAAAATATCTTATCCCGTCCCTATGCCTTACTGCAGCCACCGGAGGATAGGATATTCTGTACTATATGTTGTGCTTCGTGCATGTATTTGTTTGTTGATGAAGGCTAGTCACCGCAACGTCCTGTATGTGTCGTAATTCTGTTATGTAAAGCTGCACTACTTTGTGTCATCTTATATTGTTTACATTTTCACAGCTTTACCGCATTTCCACCAAATTGTAATCAAAAAGTTGGCCCATATTTAATTAGCACAATCTGGTGTCAGTTTTTATCATGGATTGTCTACCCAGGGCATGGATAATGAACACGTAAAGAAGCACAGAAAATGAGTTTTGTTGTTATCACAATCATACTAAGTGCAGACTTCTGCCCTTTATTGGCACACATTCATGCATTGTACGGAAATCCACCGGGGCACCCCTTCTTAGTTTTCACTCTCGGCTTACCATCATATCGCCTTTGCTTCCAGTTTCGCGCATTACCTTCCTCCCCTTTTTCATATACCACTTCTATCCATTTACATTTGACCTTCAATGAACCGTTACCACCCCCTACCCCGATCCCCAAGACACCATAGACTCCCACAGCTGTCTTTATAAGAGAATCAATGTGAAGATTCGTGTTATTATCACAACCTGAGATTCTGAGTTAAATAGCACATTTAGTTTCATTTGCTCTTCATTAATCTCATTTATTTTTTTCATCTGCTCACCCCATTCGTAGTCACTGTTGTGTCTTTCCCATGATTATATGTTGCATTTTGTGTGTGTATGTGTTTGCTGATGAAGGCTAATTGCCGCAACGTCCTGTTTTCCGTAATTGTGCTTTGTACAGCTGCATTACTAAGTGTCATTTTATATTGTTGGGATCATGAACAGGCTGATAGATTAACTGCTGCCCCTCTGGGTGGAGAGATATTTTATGATAAAGGTGATGTGGTAAAGACCCTCTCGAATCGGGCGGAGAGTGAAGCTGAACAGAGGGATTGTCCATATTTCTGACTTCTGGAAAGATGACTCGAAAGGGAGCGAGTAGACTATCACAACTGGAACGATACTCAAAGTGTTGGGGTAAAACCAGGCATATTTTAAAATTAAATTGCTACTGGAATAACCAGCATGGGAACTATTCGGTACTTTTCATTGATGGGATGGAGGAGGACCCGAAAGCAGTAAGGTCGATTCTTAAATCCAGTGTTTAATATATGTATTATTCTTATTGACTACAGACTGGTTTATGTACACAACAATATCTACCGCCAAAAATGGAATTCAACTGACTCAGAGAGAGAGAGAGAGAGAGAGAGAGAGAGAGAGAGAGAGAGAGAGAGAGAGAGAGAGAGCCAGAGAGAGGAGAGAGAGACAGAGATAGGGGGAGTGAGACAGATAGACACAGATAGAGGGAGACAGATAGACAGATAGAGAGAGAGAGAGAGAAGAGAGAGAGAGAGGGGGAGACAGACAGACACAGATAGAGGGAGACAGACAGATAGAGAGAGAGAGAGAGACAGAGAGAGAGAGTGAGACAGACAGACACAGATAGAGGGAGACAGACAGACAGACAGATCGAGAGAGAGAGAGAGAGAGAGAGAGAGAGAGAGAGAGAGAGAGAAGGAGGGAGAACTGAGTGATCTTGAATTTGCTAACGACATTGTTCTCCTCCCCCACACACACCATCAGATGCAAGATAAACTAACGAGACAAACCTAGACACAGCCATGTCTAGCTGCTGCAAAGGATTGTGACAGCTGGTGTTGATTGCAAACGTTCTGTAAAGGATATGCATCTAACTTATTTAATGTCTAAATATCCATAAGGAAAAAAACAAAACAATATTCATAAGGAAAAAACAAAGGACATAACTCAAGCAAATGATAACCTCTCATGACGAAGCCAACTTCAAGAGGGGAAATCATATCGTTCATTTAGGTAGCAATGTTAATAAAGATGGGGAAACATATAGAGATATTAACATAAGAATACAAAAGGCGTGAGGGACTTTCGTGGTACAGGATGATTGTGGATGTCGAAAGAAATTAAACAGAGTACTAAACTTAGAATTTTAAACTCTAGCATTAAATCAGCATTGCTATATGAATGAGAAGTATGGAGAACAACTAAAACAGTTACTAATAAACCGCATACTGTACATACATCAGCTGGTGTCTATTGTCCAACAATCCCATGGCAGAATCGCAAATGTCAGGCTCACGGAGAGAATTAAGCACATTCCAATAAATCAAAACGTTCGGAAAAGACAACCTCGCTGGATACGATACATATTAAGAAAACCTGTTGATTATGTAACTAGCAGATGTTTTTTTTTTTCTCTGGGACCCAGAGGGTTAAAGGTTTAGAGGTGGGGGGGGGGGATATTCTTCTTCTTCTTCTTCTTCTTCTTCTTCTTCTTCTTCTTCTTCTTCTTCTTCTTCTTCTTCTTCAGCGTTCCGAGCCATTGAGGTTCTATGCTGCGGATACAATCCGTCTCCATTCGTCTCTCTGGTTGACCTTCTCTTGCCAGTCGTTGATTCCAAGTGCTTGTAGGTCTGTAGTGTAGTAGTAGTCTGTAGTATAGGGGATATTCGGATAAAAGAATTAAAAGTCAACGATGAATAATGTTAAATGGCAAGTTAAATGGTTCGGCCACATAACTAGGCTACCAGTTAACAGTCTACCACAACAAGCAATGGTGTACAGAGCAAACTGAACAAGAAGAAGAGGCCGACCACGTAAACGATGGACAGAGGGAATAACAGGATCCATAAGAATGTCGATATATGAAGCCCGTAAACCGGCGTTCTCCCGCTGTTTATGCGTCACCTCGACACCACAAGGTACACTACAAGATTATTTGAAAATGGGGAACACACGGAAGAGGCTGCAGGGGATACAAAAGGATAGGAAGGTTTGGCTGGCGTTGATAGAGGACGTATACTCCCCTAGGGTATAATGGCAGATGAAGAATAAACGAACATCGCAAGCTAGCTCTGTGAAAAACATTTAAAGGCTGCGGCGATGTGTTTCTGAGAGAAATGCAAAGAATACCATGGACATACAGAAAAACCAATGACCAAATCCTACAAGAAACAAATGAAAACTGTTAACTGATTAGAAAAATTAGACGTAGTCAGTCAGTTTTTTAAAAATTTTTTGCACCACAGAAATCAGGCTGCCACGCAATTACGCCACGAAGTATGTGGACAACTGCTAAATGTTATGGTGCTCGCCCTGCTTTGGACCCCCAGGCAGGTGCAATGCCGGGCCCTATGCCTCGTAAGGGTCTAACCCAGTGTTTCCCAACGTGGGGCCCACGCCCCACAGGGGGGCAATTCAACTGTTAAGGGGGGCAATTCGAAAATGGAAGAAATCGGCTGAATATAACAAAACAGGGAGACTTGAGACTGAAGTTAACTAAATTGGAACCTGACATAAGATCTCTTTGCAGCAAGCATCAAGCACAAGGATCTCACTAAATTTAAATAATAAATAATTACTAATAATTAAAATAATATAGAAAGATCTTTCATTAAAATTATTTTGTACTTGAATTTCAGTTCTCCATTATATGTTTTGAAAATTTACTTACTGTGTTTGCTCAATAATTACCTAGTGATTTCTTCCTAAAACCTATCATTCAAGTTTCTTTAGTGAACATTTCAATTTTTGAATATTAAAAATAATGTATATGTTGAGGGGGGGGGCGTGGGGCGGGGGAGGGGGTCAATCTGAATTTTAGAAAGGCTTAAGTGGGGCATGGCACAAAAAAGGTTGGGAAACACTGGTCTAACCACAACTACTGGAAATCATTCTCGGAAGATAAACTCTATGGACCGCAGAGCGAACTAAAACAGACATTAGATTCATACAAGAGACAACATTGCAGTTATACACATATTTCAAGCGATCGAAAGAAGAAGAGGGAGAGAAGAAATACATTGGGAGAGCTTGGTGACAACTGGCAAGAGTGAGAGGAAAAGAAAGAACAAGACGAAGGTAGAGAAGTAAATACCTGGATGACTTGGCCACGTGGTATGGTCGATCCACGACTCTGGTGACCGTATGAGATGACGAAACTTGAATGCCCACGTTTATCAGCTTGGCACACAATGATGCTGATAAATGTTTCTGTTTGTGGTAGAGAGAAACCACGGCTGTCTGGGGCATCCGACACGTGCATTGATATTTAAGTGATTCCGGGGATGAATCCTGGGAAGGAGGATCCCCGTCTCGAAAAAAATCGCAATTAAGACTATCGAAGTAATTCCAATTGTGGTTATATTTTATTTTTCTCAAATTACATATGAGTTAAGAAGATTTCTGCCTGATATTTTTTCCTTGTTTTAAAATAGCTCGTGTAGTATTTACCACTTTGCAAAAAGCAAACGAACTATTTAAATGATTCACCTTTATTTTAAATCTAGAAATTAATATTCAATCCTTTATTTCATTATCGACAATATTTTTGAAATAAATAGAAAATGAATTAAAATTGTGGTAAAAACAAGGTTACTTCCCTTCCGTAGAACGTATGAGGGCCTGGTGAAAAGATTCTCGACTGCTTGACAGTTCTCCTGCCTAAATCATCTTCATGATCAAGTTGTTCCCAATACCACTGTGACTTTAGATATCATCACCAAGTGCCGTGCCGGCTGGCGTAGACGTTCATGGCTCTCCACAGATCTCGGTCTTTGGTATTCTGGATCAACTCTGCTGATGATACTCCTCCATGCCACCGTCTCAATCCATCCAGCATCATTTCTCTTGGTCTGCCTCTGCCTCTCTTTCCCTTGATCTTTCAAGTTGTCACGATGTTCTCCAATGCCTCTCTTCTCATCACATGACCAAAGAAAGTTGTTTGTCTCTTTCTTATTGTTGTATATAGTTTTCTAGTTTCATTAGCCTCTTTCAGGCAATCGTTGTTAGTTACTCTGGCAGTCCAAGGAATTCTCAACATTCGTCTCAGGAACCACATCTCTGTTGTTTCTAAGTTCTTCATAATTTGTTCATTTACATTCCAAGATTCGCTGCCATACAGCAAAACTGGTTCTATATAGCACGTTAGATATAATATCATTACAATTTCTGTGCTATCATACTGTTTTATTTGAGAAGGGAAAAGGAAATAAACCTTCTATCAAACTTAGAATAATTAATTAATTATTTATTTAACTCTAACGATAAATCGCCGGTCTCCGTAGCAGAAGTCTTGCGGACGCGATTCGTAAGTCCGCTTACCAGCGTTCGAAACACAGCTGCAACCGATTTGGTAGCAGACCGTGTTGCGCTGGGTTTTAACGAGTTGGTATGGGAGCCGGTCGTCTAGAAAGCAATGGCAAACTACTGAACGTAAACTTGCCAAGACATCAACAATATTAAATAACACAAAGTAATGCAGCTTTACAGGACATAATTACAACACATACAGGGCGTTGCTGCGATTAGCCTTCATGAGCAAACAAATACATGCACGAACCACAAGATGTAGTCACGGAGAAGATCCTCCGGTGACCACATTAAGGCATAAGGATGGGATGAGAAGAATAAAAAGATGAAAAAATGAGAGCAATGAAGATAAAATGAAAATATCTCATCCCGTCCTTATGCCTTACTGCAGCCACCAGAGGATCTTCTGTAGTATATTGCCATAACCTAAATTATAGCAGGGCAAAGGTTATGGCCGTGTTCAGGAAGTGGACACTTGGATCGTGAAAAGTGGATACTTTTCACAAAGCTTGAAAACACGGGAAACCGCTTCTGAGGCGAGTCCAAAAATATCAGTCTGCGTTCAGCCATCGTCCAGTACGGACATAGTCAGATGGATACAGAGCAACGACTACATAATAAGCCGCTTGTTTTATTAAGTGTTAGAACTTTGTTGGTTTTGTCAGGTGTTGAATATGTGCAGGCGTAATTGCATTGTATAATGTGCTTAGTTGAACATAAAGTATTGAAAACGTTATAGTAGTTGTGTTCTGAATAGTTACATTTTGCTCGTCATCGTTAGAGTGAAGAGAGAAGGCAAAGGCCATACATGTTCAACACCTGACAAAACCAACAAAGTTCTAACACTTAATAAAACAAGCGGCTTATTATGTAGTCGTTGCTCTGTATCCATCTGACTATGTCCGTACTGGACGATGGCTGAACGCAGACTGATATTTGATATATGATAAGGTTGAGCCAGAAGAAGTTATGTGCTCAACCGAAGGAAGAACAAATATATATTGCACACGACAAAGATGCTCTACACAGAAAGCTTATGACGCAAGAAACTAGCCATGGGTGATGACATGATGATGGTGATCGAAGTATTAACACCTTGAAGAGGAAACAACCCCATGAATGCGGGAGCAATGGAATCCGCAGTGAATACCCTCTGTGTCATAAAAGCACATTGGCATATATGTTGTGTTTCGTGCATGTATTTGTTTGTTGATGAAAGCTAGTCACCACAACGTTCTACATGTGTCATAATTCTGTTCTATAAAGCTGTATTACTTTGTGTTGTTTTATACTGTTTACATTTCCACAGCTTTACCGCAGTTCCACCAAATTTATTCATGACAATAACAGCGGTAAAATGCTGGTGTTGACAGTGATGTACTGTAAACAGGGTTCAAAAAAAAAAAAAAAAAACGATAAATCAGAAATTCAAAATGGATCAGAAACACTGAGAACTAAAACAACTGCTCATAATAACCTACAATTATTCATTGACTTGCACCTGGGCAGAAGGACTTAAATGGTATGGCAATATTCACTTCTCCTTGTCTCTTTCAGTCGCTTGAAATAGTTTCTGTCTGCAATATTGTCTCTTGTACACATTTCACTGTCTGTTGTAGTGCTTAATGGTCCGTGCAGTGTATCTTCCATTGTTGTTTCTCTAAGCATAAGGTTTGCCTTGATATGTCGTATTCGGGACAGCCTTGGGGTATGCGATCTGATGTTGTCTGGGTGCTAATCCAAAGGTGCATATGGCTGATCGTACATTGTGTATACATTTGGTGGTGCAATCAGTTGTGAGGCGCAGAATAATTTGTTCTGATCTGTCCACAGTGTGGTAATCGTCCTGTGCTGGTGGCTTTCTGATGGATTTAATAATTCTTTTCATTTGGTGGTTTGTGCCTGGTATATCTTGTTGCCCTTCTGTTGCACTTTCCTGACCTAGCTGGCCAGCTCTCTTGTTTCCAGGCACTCCACCGTGAGGTGGTACCAACTAACAGTCTACCACAACAAGCAATGATGTACAGAGCAAATGGAACCACAAGAAGAAGAAGAGGCCGACCATGTAAACGATGGACAGAGGGAATAACAGTCCATGGGAATGTCGATACATGAAGCCCATAAACAAGTACTCTCCAACTGTTTATGCTTCACCTCGACACCGCAAGGTACACGAGGAACAAGATATGTGGAAAACAGGAAGAGGCTGCAGGGGATACCAAAGGATAGGAAGGTTTGGCTGGCGTTGATAGAGGACTTACACTCCCCTCGGGTATAATGGCAGATGAAGAATAAACGAACATCGCTCTATGAAAAACATATAAAGGCTGTGGAGATGTTTCTGAAAGAAATGCAAAGAATACCATGGACATACAGAAAAACCAATGACCAAGTCCTACAAGAAACAAATGAAAACCGTAAACTGATTAGAGAAATTAGACATAGACAGTCAGTTTTTTGGACATGTTATGGGAAGAAATACATTGGTGAACTTGGTGACAACTGACAAGATTGAGGAGGGAAAAGTATAGGGAGAAGGCAGAGCAGTAAATACCTGGATGGCTTGGCCACGTGGCATGGTCGAGACAAGAACACAGAGCTGATCTACAACTCTGGTGATCGTATGAGATGGCGAATCATGACCGTCCACGTTAATCATCTTGGCAACACGATGATGCTGATAAATTGTTCTGTGTATAGTAAAGACATGTTCTGTGTATAGTAAAGACAAACCACAGTTCTATAGGAATCCGACACATGCATTGATATTTAAGTGATTCCGGGGATGAATCCTGGGAAGGAGGATCCCCGCCTCGATAAATTAATTGCCTTGAAATGCTCATTGCACATATTTTTTTTTTTCCCAAAAGTTACTTGTGAGTTAAGAATAGTTCTGCCTAGTATGTTTTCCCTGCTTTAAAATAGCTCGGGCAGTATTTACTACTTTGCAAAAAGCAGATGAACTCTTTACATGATTCACTTTTATTTTAAATCTGAAAATTAATATTCATTACTTTATTTTATTATTGACAATATATTTGAAATAAATTAATATGAATTCAAATTGTGGTAAAAACGAGGTTACTTCCCTTACGTAGAACGACTTTCATTTATCAGGGCCTGATGAACAGTTTTTCGAATGCTTGACATTTCTCCTGCCTAAATCATCCTCATGGAGTAACATTTGATGACAGGCTGACATGGAGCAAATACATTAAAAAAAGCAGTAGCAAAAGCCAGAAGGAAAATAGCCATCCCGAGAAAGCTAAGTGGAACCACATGGGGCGCCAGTGGGGAAAATACTTAGCAAATTTATCAACAGAGCATACGACCTCACCTGGAATATGGGTCAACTGCGTATTGTTCAGCATCAAAAACCACACTACAAGAGCTGGACAAGGTGCAAAATCAAGCACTTAGAGTCACCACATGAGGGATGAGATCAACCCCTATGGTGGAAATGGAGAGGATGGGGAGGAAACAAGCACTGAGAGAACGCAGAGATACAAAAACACTAATACAAGCAGAAAAGTGCCTCAGCTTGCCAGGCCAGCCTATGAAGGACAGATTTGAAAACTTAGCTATGGAGCGGTTAAAAAGAAGCAGTTTTATCCACCAGGCCAAACGATTCTGCAGAGAAACCACCGATCTGCCCACAGTTGGTATCCCCCTGAAAACTGTTCCAGAGCGAACTCCATGGAAAGATGAACATAGACTATGACTACAAATTCAGACAAAAATGAGAGGAATATTTGACAAGGAAGAACAGAACAGTGCGCAGCGCAGAACAGCCACTCTCAGCTTCCATGATGACGAATACCCACAGGACCTCTGGATCCGTGTCTACACAGATGCGTCAGCACAAAATGCTGTTCGAAATGGTGGAGCTGGAGTGTACATAGAATCCCCAAATAATACTAGGGACACGGCCAGAGTTCCAACAGGAAAGTACTGCCATAACTATGATGCTGAAATTGAGGCAATCAAGATAGCAACAGAGAAATTACTAAATACCAGCCATGGTACACAACCTGTGGTGCTATTGACAGATGCAAAATCAGTACTCAAGGCGTCCTGTCTGGGAAATTGCCAGTACCAAGGACAGAACTTTCTGAACTTAGCAGTCAGCATAAGGTCACCATACAGTGGATACCATCCCACTGTGGAATACCTGGAAACGACAGAGCTGATCGATTGGCTAAGGAATGAGCCAAAGAAGAATAGCCTGATGTGCCCAGTACATACCACCAAAAGAAAAGAATGATTAAATCAGTCAGAAAGCCACCAAAACCTGCTCAAGATGACTACGACGTTATGGACAGACCAGAACAAGTCATTATCCTGCGCCCCAGAACTGGACACAATAGATTACGCAACCACATGTGTACAAAATTCAAGATCGGTGAAACAGCCATGTGCACATGTGGACTGACGTCGCATAGCACATACTCCAAGACTACCCAGATTACATGTCTAGGCAAACCTTCTGGCCTAGAGAGACAACAGTGGAAGATAAACTCTATAGACCGCTGAGTGAACTAAAAAGGACGTTAGATTCATTCAAGAGACAACATTGCAGTTATAAATATATTTCAAGCCAACGAAAGAAGAAGAAAAATCCTCATGACCAAGTTGTTTGCATACCACTGTAACGTTAAATATAGCATTCCAATGTCCGTGCTATCATACTGTTTTATAAGCCAGTTATATATTATAGAGAACAGAAATTAAACCCAGTACTAAACTTTGAATAATTATTTAACTCTAACGACAAATCGCCGGTCTGCGTGGCAAAGGTCTTGCGGAGGCGATTCGCAAGCCCGCTTACCTGCGTTCAAAACACAGATGCGACCTATTTGGAAGCAGACCGCGTTTTAATGAGATGGTATGGGAGCCGGTCGTTCAGAAATCAATGGCAAACTACTGAACGTAAGTTTGCCAAGACAACAATATTAAATAACACAAAGTAATGCAGCTTTACAGGACATAATTACGCCACACACCGGGCGTTGCGGAGACTAGCCTTCATAAGCAAACAAATACATGCACGAAACACAACATACAGTACAGGAGAAAATCCTCCGGTGACTACATCAAGGCATAAAGACGGTATGAGATTTTATTTCATTTTATCTTCATTGCTCTAATTTTTTCATCTTTTTATTCTTCTCATCCCTTTCGTATGCCTTAACGTAGTCACCGGAGGATCTTCCCCTGTACTATATGTTGTGTTTCATGCATGTATTTGTTTGCTGATGAAGGCTAGTCACCGCAACATTCTGTATGTGTCGTAATTCTGTTCTGTAAAGCTGCATTACTATGTGTTATTTTATACTGTTTACATTTCCACAGCTTTGCCTTTACCGCAGTTCCACCAAATTTTATTCAAGACAACAACAGCAGTAAAATGCTGGTGATGACAGCAATGTCCTGTAAAAAGGATTTGAAAAAAAAAAAAAACGATAAATCAGCACTTCAGTATGGATCAGAAACACTGAGAACTAAAACAATTGCTCATAATAACCAACAATTATGCATTGACTTGCGCCTGGGCAGGACTTTAAATGGTATGACAATATTCACTTCTCCTTGTCTCTTTCCGTCGCTAGAAATAGCTTATGTCTGCAATATTGTCTCTTGTACACATTTCACTGTCTGTTCTAGTTCTTAATGTTCTGTACAGTTTTTCTTCCATTGTTGTTTCTCTACGCAAAAGGTTTGCTTAGATATGTCGTATTCGGGGCAGCCTTGAGGTATGCGATCTGCTGCTGTCTGGGTGCTAATCCACAGGTGCGTAGGGCTGATCTTACATTGTGTATTCATTTGGTGGTGCAATCAGTTGTGAGGTGCAGAATAATTTGTTCTGATCTATCCAGTGTTGTAATCGTCCTGTGCTAGGTGGCTTTCTGGTGGATTTAATAATTGTTTTCTTTTTGTGGTTTGTACCTGGTATATCTTGTTGCTCTTCTGCTGCACATTCCTGACCTAGTTGATCAGCTCTCTTGTTCCCAGGCACTCCACAGTGAGGCGGTATCCACTGTATGGCGACCTCGCGTTGGATCTCATGTTCTGATAGTTGTGTCTATAGTCCGTTTTATCAGACGGCAATATGTGGAACATATTGTAAAAATTGGTAAAATTAAATCTCAAATGTGGCGATGGTTTGGTTCAGGAATTCCTCCTAGTTTAAATTCACTGTTAAAAATTAAAGGTTAATTACTAGACAGATAAGAGGAAAATGCAGGAAAAACGATAAAATATAAATAACAACAAATTCTTTATAAATTCCAGTAAAAATTTATAGGTGCTCTAGGATTTTTATTGCATTCCATCAAAACATCCTGGAATACTGTACACTCTTTGACATCTACAACAAGTAACAAATAATAATTATAAACCTCTTGCAAGTAACAAGCTAGTTAACAATCAAATGAAAACAGTGCTGGCTTGGAGCCTTGACTCTTGGACCAGGGTTCCAGTCTCCGATGAAAAGGCACATATACTGATTACGAGAGCAGTGGTAGCACAGCCACAAGCATGCTTGCCTGCCAGCCCGGTAATTCTGTGTTCGAATCCACACCAAGGCACATTTTTATAACTGCCCCGTCTTCCAGGTCGCCAGCCTAAAATGGCTACCAGGACATGTGATAAGAAAAGGTGGCTGGTTTGATATTAACCACCCTACCCATTGAGTGCCCATTGGTCAATACAATCAGGTGTGCTAATGCCGAGGTAAGCGGTTCAACCCCCTACACCGGACAGCTGGACTAAAATGTTGACCTGTCGTCCTTGACTTGAGGACGTATATTACAAGTACCTCTGAAGCCGGAGTTGGTTCACCTGATGGCGTGGGACACTATTATTACTAGGGAAAGCTAATCCATACGCAAAATTCAGGCCATCACGGCAATAAATACTCTGTATGGACTACGCTTGAGTTCAAAGAGAGCGGGATAAAATTTAAAAAAAACAAAAACAAAAACTAGGCCTCATAAACAGGTCCTTCTTACTTCCCAGTGATTACAACCCGACTCATCCAAACCACATCATGAAAATCATTATCATGTGGTAGGCTAGTCATATTTTGCCATCTCACACAATCACTAGTCATGCTAGTATGCTAGTCATGTTTTGCCATCTCACAAAATCACCAGAGTCATGGAACAACTCTGTTCTTGTCTCAATCATACCACTTGGCCAAGCCATCTAAGTACTTACTTCTCTGCCTTCCCTGTGTTCTTTTCCCCTCAATCTTGACAGTTGTCACCAAGTTCTCCAATTTATTTCTTCTCATAAGTGTCCAAGACATTGTGACTCTACGTCTTATTTCTCTAATCAGTTTACGGTTTTGTTTCTTGTAGGACTTGGCCATTGATTTTTCTGTCTGTCCATGGTATTCTTTGTATTTTCCCCAGAAACTACATTTCCATTGATCATGAAAATGCAAGAATATAAAAACAGAATGTAAATCTACACATCATAAAACACACACAAACTATTAAATAAACACAGAAACAAAACGTCTACACACAAGGTTATTGGAAGGCCCCGGTTAACATCGGGGTTACGTTCTTGGAAAACATGACTAAGTGAAACGACGTATAGCAAAACACTATATAGGTGTATACACAGTTGACAACATTATGGCAGAACGTAGTGACGTAAAGTGAAGTTATGTCACATTGTGACGACGACGTTATAGCGAAACGACGTAAACCGAAGCGACGTATAGCGGGGCCTTCCAGTATAAGTAAAGCTAAACTGCACAAAATCATAATCAAGAAAAACTGGATACATATTCTAAGTAAACAAAACTAAGTGAAATTATAAAGTGAAACTAAACTTAACCATACCTGCCAAACTATAAGATTCAGATTTATTTTCTAAGGTATTTTGCAATTATCTCCAACACAAGCCATTAAACAGAGGTTGTAAGTTGTTTTTTTTTTAATACAAATTTTTCTTATTAAAAAAAATTTGTGGGATGATTGATACTTTAAAGTTCTTTCTTCGGAAAACCAAGAACCTCTCAAACTCAAGTTATGTATAATCTATAAAGAAGTTGCAAAGTTTAACTTCATTCTTTGCGTTCACGTTTATAAACATAAGGCAGTGTTTGCTATGTTTTGGCTGGCGAAACAATTCACATAAACCGAAGAAAAGCAATAAATTCTACTTGTCAACGGTGTAAAATAATTTTATTTAAATATATCAGGAAGTCTGGCAGGTAAGTTACATAAGCGTAAGTACACAAAAATACACAAACTCAAAAGTCAAACTATTAGCCCCAAAAAGCAACCAAAAACACATCCATGTTGTGGCAGAGAACCTTAAACAGAGGGTTAGTTATTAAAAGAAATGTAACAAAGTTAAAACAAGCAATCAACAATAAGCAAATATGTCTCCAGGTAATTTATTTATAACATTTGAAGTAATCAACACAGTAACAAGGTTTAGCTTAATAAATGTCTTGAAACAAAACTGTAGAGAATAACACATCTCATTTGATCTGATCAATAAATCGGCTTTGAGCTTTGTTTCATATGTGCCACACCCCTGAGGGTAATAAAGCAACAGACAACAAGAATGTAGTTCAACATATTTGATGAGTTTATAAAATAAATATATTATTTTTTGATGAGTTTATAAAATAAATATATTATTTGCATGTACAAGACTTGAGATTCTATCATCCCCAATACAATATGAATACCACGAACCATCTTTTGTTAGTTATTATACAAAGATGGGGAGCATCCGCTGGATCTTTTCCCGAGGGCATGCTGATGTGATGGGAATAGAGTAGGCAGACAAATTGGCTGGATCTGCACCTCTAGGTGGGGTATTGGTACATGATAAGGCAGATGGATCAGAGCCCTTTGGGACAGTGTGTAAAGTGTGGAAGAACAGATAAATCTTAGCCTGGGAAGAATGGTGTGGCAGAGAGTGACCAGAGGATCTGGCCAACACTCAGGACTTTGAAGAAATGCCACAAACACACAGTCAGATTTCACCTGGTACCATTAATATTGGGATGTTTCGCTGGTTGTTGAAGATAATGACAAGAGCACGTATGGGAATGTTCTGAGTGCTCCAATGTCGGTTCTTGACTCAAATATAAGATAACATACAAATATGACAATGTTAACGTATAGTTTGGTTGAAGGTAATCACTGACATCACAGAGGGAGCAATGTGTATGTGGCGTTTCTTGAAAACAGACCCTCCCTACCAATGGCAAAGTAGCAGGTTTACGTGAGCATCTCATTAAAACATCCTGCTACATGACAAAGGGCAATCATCACCATAATCATGTGCCCTGCAATTGGCCTTGAAGTTCTTGTGTCTCTACAAATTTCGGTCTTTGGTGTTCGGGATACATTCTATAAATGATAGTTACCATCCTGCATAATTTGTTGGATCTCCTTTCATTATAATTCCAAAGAACACCTCTGTCCCTTTCTAAATGTTGTGTATAATGTTCTACTTTCATGATACTCTTCCAGGCAATCTGTTAGCTACTCTTGCAGTTAAGGTATCTGCGATAGTCATCTTAGAAACTACACAATGGCAATTGGATGAGAAAAATACCAACGTTCATGGTCTCCGCTGTTATGAGGACCATGAACCTTGCATGCAAAAATACTGAAAGAGTTGCAACAAATCCAGATGATGATAGTACATAGTTGGCAACCAAGCCTTGCACTAACTTAGAGACTTCACACACACATGAATGATGGTAGTGATTTTCTGGCTGCCTACCAAGATGGAAACAAAGTCAATCAATCAATCAATCATGTGCCATGCCGGAAAGCGTGGGCGGTCATGACTCACCATTTCACTCGATCACCAGTGTCGTGGATCAGCTCAGTGTTCCTGTCTCGTCCATGCCATGTGGCCAAGCCATCCAGGTATTTTCCTCTCGGTCTTCCTCTTGGTCTGTTCCCCTCGATCTTGCCAGTTGTCACTAAGTTCTCCAATCCATTTCTTCTCATAACATGTCCAAAAAATGTTGACTGTCTACGTCTAATTTCTCTAATCAGTTTACGATGTTCATTTGTCTCCTGTAGTACTTGGTCATTGGTTTTTCTGTCTGTCCATGGTATTCTTTGCATTTTCCTCAGAAACCACATTTCTGCAGCCATCAGATGCTTTTCAGCTTGACTGCTCATTGTCCAAGTTTCACATCCATACAAAAGAACAGGCTCTATGTATCCCCTCAACACTCTTTTTCTCGTTTCAATTGACATCTTTTTATTGGTCAGAATGTTTTTCATCTTGCTAAAGGCTACTTTCGCCATGGCGATTCTTGTTCTAATCTCTTCAAGGCATCTCCCATCAGATGTTATAACTGTTCCAAGATAATTGTACCGATTCACTTGTTGAAGAATATTTCCATTTACTTGTATATTACATTGTGGCACTTCTTCCTTCCTACCTGTCGTATTCCCCAAAGTCATATTCCCCAAATATTTCATGTCACGTTAGAGTGACAACTCAAACAGTGGGGTTTAAACAACAACAACAAAAAAGATAGTGTAGATATTCTAGATATTAGTAAATATTTCAGAAATAGGCAAAATTTGTTAATTTGAATTACTTATTAACATCTGTAGATATATAAATTTATATGTAAAAATTAAATATTTCAACAGTTGCATGTTTAAAAAATACTGTTAATGAGGCATTCTAGACAGGAGCACCGCAACAAACAGTTCATATTTAAAGCTTTCAGATCTGGTTCAACAACTGAGAATGTGATGGTTTGGTCATGTAAATCACAACAGATGGTTGTACCAACCACAAAGATATTTCCGTTAAACAGCTCGGGTATTGTAATAGAGCATCTGAGCTTTCGTATTTGCACTGCAAATAGGAAGTGAGACAAGGAATTGCCGAAAGACTTGTGATGATATCGAGAAGATGCACAATGACTTGGTGAGATTGAGGCCTAAACAACAGTTGAGGCTCCTACAATACAATAGACTGTGGGGATAGTGGCACAAGTTCTACAACAGACAATGAGTTTCTACAATAAGGCAGAATACTGACTGATTAACTAGAACTAATATGTTTCCATGCCACAACAAAAGGTTGTGCTTGCTTGCTTGAGCTCCAACGCGAAGTCCTGTATGTCAGATGAAGGCATCCTTTTTTCAACATCAGTGCGATGTCATACAGGACCTGAGGTTTGCATGAGTATCTGTTGTCCCATGTCTGGCTTATTGGTGTGCAGACTGGTGGTTCCTCGCCGTACAGGCAGACACTCTCCAACTTCGGAGGAAAAAGGTTGTAATCTTCTACCTCTTTCCCCATAATCCTTCCAGTTGTTACAATATGTTGCAGTTTTTCTGCTCTCATACTGTGGCCAAAAATTCCTTTCTGATGTTAGTAATAAGCTATCTTTGTGTCTAACCCCAATAAAAGGTTGTATTCTTCTACCTCTTTTCCCCATAATTCTCCCCCCCCCCCCCCCAAAAAAAAAAAATGGTTACAATATGTTCTAATTTTTCTGTTCTCATAATGTGGCCAAAATTTATATCTCTAGCCATTTCAATGGTCAGATGAGGGTTGGAGGATTATATGTTAACTGCCCACCCCTGCTTTCCTGTATCTGTATCATGGGGTGCACAGTTAGCGTCCCCGTGAAGGGCTGTGCTCACAAAGTGAAGCTACTGTTAAAATTGTTCAAGTTAAAACAGGTCAAAGAAATGCTTGTCGAAGTTGCATGTCCTGAACCGCATGCTTGACAAAATAGTGCAGCACAACTAGCTTAATGATGTCAACAAACTCAAATTATCTGCTGCCTTGGATATATTCATGCTCACCTCAGAAGGTGTATAAGAACATGAAGAAGAAACATTACGAGGGTTTAAAAAGTTAGATGCATATGCTTTACAGGATAGTTTAGTTTAGTTTAGTCATTGGATCAACATCACGGCACATGGTTTAACCCATAAGTGCTCCGTTTTCCTCCTAACTCAAATCTGAGTCTGGAGAAACTCAGCTCAATGCACGAACTCCGTTGCATCAGCGAGGATCCTGAAATACTTTGGTAGATTTTTAACTCGAAATTTTGCCCAGGCAGCGCCGTTAGGCTACTCTTTTTCGATTTCCAACTGCCAAGGGATTTTTTACGTGCGCAACAATACACACAGGCATCCGATCTCACTACCCAGAGACCAGGGGAAATTTTTTTGTTACTGGAAGGCCAGGTTGATTTTTTAAATAAATCCCTGTCCTCACCGGGGCCTGAACCCGGGACCTCCAGCACTCTAGGCTTTACAGGATGACGCAATCAACCCCAGCATGTTTTGGCTATTTGTGACTTCTTGGCAAGTTTATGTTCAGTAGTTCGCCAATGCTTTCTGAATACCATTGCATATAAACCAACGCAAGGCGGTCTGCTTCTAAATCACCCATACCTGTGTTTTGAAAGCGGTATGCATTCACCAGCCCTTCACCACAGAGCCAGCGAGAGAGACAAATATAATACCTCACAGGTAGACTGGGGACAATAAAAGACATGGGAAGGCAAGCCCAGCAGAAAGCTAGTAAAAATTAGAAGCATGAGCCAGGCTTGACGAAACACCTTAACTTAATTTGTTTCATGAGAATGACAGTATTTCTAACAAATCAAACATCATGTCAACAATTTGAATACAAGTTATATATTATATATATTTAAACTAAAACACTGCATCACAAAACTATGAGAATGTCACCGAGTGTAGGGATACTTAAATGCTGCCTCAGATACTGCATTACAATTAAAGAACACTAAATCTGATCAATTTACATACAAATCTGAACACATTCCATCAACAAGATATGTTGGTTAACAAAAAAATACTATTAATTCTTCATATAGACACATGCTTTACATCTTCATTTCCCAAAGAAATGTAATATATTTCACCAAAAAGATATGTTCATAAACAAGAAAACAATTTCTCAAATAGACACATGCATGGCATCTTAACTACTTCTTCTTAGTTCATTCATTCCATGTGGCATTGGTGATCATGTCTGTCCACTGCTTTCTGTCTCATGTACTGCCAGTCATTTCTAATACTGATGTTCCTCCATGCTATGATGTCAAACTGTCTAACATCTAGCTTGGTCTCCTCTTCCCTTCAACTTTACAATTGTCACAACATATGCCAGCTTTTCCCTTATCATTACACGCCCAAATAAATATGGATTGTCTTTATCTGATGTGAGCAACCAGTTCTCTTTGGCAGTCAACTTCCTTCAAGAGATCTTCTAACATGTTTATCCGTCTTCATTGACCAAACAAATCACACATCATTTCATCAATATGTTGGTTAACACAAAAACTATTAATTTCTTAAACAGTCACACCACACCCATCACATCTAAAGAAGTAAATGTTGGATTAATAATATGATGAAGCTTTGTGTCTTTAATATATAAATTAACTAAACATTTTGATTATAACATTTATTGCCGTTATAAAATAACTTAACTTATATTCATGACAAGTAGAGAATACTGAAATGTATAATAGCCATGAAATACTTGCAAAACTGAAAATACTGCAAATGTAATATATTTCATTTAACAGCAACATTTTGACAATACTAGTTATGAAAATGCAATCCTACTGCAATATGGTACAAAGTATGTACCTATTCATTCACTTGGCCATCTGCTCTCACAGTGGATGAGGTGACTGGATTTCTTAATCATATCTCTTCTCACTTGCTGTATAAATACAACAAATATCAGCAATGGTATCTCATGAGGGAAGCAATGAGGGAGCACAGTAATCAACTAAGGGTGTCATAGGAGGCAAAATAAAAGAAAGAGAGAGAGAGATAGAGAGTCCATTTTGAAGCACGTTTTCCGATAAACACACCTAATAAAATCCCAAATGGAAACATCTGAAGAGCAAAAGTAACACTGCATATACCTACCAACACCATCATACTAATTCATACTCTGAAATTTGAAGTGTATTTTCAATACCACAAACTACGTCCAAAGCGTGAACAAAGGAAAAGCATTTTGTAAACTGTATTCAACGAACAATAAATGACTGCTCAAATATAGTGAGGCATTAACAATTAGGTGGTTCCAGCAGGTTTTATACAAACAAAGAGTTGCACGTGTTAAATTTGACCTGGGGGTTTACAGATGATCCACATTTGAACAATACCTGTGACTATGTGTGTTAATTGTTTCAGCTTAAATATTATTCATTTATTGACTTTATATGAAATATAACTCCGCAGTATGCACCTGATGGGATGCAGCGAAATATGCCAGGCCATAAATCATGCAACATACTGTTTGTGGCTTGGTTGTTTAAATTCACTAAGGGAATACGTTTATTTCGAAATTTGAAGTATCTATTCATGCTGCTTTGCTAAATAAATTTGAATTTCTAAACAACATAGTACTGATAACCGCACATATATTCTCTGCAGAGTGTTAATTTTAAAACCTAAAAATAAAAATAATTCAAGTTCACTAAAAATTATGCCATGTACTAAATAAATTAAACAATACTGAATTAGAAAATGCATTGCAACAATGATTAAACATGCGAAGAAAGCTGATTACTTAGTAAAATTACTAGACCCTGCAAACCATTATACACAAAATCTTGATTCTATTTTTAATATTATTGCTCACAGCAAACTGCAGATGAAATATAACAGTGCTATTGCTTTTACTGACGTCATGTTTCCACTACACATGCATCCAGTATATTGTGTTCATCATCATATACGAAGTATTTTGCAGAAGTTGCTTTCATCATCATCACGTGCCATGCCGATAAGCTTGGGCAGTCATGTTTCGCCATCTCACACGATCACTAGTCTTGGATCAGCTGTTTTTGTTTTGCTATGCCATGTGACCTAGCCATCCGGAGATGTACTTCTCTGCCTTCCCCTTATTCTTTTCCCCTCAATCAGTTGTCACCAAGTTCTCTGGTTTATTTCTTCTCATAACATGCCCAAAAATTCTGAACTCTCTACGTCTAATTTCTCTAATCAGTTTACAGTTTTCATTTGTTCCTTGTAGGACTTCCTCTTTGGTTTCTTCTTCTACTGCGTTCATTCAAAATGTTGTTTTAGACGTAATTGCGCTGTGCCTGTTTACAGCAAAGCTGTGATATTTGAACCTTTTGGCCGACACATCCGACTTCAGGCATTTGTTAGCCGGGTTACCTTCCCCGCCTGGGTTTTATTTTCGGTCCGTATCTCTCATCACAGCCTGCGAAGTGACTCTGGGTCCAAAACCAGTTTCACACTTCATATCCAAGGTATCTTTAATGCCCTGTGCCCACCGCCGTGTTGACTGACTCCTAGCCTCGTCTTCTCAGAACCATCCCTGACATAACTGCTCTTGCTAAATCACTGTGTCGTCTGATGTGAACAATGTATTTTAGTTTCAGTGACAACATACTGTTTATGTTCCAGTACACAGATATACTATTTATCAGACCATTAAATCTATCTCAGATATGTCGCATAAAAATTTTAATATAAATAATCAAGTAAAAATATCTTGTTGCAATTCACATATGTACATATACTCATACATACAGAATGAATATAAATATCTCGCCAAAGATCAAGTAAAATACATCCGTGTTTCTATCAAGACAAAATAATAACTGGCAAGTCTAGGCAAATTGTTAACAACAAACTGATTGGTTAATCACAGCATGAATGAGTTCAAATTCATTGATATGTTGGGCTATGTTGCAGGCACTTAATCAACAAACAGTAGAAAATACTTGTACTTTATGATAATCTCACGGAGTCTGCTCCTTAGAGAAGTTCAACTGCAGCCGGGCATGACAATACAAAACGAAACAGGTATGTCTGGCTCCTGTGAAAAAGAGAGCGATAACAAACACAGACATAGTGTACATACCCAACAACAGACTCAATCCCCGTAAATAAAAATGTTAGATTTGTTGTGTTGTAGTGTAATACAAAGTTTACTTACGACTATTTTAGTACTACTATTATTACTGCTTTATCCAATTAATCTCTTCACTCGTTCCGATTTTTGTTGACTAGGATTGAGTTAGTTGTTAGGTATGTATGCTGTTTATCTGTTTTCTCTCTCACAGGGCCACACATAACTGTTTTCAGGCTACAATACCCTATATAGAGTTGTGGCCCCAGCTACAAACTGTCTACAATGAATTTTAAATGTAATGGGAAAAGACAATATTAGAAATAATGATATCAGGAGGTAAGTGAAGACAGTAACAGTGTTAGACTAATTAAACAACAGGAAATCAGGTGGCTTGGCCATGTAACAAAATTTGTGCAAAGCAATGCCCCAAAGATTTCTAGCGCCCAGGCACAAGGTCAACCCTGCAAACAATGGACTGACAGAGGATCTACGGATGCGAATGCGTGAAACATACAACAAAGCTCTCTCCATACGTCTCTTTGTAATTAGACACACAAAGGCAAAACAGAAATGAAGAAAAAGAGAAATAAGTCTCGTTTTTGAACAAAGCAACAGTAACAGCTTTCACAAAGATCTAAAGTTTCAAGCACATTAAGTATGAGATTCTGGTTTCAACTGGTTGCTTCATAATCACATGAAGATATTTTGTTATAAAATACAACTTACAAATATGTTAAAAACAGGAAGTTTTGTAACATACAACTCCTTCAGTCATTGGACTGTGTACATGTACACAATAACTAAATAAATATATTTTTTTTTTAAATTGGCTATTCAGAATGTGAAATATAAAATACCATTAACTTTAGACCTTTTCTCATGGAATTCAATATTGCACACACTTTTTATATTAAAAACACACACACACACATGTAAAATAAGATGTCCACAGCAATAATTAGTCTAAATCATTGTCTCTAAATCGTTGTGTCTAAAACTATGGTCTGTTCATCCCCGAATGAGATTCTACATTCATGGGAAGAAAATCTGTAATGGTGGAAAACTGAACAATAACATTAATCAACTGCCACAAGGTTTGTGTATGAAACTGAATGAACAGGATTTTTAAAAATAAGGGCTTGCAGTTCCCCCAGGGGCCAGAGCCGCCCCATCAAGTCCCCATGTTTCTGTATGTTGATGACCGCCTCTGCTGGTGGCCCTGGCAAGATCAAGTGCAAATACTACACTTTGATCTTAGCCAGAAGGCTGAGAAGCGATACCTTATTGATCATAGTAGCTCCTGTGCCAGCATGGCCGCAGTCTAAGTGCAGCCACATAACCATGGCATAAGATGCATGGAATCAACTGTTGGTGAACCATTCAGGCAGCACATATAAAATACTGACTGGGACTCATAGAAGTAGAATAAAGAATTAGAGATTAGGACATACTACACAAATTTAAAAATTGAAAGCTGTAGTTACCATACTAGGATTTGAACTGGTCGCCTCCACATGATAGCGCCTTGCTGCATGAACATGTGTACTTCGACACAATTCCAACTCGATACTACTTTTTAAAAAAAGGGGTTTAATCACTAACCAGACCAATCATCCACCTGAACCCACAATTATTAATTGGTAAGGCACAAATTCTGTACACATTCCATAGTTGTGGTTTCAAATGGATGACAGACCTGGCTAATGATGACATCTTTTCTTGTGATGTCAAGTTAGTCATGTGTCGTGTTGAAGTTTACTTGATTCTGGAGCTAGGCACTGTCATCATTTGAAGACAACAGGTTTTAATCCTGGTATAGTAACAACAGCTTTGAATTTTAATGCTGCCTAGTGCAGTGGTTCTCAACCGGTGGGGAATGGGTGGGGGAGGGTTTTAGGGTTTCCACGGGGGAATTAAGATTATTTCAAGATTGCGTTAATACAAGAACCGATTACTTGATATTGTTTTTCCCTTCATACTGTAAGGGTTCTGTACGTCTCACCCTTCTAAAATTCAATTTATAAAGTAAGTAGACCCACAAATCATGTTTTATGAGGATGTCTAGATTTGCTTTAGTATGTGCTATTAAATTTAGCTTCCATTATTATGTATACTGTGTAGCGGTGGGGCGGGATTATTAGGTAGGAAATACAAAAGGGGGGAATGACTTTCTGAAAATATGGTGAAGGGGGGCACGGGCCAAATTTTTAGGTAGGAAATACGAAAAGGGAGGGGGGGGGGGGGATGGCGTTCTGAAAATATGGTGAAGGGGGGCACGGGCCAAAAAAAGGTTGAGAACCACTGGTCTAGTGTGTTCTGTAATCTCCACTTCTTTCTTCTATTTCTATGAGCACCAATCAATACTTGTGTATTTGTTTGCGAATTAAGAAACAAGGCTTGTGGCATAAGCACCTGTAACTAACAGGAACTTCCCCCGAGTCTCCAATGAGTGGTTTCGGCCATCTATGTCAGGTATGTGTTCAATGTTCTGTTGTACGCATCTTCATATACAGCTGTTCAATGTGTGTTAAACATTCTTAGAATTGCACAACATTACAACTGAAGGAGCCGATTCGATTCCCATTATCCCTTTCTAAACGACAAACATGGCTTCAAAGGCTAGGATCGACTTCACTGCACCGAGGTTTATCCCACATGACTCTTGTCTCTTTCTGCAGGGTGCCTGCCGAAAGCATCATACAAACTCCAAAGTTCCAGTGACAGCAGGATGTAAAAAAAAACACTGCATTGGAGAGCCAAATGACAACGTTCAACAATGAACCTACAATCTTATCACAAGGCAGTCCGTGTAACCACTTTGATATGATGCGAGATTCTACAACATTAAACCAAGGGCAATGCTGTTTCATACTGTATTCCATGTTTTGTACGGTTAAATAATCTATTGGGGAAAATAAACAACTGTTATAGACTAATTTGGGTTTGGAGGCACCATTTAGGATGCAATGTGGGTTTGTAAGTTTAACTATAGGTCACTGCTCAGACCACAATATGGCTTTATATGGTTAAAATTTGGGCCATATTGTTTATACTGTACAGATATGGGTGTGTAAGGTTGAACTAAAAGTCACACTGTCCAGACCAGTGGTTCTCAACCGGTGGGGAATTCCCCCCCAGGGGGGAATTTTAGGGTTTCCTGGAGGGGAAATTAAGATTATTTCTAGATTGCGTTAATACAAGAACTGATTACTTGATATTGTTTTTCCCTTCATACTTTACGGTTCTGTACGTATCACCCTTCTGAAATTCATTTTATAACATACGTAGATCCGCAAATCACGTTTTATGTAGATGTCTAGACTTGTTTTAGTATGTGCTATTAAATTTAGCTTCAATTATTACGTATACTGTGTATAGGCAGGGGGAAATTTTTAGGGAGGAAATACGAAAAGGGGGGGGGGGGGGAAATGACTTTCTAAAAATATGGTGAGTGGGGGAATGACGTCCTAAAAATATGATGAAGGGGGGCACGGGCCAAAAAAGGTTGAGAACCACTGGTCCAGACTAATATGGATTTGTACAATTAAACTATAGGCCAAACTGTGTAGACTAATAATATGGGTGTATAAGGTTAAATCATGGATTATACTGCTTAGACTGTACTGATATGGATTCGTAAGGTGAAACAATGGACCACACTGTTCTAGACCAACAGACTTTAGCGAGACAGCAACAAGGCATACGTCCCAAGTCATGACCTCATAACCATATATCAACAAATATATAAAAGCAGATTTGTTGTGAATTATAGAATACCTTGAGCTATACGTAAGACTTTTTGTGTGAACAAAATGCACAGCTGGAAAGCCATGCCAACATAAATATAAGCCAATTTTAAGAATCGTTGTTATGCTGAGCGGATTAAAACCTCCACAAATATGTGCCCTCTGTCTTCTCGGTAAGTTTGCTGATCGTCTTCCATGTGACCGTCAACGCATCCAGTATTTTCTTCCTCCAACACCCTCATCTCCACGGTTGTCAACTTTTTCCTAACTTTCTTGTCTCATCATTATCATTCAATGGGTTGTCCTGTGCAAAACTATGCCGCCATAACAGCCTTTTACAAATTCTCTCTATCATAAGCCTTGTCCTGCCTAAGTGTAAATTATTTATCACATCCTGACTCCATCTACAATGCTGTCTTCCTCTTCCCCTTTACACCTCTCCTCCATAATGATCTTTTCCATCCATTCATTTCATTTTCTTCAATATTATTTGTCTTAATAACCAACATTCTTTAACAGCAAGTTCTTGTTGGGAAGGTCTATTTGCTTTCATACAAGTTAGTTGCATGTCCTTTACAGGATGTAGCAGTCAACCCCAGCAATTTTTGGGCTGCTTGTGATCTCTTGGCAAGTTAACGTTCCGTAGTTTGCCATTGATTTCTTAACGATCGGCACTCATAATACTGTATGAAAACCAATGCAAGGTGGTCTGCTTCTAAATCGCCTGCAGCTGTGTTTTGAACCAGTATGCGGGGTTGTGAATTGCGTTTGTAGCCCCTTTACCACAGTGCCAATTTGTTCTCATAACAACCAAAAACTGGCCTTTTCATAATTTAATTCAACAAGGACATCTCTATTTTACATCAACAAAGCAATGTACAATAAAGACAATTGAATTATATGTATGCACACACACCTTGGATAACATGTGATATTGCTCTGTAGTTAATGTTTTTTGTAACCATGGAATAATTTAAATATAACCACAACATTCAAATTTAGGACAATTTACATTATCCACAAATAGGACAATCTATATTATCTATAAGACCGATAATCTAACAATCCATAATTATTATTATTTAATTAATATAATTATAATTATTACTCATAATCTAATAAAAGCTTAAAGAATATTTAACTTTTGATACCTTGACATTATTTCAACAGCCTGCTAGTTTTTGTCCTTTAAAACGAGAGAGAGATATCAGCTCTTAAAAGGATTAAATGTTTTCCAACGTTAAGAAGGATCAACCATAAAATATTAATATTCTACCTTGTAACAATCATAATTTACTTTTACATTGAAAAAATATTACAGCACTCGTATGCTGTTTTATAAAAAAAAGTGCAACCAGTGTCAAAAATGTTGCAACAAGAAAACAAATAATAACAACAACAATGATGTTTAGCTCTGTAAAGTTCTGCATCACAGCCATATCGTCAACGAAGTCAAGGAGCTGTCTAAAAGATTATCAAATGCCAATTGCATTTAACGGGCAGTCCACCCACCATCAACAACTAGCGAGGCTCCGGTGATCTGATTCGCTGCACTGGAGCACAGGAAAGCCACAATTTCTGCCACCTGAGGATATTAAAAAGTGGTATGACCTGAACTGAGTCTGGAGCCAAAACAAAAACAAATAGCATCAGACAGTGTCAAGGTTAGGGGGCCACCTAACAAGGTGAAAAGTGACACAAGGAAAAGGATCACACTGCTCTAATATACAATTGTTCTAACACTGTTCAGACTTGCAGCTCTAAAATATAACTGTTCTAAAACTGTTCAGACTTGCAGCTCTAAAATACAACTGTTCTAAAACTTTCTCAGATTTACAGCTCTAAAATACAACTGTTCTAAAACTGCTCAGATTTACAGCTCTAAAATACAATCGTCCAAAAACGACTATTATAAAAAGTTTCAGACTGGTTGTGGCTATTCTAAAACACAACTGCAAAGAATATATTAAAAGAAGTCCTACAATATGAGTCTTCGTTTTGCTATTTCCCCCCATCAAATTTATCAAATGACACCATGCTTTCAAGCATTCATCATAACATGCTAAACAACTTTTGTCTGCATTACATTTCTCTAATCACTTTGTGGTTTTAATTTGCTTCTCAAGACTGCATAGAGATTGTGAGAGAGAGAGAGAGAAACACTAACCTCACTGATTTTAACAGGTTCGCCTGACGGATGCACAGCCAGTATTTGCTTCTGTTGAAAACATTCACAAGAAATTAGTCCTGCATATTTTCAATGATAGACAGCTTTTTTTCTTCAATATGTATACAAACACACCCTCATTAAATCGAAAGGGTTGAAGACTATCTGTAGCTTCCTTATACTATTCAAAAAAAAAAAAAAAAAGGTAATTGCATATCCTCTACAGGACGTCGCAGTCAACCCCAGCATTTTTTGGCTGTTTGTGATCTCTTGGCAAGTTTACCTTCAGTAGTTTAAAGTGCTTTCTGAACGACCAGCACTCATACCATTTAATGAAAACCAACGCAAGGTGGTCTGCTACCAAATCACCCGCAGCTGCGTTTCGAACGTGGTATGCAGGATTACAAACATTAAACATTTGCAAAAGTCTGAAAACCAGTCTTGCTCAATATTTTATTTCCATTTTCAAACAATTGTCTAGATGTAAAGTGCGCTGTAAAATGTCAGAACCCTCTTGTGTGTTATGTGCGTGCTCATGCACATACGGTCTCCTGAGCTAAGCGAAAACATGATGCACATGTAACAAAATGGAAGTCAACAGAAATAGTTTTAAAAAAATTTTGTGACTATATGCATAACAGTAGGTAGGATAAGATGCACAACTGGAAATAAAATTGGTGCGCAACAGAAAAAAAAAATGCAAGATAATATGTTGAGATGTACACATTTCAGAGCAATATGAAATGAACTAAATAATATTCTAAGAAAATGCAACACAATTCTGGAACCAAACCTTAAACAAACGAAAAAAAATAGTGGCTTTTTAGAAAGTAATGGGTTTAGTTCCAGCAAACGGCTGGGCATTTTGCCAAGAACCATTGATATATAATATCATCCTTACCCTGATTTCTTGGATTGCGAGATCAATTAACTAGCTTTCTCGGATAATGGTGAAAAACATTCCCTGGGTGCAAGTTGTGCATGTTAAAAATCTTAAAGGAAAGGCTATAAGGTTGCTGCTGTAGCAAAACCGTAAGGCCAGAAAACCTACCCACGGAGACGAAGACGAAAACTTACAAGAGGTATTTCTTGACAACTGTCTGAAGTTGCTTATGTCATCATATATATTGAGATAAGCAGAGTCTATAGGTAGCAATCCCAGTTTTCAGATATATGTAATATTTGTCTGTTATGGCTAAAGATGCCTATAATGCCACCTTCCAGACCCAGAGTGGTTTCAGAGGTGATCGGGTAAGCAATCTGCTCCATCATCATCATGAGGTGCCCTGCCACATGACATAGGTGTTCATGTCTCTCCACAGATCTTAGACCTTGCTGATCAATTCTACTGGTGATATTCCCCTATGCCATCGTTTCAGATGATCTAGCATCATTTCTCTTTGTTTGCCTCTTCTCCACTGATCAGTCGTCATCACAATGATCTCCAATGATTCTCTTCTCCTTACATAACCAAAGAACACTGTCTCTTTCTTGATGATGGCAATAAATACCAAGATTCCATGATGATGGCAATAAATACCAAGATTCCATGATGATGGCAATGAATACCAAGATTCCATGATGATGGCAATGAATACCAAGATTCCATGATGATGGCAATAAATACCAAGATTCCATGATGATGGCAATAAATACCAAGATTCCATGATGATGGCAATGAATACAAAGATTCCATGATGATGGCAATGAATACCAAGATTCCACGATGCTGATGACAATGAATACCAAGATTCCATGATGATGGCAATGAATACCAAGATTCCATGATGATGGCAATGAATACCAAGATTCCATGATGATAATGAATACCAAGATTTCATGATAGTTAGTTAGTCGACAGATCATCCTCGTTGCACTTCGAACCATTCAGTCCATAAGTGCTCGGATCCCCTCCTCAGCAAATCCCGCAGCGTGTAGCGGCTAACGACGCCAGTTCTGTGTTGGTTTATCAATCTTCTTTGGCTTCCTGCGTAGTGTTCTTGTTTGGCCACCCCTCTTTTAATTTGCTGCTCTCGCAGTCTGGCCATTGTTTAGATTCACAGTCATCACTTGGTTCTCGCAAAAGTCTCACTTCACGTAGAGCATTCAGAATGTCAGCCTGGTCCATGGCGCTTCCGCCCTCCACAGTAGCCTCACCTGCGAGCTTGTCAGCCCGCTCATTTCCTTGTACTCCCGCATGCCCTGGCACGAAGATGAAACTAATCTTTGCCAGCCGAGACCGCTTCAGAGGCAGCAACCATTCTCTTCGGATCGACCCCTCCTCTATCCTCTTGATCATGTTCATTGAGTCGCTAAGGAAACAAGCCCTAGTGAATGTCTGTGTCTCGAGCCATGTTATTGCTTTACTTACTGCCATGACTTCCATGGTCAGGCTACTTGTGGTTTCAGTGAAAGCACCAGAGTCCTCCTTCACAATTCTCCCTCCGGCCCGAGCTGTAAAGGCCCATGAGCTTCTCACATGTCGGACGACCGACCCATCTGTGTAGATGACCGCGTCACCGTCTAGCGAATTCTCGAAAATCAACGCTTGTACTTCAGCCTCAACAGCAGCCGGATTTTCTTGTCTGCATTTTCTATCTAGTTGGATGCAAACTGAAAAGGATGTGCAGAAGTCTGTTGGCACTTGCACCCACTCCTCGCCAGGTTCTAAGTCCTCAAGTGAACACACCTGTTGAAGAATGTCTTCGGCTTGACCCATCCATGACCGTCCTCTTTTTAACCTGCTGCCCTTCACCTTCCTAATTTCACTATGCAGTGGATGTTGTGTGTTTGCGTTAATTCTGAGGTAGGCGCGTGCCCTGCAAACTTGTATTCTCTCTTCAATGGTTGGAAAATCAAGAAGGTAGCGCATCGCCCTGCATGCTGTATCTCTTGTACATCCAAGAATAATGCGCATAGCTTCATTCTGTATCCTTTCCATCCTTTCTATCTGCTTATGGCTGAGAGTCAAGATTGCCATTGCATACTCCAAAACAGACATGACCAGCCCCTCGTACAGAAGACATAGATGGCGCTGCTCACAGTTTGCTGCCGCCATCACCCGCATCGCTGCCAAACCCCGCTTGGCCTTTGTTATCACCTGGTCTATGTGCACATTATAGGCAAGGCTTATTCATTGCCTGCGTTCTTTCCACCGTCTCTGAACACAGCATTACAGTTGGTGTTGGATTGTTGACAATATGATTATTCAACGAGAACCAAGTCACTGTTGCCTTTGTTGGGTTGACCATTGCCCCAGCTTCATCACACCAAGTACTTATGCGATTGAGTTCGGTTTGTAGTTCCACAGCAACCTCCTCTCTATCCTTACCCTGACGATACACTAAAACATCATCGGCATATGACAATGTCCTGCCAGGTCCAGTGATCTGCTCACTGGTGATTCTCACTGTGTAGGCGTTGAACAGTACCGGAGATAATGGTGATCCCTGTGGTAGGCCAGGATATATTGTTGTTGGTTCCGAAGTCCAACTGCCACATCTAAAAACTACTTTCCGTTGGAAGAGGGCTGCAGCGATCCAACTAAGGAGGAATGGACTTACGTTTAGTTCAAGAAGCTGAAACATTAAAAAATCCAGTGGTACTCTGTTGTATGCGTCCTCAAGATCAATCGCTGCAGCAACGGTTTCAGTGCCTGAGTGGAAACCTTCATAGACATCATGTGCAAAGACTGCTGCATTGGTCCAGGTTTCTCTTTTTGGACGGTACCCACCCAGGGTAGGTGGGAAAACACCTTGCCTCTCTAGTTGGCTTGATATTTTCCTGGCAATTACCTTCTCCAGCAGCTTGCCTATTGTATTCTGCATGGTTATAATTCGATATCCCTGAATTTTTTTGTGGTCTTTGTCAGGCTTCGGCAAGAGAATCAGATAGCTGTGTAACCATTCCTCCTTGATGCTAGCACTCCCTATACTGTTGTTGTACATGTCTGCTAGTTTCTCTAGCTCATTGTCGGTACACCTATTTATGTCGTCGTATCTTATGCCATCCGGACCTGGAGCACTGTTTTTTGATCGTCGAAGCACAGCCTTGATTTCTTTCACTGTCACTGTGTCTTCATCCGAAGTGTTCTGGGCCTTGCATCTGTCTGAGGTGACCTCCTTGGCCAGATTTCGGCCTCCCATGTCTGTCTGTTTGCTCTGCTCAAGGTAGCGTTCAAAGAGGGCTTTGCCCTTGTCCTCATCAGTCCTCTGCCAGATGAGGTCAGCACCTTGGAAGTCAGAAATGCTCTTATTCTTGACTACACCACTCATGCTTTTATGTAGTCGCCAGAACAATTTCAGTGACTTGTCTGTGCTTACTCTTTGACACACCTCTGCCCATTTTTCGCTTTTAACCACCGTGACCAGTTTTTTTAAATAGCTTACTTTTGTGTGCATCTCTCTTTCTAAGTGCAAGCAGGGACTAGGATGACCAGCTCTGTTCTTCTTGGCATTTTGCCATCTCCTTACAGCACTACGCTTATCCACCCAAGCCTTCTCCACCTCGAAACTCCACCACGGTGGCTGCTCCCAGCTTTTTTTCCTGCCCTGAAACGTTCTGCGTTTGTCACGTCTTATTTTACTCACCACATCTTGCCCTGTACTGTCATACTGGAACGTCTTTACCTTTAGCTTGTGCTGCCTGGTTCTGCCTTTCTCCACCAATATGCTGCAAGGGTGGTGGTCGCTGCCATGGTGTCCTAGGACACCCCATCTACACACTGTAGTGAGTAAAGGTGAAACTAGCGCCAGATCAATAGCACTGTCCTCATCGCCTGGACGGCTTGCTGTCCTGGTGACACAGCCACTGTTGATACAAATCAGGTCGATGGTTTCCAGTGCAGTCTCGAGCTCCTCCCCTTGTGTATTGGAGGAAGTGTTTCCCCATGATCTGCCTTTAGCGTTGAAGTCACCACAGAAAATAACATTTCTCTCGTGGCCTAATATGCCACTTAAGCACTGCCACTTCTGGGCGTCCACACTCGCATTGCGGGCATAAACATTAACCAACACGAATGGTATACTGGAATGAACTCTCAACGCCTGTATTTGTATATCGTCACTGTCCCAACTGGACATGTCTAGCTCTGACGCCACCATGCTGTCGCGAACGAGAATCGCCGTTCCCAGATGTCGTCTGTTGTAGAAACATTTGAAGCCGGCAATTCGGAGTGGCTGATCGCCCAGTCTCGTCTCCTGGAGTGCTACATGTCGTTCCTGTAAACTAGGGTTTCTAAAATAGAGCCCCGTTGTTTTACACTATAGAATACGGATGTTCCTGAGTCCTAGACGGTGACACTTGAGTCTAAAACGTCTCAAACCACCGCGCTTACCTTGCTTCTTCCTCCCTGCGCGGCTACCGCGCCTCTTCGTTATGTTGACTCCTGGCCGCTCGGAAAACACACTAAGTTCCGCCATGTTGAAAAAACGTATACACAGACTGCTGAGAACCACACACGCTGCTGAAAATTCACTCAAGGAAGGCTTCGCTCGATGCACGAACTCCGTAGCACCCGCGCAGATCTTGAGTAGAAACTCCTGGTTTTACATCCTGGCACACCAATTACACGCAAGAGATGAATAAATCCATCCCCTACGCAAAAAAGTTAACGAACACAAAACAACACGACCGTCCGTCGCCATATGATGTTGATGGCAATGAATACCAAGATTCCATGATGATGGCAATGAATACCAAGATTCCATGATGATGGCAATGAATACCAAGATTCCATGATGATGGCAATGAATACCAAGATTCCATGATGATAATGAATACCAAGATTCCCTGATGTTGATGGCAGTGAATACCAAGATTCCATGATGATGGCAATGAATAACAAGATTCCATGATGTTGATGGCAATGAATACCAAGATTTCATGATGCTGATGGCAATGAATACCAAGATTCCATGATGATGGCAATGAATAACAAGATTCCATGATGTTGATGACAATGAATACCAAGATTCCATGATGATGGCAATGAATACCACAATTCCATGATGATGACGATTAATACCAAGATTCCATGACATTGATGGCAGTGAATACCAAGATTCCATGACGATGGCAATGAATAAAAAGATTCCATGATGATGACAATGAATACCAAGATTCCATGATGATGACAATGAATACAAAGATTCCATGATGATGGCAATGAATACCAATGAATACCAAGATTCCATGATGATGGCAATGAATACCAAGATTCCATGATGATGATGATAATGAATTTCAAGATTCCACTCCTTTTAAAACCTTAAAAGTAAACAAACAAACAAAGCTGTAATTAAATTCTGCTTTAACAAATGCAAGAGACCATAAATTAATTCATAACAAAAGGTAACTGCCCTATGGAGATATAGTGAGTTCAACATTCATCATCATCATGATCATCCACTTTTGCCGTAGCGCATCGTGGAGATATTAATTATAGATTCCAATGAAGCCAAGGAAACAAAACTACAGTTCCTACAAAGAAAACAAAAGCAGAGAATCAACAACAGAATGATGAATAAATGTGCAGAACAGAAAAGGTAGTTGCATAGTGGGTACTGCCGCTGGGGTGTAAAGTGTTAGGCCTTCACACATTCTAGTCCATGAGATATGACGTAGGGTGGCCAGTTTCTTTCATCCCCAGTAAACTGTCTAGTATAATTTTTATGAGGCTGGAACAACGCGAGAGAGAAAGTCGGGTAGAAATATTGCAGACAAAAGCAGAGAACAGAGAAATTAAACTACATACAGGACTAAGTACACAGACACAAGTAACACCAGACAATAAATGTTGTACTGACCTTCCCATCCTCAACAGATATACCTTGGTCCTTGGCTCTATCTTCTGCCTGCTTGATAAACACTGAAACAGACAAGAGGGCAGAGGTAACTAACCAAAAAATGAAACAGATAACAGGACAGAGTTAACTAACCAAAAAATGAAACAGACATCAGGACAGAGTTAACTAACCAAAAAATGAAACAGACAACAGGACAGAGTTAGCTAACCAAAAAATGAAACAGACAACAGGACAGAGTTAACTAACCAAAAAATGAAACAGACAACAGGACAGAGTTAACTAACCAAAAATGAAACAGACAACAGGACAGAGTTAATTAACCAAAACATGAAACAGATAAGAGGACAGAATTAACTAACCAAAAAATGAAACAGACAACAGGACAGAGTTAATTAACCAAACAATAAAACAGATAAGAGGACAGAGTTAACTAACCAAAAAATGAAACAAGACAAGAGGACAGAGTTTAACCACAGAATGAAACAGATAACAGGACAGATTTAACTAACCAAACAAAAGAATGTTACCTCCATGTCCTTTTACAGAATGTCTCTGTCAACACCTGCATTTTGTTATGTTTGCAATTTTCTAGACAATGTTACGTTTAGTAATCTGCATTACTGAAACCTGAGGCTGACTTTGAACATGGTATGTAGGGATTGTGAAACTGCGTTCATTATCCCTAAGTCAGTGACACCGACTAACCAGTGAAACAATGTGGCACTATCCAAATCATCATCATCATCATCATCAAATGTCATTTCCACCTCTGTCGTGACCCACCTCAAAGTGGTAGAGGGGTTTGCATGTTCCAATGACCATAAGAGCAATGTCGATAGTGGCGCAGCTACTGGTAGGGCCTTCCATGTCGGACAGGTCAAGGGATGGGGACCAGACGAAGAGACACATAAACCTGCAGCCTTGTAGACAGACTGGGGACAGTCAAAGGCTAGGGAAAGCAAACCCGAAAATTGCTTGAAGTCAAATGAACTGAGCCACAGGCTTGAAGAAACAGTGCAACGCATTTCACCCGATGTCACCAATTAACAGACAGAAAGAATGGTTTTAATCCCGGAGTCTCACAGTGCGGTGATAAGATAGAGTTAGGCACCTCGCCTCGAAAGGGTTCACCCAATGCTACTGGTGGTCACCTTCCCATGTTCTGTGGAGTCAAGGCAGGGGGATAGAGTAACAGCTGTAAATGTAATCTCTGTACTGAACTGAAGACTGGCTGTAATTGGACTTCAACACACTCTGTCCTATGTCCTCTAGATGAATTAATACAGGCTTCTTCCAGTCTTCTCAGTGTTGTCCATTAACATTTAACACTGTTGGTCTCTTGCATGCGTCCCCTCCAAGTTTTCCTTAATGACAACTACTTGCAAGGTGTAGTGTCTTGTGCGACTTAAACTGGGTAAGTAACATGCCAGATTTCACTACTTCCAGAACATTTTCCTGCACCCATTTTAAGGCCGGTCAACCCGAAAGCCCAGGTAAATTTTTTTTTTTAATCCATCCCTGGGGATTTGAATACACAACCACTAGCAATACCTCCTACAGAACTGCCTTAAACTTTATTTGAAAATGTTTCTACACAGGACAATGATATATGTGCGAGGTGTTTCTACATAAGACAATGATATACTTATGAGATGTTTCAACATAGGACAATGATATACTTATGAGGTGTTTCAACATAGGTCAATGGTATGCTTACGAGGTGTTTCTACATAAGACAATGATATACTCACAAGGTGTTTCCACATAGCCAGGACAAACTGCATTACAGGTGACTCCAGAACCAGCAGTCTCTAAACTGACAGTCTGGCAGGAAAAAGATAGATGTTTTAAAACAGAATTTAATGGCAACATAACAGCTACATGATGGACATTTTCTGATGACAACCTGGCAATTTTTTATAAGGCTCAGGGTCTGGTTGTCTGCCATATCTGACAACAAACAAATATTCTAAAGGTGCATCTTACTTTAAATACAAATTGAACAATCAATGTGGAGGACACAAGCTTTAAGAGAACGCAGAGATACAAAAACACTAATACAAGCAGAAAAGTTTCTCAGCTTGCCAGGCCACCCTATGAAGAACAGATTTGAAAACTTAGCTATGGGGCGGTTGAAAAGAAGTAGTTTCATCCACCAGGCCAAACAACTCTGCAGAGAAACCATCAATCTTCCCACAGTTGATATCCCCCTGACAACTATTCCAGAGCGAACCCCGTGGAAAGATGAACATAGAATATCACTACAAATCCAGTCAAAAGTGAGAGGAATATTTGACAAGGAAGATCAGAACAGTGTACAGCGTAGAACAGCCACTCTCAGCTTCCTTGATGACGAATACCCACAGGACCTCTGGATCCGAGTCTACACAGATGGGTCAGCACAAAATGCTGTTCGAAATGGAGGAGCGGGAGTGTATATAGAATACCCAAATAACACTAGAGACACGGCCAGAATTCCAACAGGAAAGTACTGCCATAATTATGATGCTGAAATTGAGGCAATCAAGATAGCCACAGAGAAATTACAAAATACCAGCCATGGTACACAACCTGTGGTGATATTGACAGATGCAAAATCCGTAATAGAGGTGCTCCTGTCTGGGAAATTGTCAGTTCTGAGGACACTACTTTCTGAACTTAGCAGTCATCGTAAGATCACCATACAGTGGATACCATCCCACTGTGGAATCCCCGGAAACGACAGAGCTGATCGATTGGCTAAGGAAGGAGCACAAGAAGAACAACCAGATGTGCCTATTACATACCACCAAAAGAAAAGAATGATCAAATCAGTCAGAAGGCCACCAAACCTTACTCAAGACGACTACCACGTTATGGACAGACCAGAACAGGTCATTCTTCTGCGCCTCAGAACAGGACACAATAGATTACGCAACCACATGTATACAAAATTCAAGATTGGTGACTCAGCCATGTGCACATGTGGTTTGGCGTCGCAGACAGCAGAGCACATACTCCAGGATTGCCCAATCTACAACATATCCAGGCGAACCTTCTGGCCTAGAGAGACAACAGTGGAAGATAAACTCTATGGACCGCTGAATGAACTAAAAAAGACTGTTAAATTCATACAAGAGACAACATTGCAGTTATAAACATAATTTAGGCGAACGAAAGAAGAAGAAGAAGAATGTGGAACTTAAGAATTTGAAAATTCTGTTCCAGGTCCAACATACATTTAGTGAGTAAAGGGCTTTCTTCAACACCCAGAGGCATATTGGGTTGCAAGTCTCACATTTTTACAGACCGACTGGCAATAGATGGGTGATGTGATCAGTATCACATTACCACCTTTACTTCCCTGAACATCTCCTGGCAACTGTCAAACTATCATCTACTGCCAATATAGTACTTTGCAGTGTATGGCAGGGGAGTCTTTGAGCCTGAGAGATTAAGGCCGCCTGGCTAGTGTTGTCGCCTCACTTTGTGCAGGTTAGGGTTTTCTTTTTTCCCCCAATAGAAAAAAATCCACACCTTACTGGAAAAAAAAACAAACTATTTAATCTGACAACTGGTGACAACTGGTAAGATCGAAGGGAACAGACCAAGAGGAAGACCTAGAAGCAAATACCTGGATGGCTTGACCTCGTGGCATGGTCGAGACAGAGACACAGAGCTGATCCATGACTCTGGTGATCGAGTGAGATGGCAAAACATGACCGCCCACGCTTACCGGCATGGCACATGATGGATGGATTTAATCTGAATCGATCTGGCAGTCCAGGTCAATTAAATAAAAAAAAACCTTGATGGAGATTCTAAAACATGACCAGATAAGCATGATAGCCACATGGAAAATGTGGCGTCCAAAATACATTTAATGGTAGATGAAACCATATGACAAGATGTGATAACAAGTACGGTTCTACTGTTTTTTCAGACAATTCAAGATACAATACAGAGCACCATGGTGATTCTTTTTAATCAGCGTCTGTAGCTGCTCAAAATATATTCACTTGATACTCATTCACATAGTAGACAGACAACTTTTCTTCTTTATTTCTCTTTTGTGGCAAGTGCACCACATCTAATTACGCACCTCAGAGGTCAATGTATCCAACTTGTGCAAGACTTGCTTCCTCTAGACCGATTTCATCCAAGGTAACAGGCTCTATCTACCACCAAATAGGTTTTCTTTCCTAACATCCTTCACCTTACATTTAGCATTTCTAATTTGACACACGGGACCTGCTGTTTCTCATCTTTATGTGAAAAGGCAATGTATCTTATCTCACTACCCAAAAGATCAGGCGGGACAAATGATATTAGATACTGTTGGTCCTTGAAAAAAACATCCAGAATTGTGCTGAAATAAAATCCATATCTGGAGGCCAGCATGGCTGAATGGATAAGAGTCCCCGTTTTTAAACATGTAGTGTGCTGATGCTGAGATAGGGGGTTTAACCCCTACACCGGCCAGTTGGACTAAAATGTTGACTTCTCATATCTGACTTGGGGACATAAATTGCAAGTACCTCTGAAGTTGGAGTGGGTTCGCCTGATGGCGAGGGACACTGGTAATAGAGAGAGCTAATACACACAAAGTTAAGTTCAGTGCTAATAGAAGTAGCACGTAGGGACTACATTTGAGTTCAAAGCGAGCAAAACAAAAAAAAACCCATACCTTCTAAACCTAAGGAGGACACATTCATCACTCAGCCACAGCTCCCCAGCTGTTAATCAAACTTAGCAGCTACCTTTTTGATCGTGACTATATTTAACTGCATAAAGCAAGAGAAAATCTGTCAACACATCTTCACAACATTTCATTGAAATGTAAACATGTGATTTCATCTCGTGTGTGCACAGATTCACTAGTCTCATCATGTTCCTCTTGTACCTTGCGGTGTCGAGGTGAAGTATAAACAGATTCACTAATGTTTAACAAAAATCTGTTAAATGGACACCTCTCACAATAACATCACAAAATCTGAATAACGAAGACACAAACAATAGATTGCACGATTTATTGCCTGGCATATTTCGCTAGATGCATATTTCGCTAGATTTTCACTAGATGCCTCCTGCGAGTCATTCACCATGGAAGAGATTAAAGCAGCCATCAAAAAATTGAAGAACAACAAAGCTGTTGGTGAAGAGGAAATCTCAGGAGAAATGCTCAAAGCAGCAGATGAGAACACCTTACAACGTTTGTTACAGCTGATCAATGAAATCTGGCAAAGCGAATCCCCACCACAACAGTGGATAGATGGTGTAATTTTCAAACTGCCTAAAAAGGGCGATATGTCTGATTGCAATAATTGGCGTGGTATCACTCTATTGTCAGTACCAGGAAAACTTTTTTGTAGCATGTTACTTGAGAGATTGAAAAAGGCGATAGATGAAAGGCTCAGAGAAGAACAAGCAGGCTTCAGACCAAAACGGTCATGCATAGACCACATTTTCACCCTCAGAATAATAATTGAAGACTCCGTAGAATTCCAGTCGAAATTAATCACCAACTTTGTCGACTTTCAAAAAGCCTTCGACAGTATCCACCGTCCTTCACTTTGGAATCTACTTAACATCTATGATTTTCCTACCAAATATACCAACGTCATAAAATCTTTCTACAAAGAAACACGTTGCTGCGTAAGAACAGAAACAGGCAACTCTGACTGGTTCTCAGTCGAAACAGGAGTGAAACAGGGTTGTGTCTTATCACCGATGATTTTTGGAATAGCTATCGACTGGGTCATGCGCAAATGCACAAACAACACAAATATGGGTATCCATTGGGTTGACAAAATTCTAGAAGACCTGGACTTTGCCGACGACATAGTGCTTTTGAGTTCAACACACCCGGATGCCCAAGAGAAAATAAACCACCTCCAAAATGTTTCAGGGCAAATTGGTCTCCAAATTAACACCACAAAAACAAAGACTATTGATCTTACCAACAGTTCAGATGACACCAAATTGAACAGCTACGTTCTTGAAAAAGTCAACAGTTTTACATACCTAGGAAGCAAAATGACATCTACAGGGGACTCAACACCAGAAATATCATCTAGAATCGCACTGGCATCTAGTGCTTTCAATAAACTGTCAAACATCTGGAAGTCAAAGACACTCAGCAAACACACAAAACTTAAAATCTTCAACTCCTGTGTGATTCCAGTGTTAACGTATGGATGTGAAAGTTGGAAATCAACGGTAGCTTTAGATAAAAAATTAGACAATTTTGAGAACAAATGTCTTAGAAGACTTCTAAACATCCACTGGACAGACTTCAGAACCAATTCGCAAATAAGACAAGAGACTAAGCAAGATACAGTATCCAATTTCATAAGAAGACGCCGTTGGAACTACATCGGCCATGTACTCAGAATGGACAAGTCAAGACTCCCCTATCAAGCCCTCATATGGTCACCAGTAGGGAAAAGAAAACGGGGAAGACCAAGAGAGACCCTGCGTAGAACCATCATTAGAGAAGGCTCATTCAATGGCCAAGTAAATATCCAAGATCTACAACAGGTAGCAGCGAACCGCCAAGCATGGAGAGACAGGACTTCTGCCCTATGCGCCGCCTTAGGCTCAAGAGGAAAGACTAACTAACTAATATTTCGCTGCATCTCGTCAGGTATATACTGCAGAAATCACACAACTTACGTGAATTAATTAGATAAATCCTTCAAACTGATATATACACATGTTCGCACAGTAATGTTGACACAAGTGACTGGATTTCTTTCCTCATTTTTGCATCCAGGTCCTCCGACTTGTTGACTGTTTGCTCTACTCTGAATTTAGATGCATCTGATAATATATCATCCATTTTTCTCTGGTAGTCTGATATGTCCATCAGTACTGCACCACTCCCTTTGTCAGGTTTCAGTATTACGAGGGTTTTGTACAAGAGGACCCTGTTTGACCGTGCTAGGAAGATATGCACCCACGACACACTGACAGAGGAATTTAAAACTCTGAAGAATGCCTTAAACCTGAATGGGTACTCCACAGGATTTATAAAGCGCCACTGCCAACAGCCCAAACCGAAATCAGAAGTAACTACAGTCCCTAAACTCAAAGTATTCATCCAGCTAACCTTCCGAGGAGATGACGTAATGCAACGTCTGCGGGACCGGCTCACCACAGCAGTCGAGCGAACATTCTGTGCTGCAGCTCTAGTCATCAGGTACAGAAACACACCGATCCCAGTCCCAGCAGTAAAAGAACCTGTAGCTTTGTACGCCAAATCAAATTGTATTTACCAATTTACATGCAGATGCGAGGCCATCTACATAGGCAGAACTGAGCGACAGTTACATTGCAGGGTTTCGGAACATATTCCAAATTGGGTGGACAAGATACTACACACAGAAGATGGTAGCCTAGGCAGGCCGACACACCGGAACAGTCCGGCTTCATCGGTTGGGAGACATGTGCTCGAGAGCGGTCACGTGGTTGAAAGAGACAGTGCCTTCCGTGTGTTGTTCAACACACAAAGTAGTCAATTGGTAAAGTTTGCTGAAGCTATAATAATCAACCTTAGTAAGCCGTCCTTGTGCAAGCAGAAAGACATGTTAGTCAGTTTAAAATTACCGTGGTAGACAATCGACATTACTGTGCGAACATGTGTATATTTCAGTTTGAAGGATTTATCTAATTAATTCACGTAAGTTGTGTGATTTCTGCAGTATATACCTGACGAGATGCAGCGAAATATGCCAGGCAATAAATCGTGCAATCTATTGTTTGTGTCTTAGTTATTCAAATTCATCACGGGAAAACATTGTTTTGAATCACAAAATCTGTCAAATGGACACCCATCAGAACACCATCTCACCTTGGTGAAGCCAATCAGGCCATGTTTGACTGTCACATAGGCTGTCTTGTTGGGGGAGGCCACCAGGCCATGAGCAGAGGCAATGTTGATGATGCGACCCCAGCCTGTAATGAAATAATCCACCTAAACATGTGTACATCATTGTTTATAATAGCCAAACATGTCAACACTAACAGCAGTAGAGACAAGAGCAGCTTACATCAAGGTATCATCACACTGAGCAAAGAATGGAGAGAGTGGTGTAATGACCTGGCAGAGCCGGGGCGTACAACAACTGATTGATGGACATGTTGGTAGAGATGACACTATAACAGTTCTGTGCATCATGAAGAAAAATGTCATCAGGAATTGTCAGCTATAGTTCAAGGTAAGGTCATTGTTGAGTAGAACGAAGTCCATAGGTCTACAACCTCAAGTATGATAATGGAGGTGACTGCGATCAATGCAGCTCTGAGGTGGTCAACAGGCACTTGAATCACCAGAGCAATCAAGGAGTCTGATTCTCAGTCCATATTGCTATAGGTTCAAAATGAACAGATGCAGCATATGTGGGTACTGAGCACAGACATCTTTTTCTTCTTGGGCTTAATTTGATAGATATGCTGTCCAGGGCATACTGTGAGTGTGAGACAACAAGTGAGTGGATCTGTTGGCTTCAAGAGTGCAGTAGTTGGAACACTCGCATTAACATAGGAGCTATTTTAGACCGAATGACTGCTAGATGAAAACACACAAGATGCGACAACATATTTAAAGATGCTATGAACATTATCATGTATCATGCGATAAGTGTGGATACGTGTTCTTGTATGGACCATGCCATGTAAGGAAGCCATCCAGATATTTACATCTCTGCCTTCCCCTCATTCTTTTCCACTCAATCTTGCCAGTTGCCACCAAGTTCTCTACTTTATTTCTTCTCATAACGTGCCCATAAACTTTTAACTGTCTACATCTAATCTCTCTAACCGGGTCAAGCGCATATTGTTGCAACAGAAAAAACCATCACCAAAATTAATGCAGCAGTACAGACAAACCTTTGTCGAAGCATACGTTAGTTAGCGAAAGAATTTGATGTGTCAATTGGGACAATTCAAAAAGTCATTTGTGAGAAACTGCAATATCGGAAGGTGTGTTCACAGTGGGTACCACGGATGTTGACCAAACACCAAAAAGAGGAACGCATGGGATGGTATTTGAACCACTTGCTGCGTTAAAGAGTGGAGGGTAATGAATTTCTCTTCCGCATGGTGGCAGGAGATGAATCATGGTGTCACCACTTTGACCGGAGCAGCAAAAGAGAGAGCATGCAATGGAAGCATGCTAGATCACCAAAAGCCAAAAAATTCAAGTTACAGGTTTCCGCTGGTAAGGTTATGCTGAGTGCATTTTTTTACCATGAAGGGCTATTGTTGGCCGACTTTAAAGAACCTGGTGTCAATATCAACTCTACCCACTACTTGCAAACACTAGACAAGATGCAAAAAGCCATTAAGAATAAACGACCCGGCATGCTTTCTCGTGGTGTAATTTTTTTGCACGATAATGCTCGTCCGCATGTCGCAAAGATCGTGCAGGAAGCATTAGCAAGGAAGAAGTGGGAAATTCTGCAACACCCAACCTATAGTCCTGATTTGTCACCATGTGATTTTCGTTTCTCCAGACCTCTTAAAAAAAGCTCTCAAGGGGCAACGATTTCACACAGATACAGACGTAATGAACATGGTAAACTCTTGGTTCAGTGAGCAACCACAATCGTTTTTTGCCTACCTAAGCAATGGGATGCTTGCCTGATTGCCTACGGCGTCTTCTTCTGTCCAACCCATGGTGCATAATTCATTCAAAATAAAAGTTTCATTTAATTCTACCACACATGTTAATGTTTCTTTCATGCTTTTGTAATAAAGCCATTGGAACGGGTTTCAAATGAACGTCCCTAATAACTCTAGTTGTTCACTGTGTACAATAACTGCATCACTAAATGATACAGATCCTGTTCATTGTCTGCAATCAATACTGTATCTTCCGCATATTTAATGTTATTGATGTTATATCCCCCAATGGTGATTCCTCTATCTTCTAAACTTCTAAAAAATACTTTCACTATAAAGGAAAAAAAGATCTGGAGATATTAGACATCCCTGACGCATACTTCTCTTAATAGGCTGATATTGACATACTTCATTATCAATCTTTATGGCAGCTTGTATTTTCCAATATGTATTTTACAAGTCTAAAGCCATTCCCATCAATTTGTAGATCAGTAAGCATCTTCATCATGTTGACATGTCTTACTTTATCAAAAACCTTTGTGTAGTGAATGAAGCGAAGGTGTAAGTCTTTGTTTATTTCTATAGAATGCTCAATTAATGTTCTTAGCAACTACACAGCATTTACTGTACCCTTGCCTTCTATAAAGCTATGAACAAGATTCTCCATTAACCATTAATATTATGATCTGCTTACAAAGACCAGAAACAAAGACCAGATGTGAAAAATGCTGAGACATGTAGAAAGCGAGGGATATTAAGTAAATGCTCCAGGCACGTTTATAAATGCATATTCTCTTTTTCTTCTGTTCACTGTTTCTATTATGCCCTTCAGTGCCCGGCTAGGTTTTCTGGACAAGGTCTTTTTGGCTGTGAATAGGGCTTGTGCTCGATGCCCATCTAATCCATTGCTTGTGAGGTCTGCCTCTTGTTCAAATTCTGCCGTGTCTAAATATCAATGTTGTTTTTTAAATAAACTTAATGAATTAAAGCAATAACCTGACTCATCATCATATGCTGTGCAAAATTGCATAGACATTTATGTCTCTCCAGAGATGTTCTAAGACCTCCAGCATGAGAATGGAGGTGGAGGTGGTAACAGCAGCATTCCATTGGTTAGAGGAGACCACTGCAACACATACTGTATTAATTATGGGCTCAAAGGAGTATACTTAGTAAGGTGGAGAAAGGAATTTTTCATGTGGAATGGCTATCCTCGAGTCAGAGGTCACCAATTGTGAGAACTGTATGGATTTTTCACCCTGGCCATGCGAAAAATGAACAGGCTGATAGGCTGGCAGGGAATGCACCTCTTGGTGGTAGATTACCTATTGATAAGGGAGAGGTGGTCGAGCGCCTGTGGGACCAAGTGCAGAAGGCAGGGAAATAGATTGAGAACCCATATGTGGAAAGAATAAGATTGCGGGGGATCGGCAGGGGTTCTGGAATAATCTCAAAACTGTGAGGGAAGACCAGGAGAACTTTCAATCAGATAGTAGTGGGAACAATTAGTAGTATGACTCTTCGCTGGCTGTTGAACGAGGGGATGGAGTGTTATGGGAATGCCTTGAGTGGAGTGATGTCGGTTTTTAGCTCAACTCAACTCTCCAGAGATCTCATCCTCAACGTTCTAGATCCATTCTATTGATGACATCCCTCCAGGCCACTGTCGTAGGCCATTAAGCTTTATTTCTCTCAGCATGCCCCCAACAACTACTGAGTGTAATCTTGCCGAAAGATTCTTATGTTGACAGCGATGTCCTGTAAAGGATATGCGGGGGGAAAAAAAATTCCCCCAACCCTTCAACTCCTGATCTTTCCAGTCATCGCAATGTTCTCCAATGCCTCTATTCTCAGTATACAACCAAAAAACAATGTGTCTCTTTCTTATAGATGTGTATACTTGTTCTACTTTCACTATCCCCTTCCAGGCACTTATCTGGCACACCAACTGTCCAAGGAATTCGCAACTCTCTCATCTTAGAAACTATATCTCTGCTACCTCCAAGCTCTTACTAGTTTGTGCTTTCCCATTTCAAGATTCACTGCCACACAATAGAACAGGCTAGATGTAACTTTTCAGTACCCTTCTTCTTCTTCTGCATTCGTCCGGAATGTTTTAGATGTAATTGTATTGTGCCTGTTGACAGCAGACCTGCGATATGTGCACCTTTCAGCAGATACATCTGACTTCTTGAGGTATTTATTGGCCGGGTTACCTTTCCAGATTTCAGTATTTCATTTCTGAAGAGGATTCTTCTTCTTCTTCTTCTTCTTCAGCGTTCCGAGCCATTGAGGTTCTTTGCTGCAAATACAATCCGTCTCCATTCGTCTCTCTGGTGGACCTTCTCTTGCCAGTCGTTGATTCCAAGTGCTTGTAGGTCTGTACATGTATTATCTCTCCACCGCCTTCTTGGTCTACCTCGGGGTCTACGGTCATTTATTTCCTGAGTGTAAGCGAGTTTTGTTTCCCTATTATCTTCCATTCTTTCTATATGCCCCAGCCATTGTAGTCTATTAGCCTTCATGATACCAGTGATTAGCGGGGACTTAAACAGATCATAAATGTCTTTGTTACTTCTTCTTTTCCACTCTCCACTTTGTGTATCCCTAATGGGTCCAAAGATGCGTCTTAAAATTTTGTTCTCAAAGGTTTGTAACAAGGCTTCGTCTCCTTTCGTTGTACTCCAGGTTTCAGAGCCATACAGCACAACTGGTCTGATCAGTGAAGAGGATAGAAATGTTTAATGTGCAACTAGCATTTAGTGGGCAAAAGCAAGTACATCTGGGTCTCGACGAGTTAAATAAACTCAGAAGTGTTCTGGTCATGTAAGGAGTAGCTTGTCGACCTTTGACCAGTTACCTGCTACAGAATGAGTTCTTGAGTTCACATAGATACCATCAAGGGAATACTGACCTTTGGCCTTCATTTTGCCAATGCTAAGCTGAGCAAGCTGAAATGGGGCTGTTAACATCAATGCCAGCATTTTGTTCCAGGTATCCAATGGAAATGACTCTATAGGTGACACATGCTGAAAACCTAAGGACAGAGTAACCAACCATAAGTAACACACCTTAAGTACTACAACAGAGCTGGCTTTATTTTATCAAATACAGAATTAATGACCGGCACACATACCATTGAATGAAAACCAGCTCAAAGCAGTCTGCTTTCAAATTGCCTGCAGCTGTGTTTGAAACATGGTATGCAGGAATTACAAAACTATTTGTAACTCCTTCGCCAGAGCCGACTGTGGGTAGCTTTCACAAATCTTTAAAAATGGCCTGGGTCAAGGCCTATTCGGCCTACTCTTTTTATTCCCAAACTAGAGCTTTTTAACCCGAGCAGCATGTACAAAGGACCTCCAGGTTTTTTAGCTCTTGTCTGAGAAGGCTCGATCTCCAATCGAGCAATCAAGGAGCAGCTAAACATTTTAGCCTTGCACACACAAAATTATGTCTTTAACCCTTTTATACCAAGAGAGTTGTTGCTGCAAGTAAAGGACTCCTTGACACGATTTGAGGCATAATGGGTACACAGTGTTAATCCTGTATTTTAATAGACCATCTGGTACTCGACGGGTGATGTGGTCAATTTTATGTGAGTTAATTTCTTGTAAGATATTTACATTACAATTTTTATCCGTCAGTGGTATTCTCATCATTATTCTATAAAGATCACATATCTGCAGAGAGAGAACAAGTTAACACTAAACAGAGGCATGGCAGGAGCACCATCTCAATCTCATCTCATCATGTTCCTCTTCTACCTTGCGGTGTCGAGGTGAAGTATAAACAGCAGGAGAGTGCCCACTTATGGGCTTCATGTATCGATATTCCCACGGACTCTGCTATTCCCTCCGTCCATCGTTTATGTGGTCGGCCTCTTCCTCTGCTTCCCTCTGGTCTGTACATCATTGCTTGTTGTGGTATACTGTTAGTTGGTAACCTACTTGCATGGCCATTTATGTGGTCGGCCTCTTCCTCTGCTTCCCTCTGGTCTGTACATCATTGCTTGTTGTGGTATACTGTTAGTTGGTAACCTACTTGCATGGCCAAAACATTTGACTTGCTGCCTTCTAATAAAATCTAGCGCAGCTATAACCCCAACTTTAGTCCTGATTTCTTCATTTCTGATCTTCTTCTTCTGCGTTCATCCAGAGAGTTTTTTCGGACACGACTGCGTTGTGCCTGTTTACAGCAGAACTGCGTTCTTGCGCCGTTAGGCTGACACATCCGACTTCTGCGGGCATTTGTTGACCGGGTTAACCTTCCCGGGGGTTTCTTAGGATGTTTGACTCTCACTGTTGTGGTGTTATCCCCCATCCCGGTTCCAAATTGCTGTATGTAGCCGGGGCGCAGTGCTGGGGTGAGCGCCCAACATTGCTTAAATACCCCAATGGCTCGTGAATACATAACCTCTGCAGCAAAGTCCAACTCCTGGCCTTCACGTGGTGGAACTGTTTTAACTAACAGGAGAAGGGGCGATGGCGAGTATCTGGCGCTGGAAAATAACCAGTGTGCTCTAGATGTGTATACACATACATGCATGTGCAGACACGTGTGTGCGTGTGTACACATCTAAACTCGAGTGAGACCACAGTCTGCTCTAGCAAAGGAAAGGTGCTGAAGACGGAGGCAACCAGCCAGGAGGCGCACCACAGAAATCAGGATGCCACGCAATTACGCAAAATGGAATATGTCGACTGCTGCTAAACGTTTTGGTGCTCACCCTGCTTTGGACCCTCAGGCAGGTGCAGTGCCGGGCTCTATGTCTCGAAAGGGTCCAACCCCAACTACTGGAGGTCCTTCTCAGATGTCCTGTGGAGCCAGGGGACATGAGAATAGAACAGCTGGCCATACTAAACTAAGACTTAAAATAATGCACTGGAATGCGGAGGGAGTCAGCAACAAAAAAGTAGAATTAGAAAACATCCTGGACAAAGAAAAAGTAAGCATATGTTGCTTGCAAGAAACTCACCTCAACGAAAATATAGCCTTCAAAATCAGAGGCTACCAGTGTTACCGATCTGACCGAAAGGACAGGCGAAAAGGTGGGATACTTACCCTTGTAAAAAATAACATCACTGCTTCCCAAATCGAAGTCTATATGGAAGGGGCTGAGTATCAGACACTTAAACTTAAAACAGGCTATACAGACCTACATCTGATCAATTACTACTGTCCAAGTGACCGTCCACAGGCACTGGACACACTACCATTAACAGAAAAAATGATTGTGTGCAGCGATTTCAACAGCCACTCGCAGAGTTGGGGCTATGATCACATGGACCAGAGAGGAGAGAGACTGGAAGACTGGCAGGATGAGAATAGATTCATCTTGGTTAACAAGCCGTCCGACCCACATACTTTCTTCTCGAGATCATGGCACTCTACAACTACACCTGACCTGGCTTTTCATTCACCAGACCTGGAATGGAACATTACACGAATTGATGGGAAACAACTAGGTGGCAGTGACCATCGACCAGTCTTTCTAACTATAGAAAATGAGCTTGTAAGTGAAAGCAGCACCCTCTCGAGGTGGAACTACAAGAAAGCAGACTGGGCAGTGTACAAGCATCGCACCAGCATACTGGTTAGAAACCTGAACACTGAGAAAGACATAAATAAAGTAGTTGAAGAGTTTGGGAAATGCATACTACAGGCAGCGCGAGAAACAGTACCAAGAGGAGCCCGTAAACAATATAAACCCTACTGGAGTAGTGAACTGGAACAGTTGCATAATGATGTGGAAGTATGTAGAAAGCAAGCAGAGGCCACACCCAGCCAAGAGCACCACAATAAATTCCAGCATGCAAAAGCCAAATTTCAAAGGGCCAAGCTGCAGGCTAGACGGAAAAGCTGGCAGGAAAAAACAGAGTCTCTGAACTTTGAAAGAGACACAAGGAAATTGTGGAAGCTAATAAAACAACTTAACGATGAGGGCACAGGGAGAAACTCAAAAATTGCACTACATAAAGATGGAAACATCTTCTTAAGAAAGCAAGCAGCTGACCATTTTGCGGACTCATTCGCACAAGATAACAATATCAAAATCAGTCCAGAGAAACAACAAGAGATTCAAGAGAAACAGCAACATACAGGACAGAAGGAAATAGTACATGAGGTTCTGGAGGCACCCATCACAATCAGCGAACTGGAGCTAGCCATATCAAAACTGAAAATGAGAAAGTCACCAGGAGCTGATGGTATCTCCAATGAAATGATAAGGAACCTAGGAACAGAGGCCAAAGCAAAGCTGTTGCAGATCTTCAATAACAGTTGGACCTTAGGCAGTGTTCCACAAGCCTGGAGAGAAGCAATCATGATACCCCTCCTAAAATCAGGGAAAGATAGTTCCATTGCCTCTAGCTACAGACCAATTAGCCTCACCAGCTGTCTCTGCAAAACACTGGAGCGCATCATCAATCACAGACTGCAGTGGTACATTGAAAGTAAAAACATCCTTGTGCCACAGCAGGCTGGCTTTAGGCAGTGCTACTCTACGGAAGATCAGACAACCTACCTCTCTCAAGAAATTGAGGATGCATTCCAAGAGAAGAAGCTGGTGCTTGCGGCATGGATAGATTTGAAGAAAGCCTTTGACAAAGTCTGGAAAGAAGGTCTGATGAATAAACTGAGAAACTGCAAAGTCAATGGAAGAATGTACAAATGGGTGAAAGCATACTTGCACAACAGAAGAGCCTGAGTACAGATAGACGGACTAAAGAGCAAGAAAGTACTACTGCGTCACGGAGTTCCCCAGGGCGTAGTATTGTCCCCCACACTCTTTCTAATCTTCATCAATGATCTCGTTGCTAATCTACCGCATGGAATTAAAGCCGCAATGTATGCCGATGACCTGGTTCTATGGAGCACAAATGAACATGCATCAGTGGCCACCAGATTACTACAAAGAGCTGTAGATACATTTGTTGCATGGGCAAATAGATGGTGTGTCAGCATAAACACTGACAAGTGCAGCACCACCCTATTTACCCTCTCTCCAAAACAAAAGGCAGGGACCATCCAGATAAATGGAACACCCCTACGAGAAGATAAAGAACCAACATACCTTGGAGTAACATTTGATGGCAGGCTGACATGGAGAAAGCACATCAACAAAGCAGTAGCAAAAGCCAGAAGGAAAATAGCCACCCTGAGAAAGCTAAGTGGAACCACATGGGGAGCCAGTGGGAAAATACTTAGCAAAGTTTATCAACAGAGCATACGACCACACCTGGAATACGGGTCAACTGCATGGTGTTCGGCAGCAAAAACCACACTACAAGAGCTGGACAAAGTGCAAAATCAAGCACTTAGAGTCACCACAGGAGGGATGAGATCAACCCCTATAGTGGAAATGGAGAAGATGGGGAGGACACAAGCACTGAGTGAGCGCAGAGATACGAAAACGCTAATACAAGCAGAAAAGTTCCTCAGCTTGCCAGGCCACCCTATGAAGAACAGATTTGAAAACCTAGCTATGGGGCGGTTGAAAAGAAGTAGTTTTATCCACCAGGCCAAACGACAATGCAGAGAAACCACCGATCTGCCCACAGTTGGTATCCCCCTAACAACTATTCCAGAGCGAACTCCATGGAAAGATGAGCATAGACTATCATTACAAATCCAGACAAAAGTGAGAGGAATATTTGACAAGGAAGATCAGAACAGTGTGCAGCGCAGAACAGCCACTCTCAGCTTCCTTGATGAAGAATACCCACAGGACCTCTGGATCCGAGTCTACACAGGTGGGTCAGCACAAAATGCTGTTCAAAATGGAGGAGCGGGAGTGTACATAGAATACCCAAATAATACCAGGGACACAGCTAGAGTACCGACAGGAAAGTACTGCCATAACTACGATGCCGAAATTGAGGCAATCAAGATAGCAACAGAGAAATTACTAAATACCAGCAATGGTACACAACCTGTGGTGCTATTGACAGATGCAAAGTCAGTACTCGAGGCGCTCCTGTCTGGGAAATTGCCAGTACTAAGGACACTACTTTCTGAACTTAGCAGTCAGCATAAGGTCACCATACATTGGATACCATCCCACTGTGGAGTACCCGGGAACGACAGAGCTGATCAATTGGCTAAGGAAGGAGCCAAAGAAGAACAGCCTGATGTGCCTGTAACATACCACCAAAAGAAAAGAATGATCAAATCAGTCAGAAAGCCACCAAAACCTGCTCAAGATGACTACCACGTTATGGATAGACCAGAACAAGTCATTATTCTGCGCCTCAGAACAGGGCACAATAGATTACGCAACCACATGTATACAAAATTCAAGATTGGTGAAACAGCCATGTGTACATGTGGATTGGCGTCGCAGACAGCAGAGCACATACGCCAAGACTGCCCAAAATATAACATATCTAGGCAAACCTTCTGGCCTAGAGAGACGACAGTGGAAGATAAACTCTATGGACCGCTGTGTGAACTGAAAAAGACAGTTCAATTCATACAAGAGACAGCACTGCAGTTATAGACATATTTCAAGCGAACGAAAGAAGAAGAAAATCCCCCATCCCAGCTGGCCCGTTTAGAACAGCCAAAGACATCCTGGTCAGCCCTTAAGAGAAGGCAGGGGCAGACCATGGGCATTCCCCGCCATCCAAGGAGGCTTCCATAATTGCAGAGCTGAGACATAGCGCTCTGGTACTGGGCTCACCCAAGGAATCATCACGTCCTGCACATGGCTGCTTAGCCTCACTTCCGTATATTGGGCCTTCCGTTCACCATAGGCTGTTCCTCCGGAAACAGAAGAATGCAGTCTGCAGATGACATCCACACAGTGAGCTTTCGATTCAGACTTTCCACGTAATGGATTTGCTATCTAAGCAATATTCCATTTCGTGTCACTAGGACACTTTTTCCACCTTTGATTTCTGATCTTATCTCTTCTTGATACATTGAGTATTCTTCTAAGGGATCTCATTTCTGTTGTGATTTTTCTTTTCTCTTTTTTTTGTCATTGTCCAGGTTTGGCATTGGTATCATAGAGTTGGTGGGAAGATTGTGTTGTAAAGTGCTTTCTTAGTAGTTATTGATACATGTTTGTTCTTTAGTAATGGTGCCATTTGTCCAATAAGTTGGTTTGTCTTATTGCATCTATTTTCAATCTCGTCTTTTGATTTGCCATTTTATGATATTATACTTCCTAGGTATTTGAAACTCTTTACTTGTTTCAAGGTATGGTCGTTTAGTATAAAATATCTATATCTCATTAGTATAAACAAAAAAACATCCAAAATTTCCAGAAGGTTGACAATATCGTGAACAACACAGGACAACTCACCAGCATTATTCACCAGTATATCAATACCTCCTGGGAAATTCTCTAGCACACTGTTGTACAAAGCGTTCACATCCTCTGGCTTGGATAAATCACCACCAGCGTAGATAGCATCAACTTTGTACTCACTGAAGAAATAATAGAATGAGACATGTTAACTTTGGATCTATTGCTCAGGTTTTGAAGAAACAAGGGTGCTGATATGCTGGTTTTGGAAGCACCTATTATTTGAAAGAGGCAACGAAGGAAGGTTGTTGGCAAAAGAGGCAACGAAGGAAGGTTGTTGGCAAAAGAAGCAACGAAGGAAGGTTGTTGGCAAAAGAGGCAACGAAGGAAGGTTGTTGATGAAAGAGGCAACAAAGGAAGGTTGTTAGTGAAAGAAGCCACATAGGAAGGTTGTTGGTGTACGAGGCCACAAAGGTAGGTTGTTGGTGAAAGAGGCAACAAAGGAAGGTTGTTGGTGTACGAGGCCACAAAGGAAGGTTGTTGGTGTACGAGGCCACAAAGGAAGGTTGTTGGTGAAAGAGGCAACAAAGGAAGGTTGTTGGTGAAAGAAGCCACATAGGAAGGTTGTTGGTGTACGAGGCCACAAAGGAAGGTTGTTGGTGTACGAGGCCACAAAGGAAGGTTGTTGGTGAAAGAGGCAACAAAGGAAGGTTGTTGGTGAAAGAAGCCACATAGGAAGGTTGTTGGTGTACGAGGCCACAAAGGAAGGTTGTTGGTGTACGAGGCCACAAAGGAAGGTTGTTGGTGAAAGAGGCAACAAAGGAAGGTTGTTGGTGAAAGAAGCCACATAGGAAGGTTGTTGGTGTACGAGGCCACATAGGAAGGTTGTTGGTGTATGAGGCCACATAGGAAGGTTGTTGGTGTACGAGGCCACATAGGAAGGTTGTTGGTGTATGAGGCCACATAGGAAGGTTGTTGGTGTACGAGGCCACATAGGAAGGTTGTTGGTGTATGAGGCCACAAAGGAAGGTTGTTGGTGAAAGAGGCAACAAAGGAAGGTTGTTGGTGAAAGAGGCAACAAAGGAAGGTTGTTGGTGAAAGAGGCAACAAAGGAAGGTTGTTGGTGAAAGAGGCAACAAAGGAAGGTTGTTGGTGAAAGAGGCAACAAAGGAAGGTTGTTGGTGAAAGAGGCAACAAAGGAAGGTTGTTGGTGAAAGAGGCAACAAAGGAAGGTTGTTGGTGAAAGAGGCAACAAAGGAAGGTTGTTGGTGAAAGAGGCAACGAAGGAAGGTTGTTAGTGAAAGAAGCCACATAGGAAGGTTGTTGGTGAAAGAGGCAACAAAGGAAGGTTGTTGGTGAAAGAGGCAACAAAGGAAGGTTGTTGGTGTATGAGGCCACAAAGGAAGGTTGTTGGTGTACGAGGCCACAAAGGAAGGTTGTTGGTGAAAGAGGCAACAAAGGAAGGTTGTTGGTGAAAGAAGCCACATAGGAAGGTTGTTGGTGTACGAGGCCACAAAGGAAGGTTGTTGGTGTACGAGGCCACAAAGGAAGGTTGTTGGTGAAAGAGGCAACAAAGGAAGGTTGTTGGTGAAAGAGGCAACAAAGGAAGGTTGTTGGTGAAAGAAGCCACATAGGAAGGTTGTTGGTGTACGAGGCCACATAGGAAGGTTGTTGGTGTACGAGGCCACATAGGAAGGTTGTTGGTGTACGAGGCCACATAGGAAGGTTGTTGGTGTATGAGGCCACAAAGGAAGGTTGTTGGTGAAAGAGGCAACAAAGGAAGGTTGTTGGTGAAAGAGGCAACAAAGGAAGGTTGTTGGTGAAAGAGGCAACAAAGGAAGGTTGTTGGTGAAAGAGGCAACAAAGGAAGGTTGTTGGTGAAAGAGGCAACAAAGGAAGGTTGTTGGTGAAAGAGGCAACAAAGGAAGGTTGTTGGTGAAAGAGGCAACAAAGGAAGGTTGTTGGTGAAAGAGGCAACAAAGGAAGGTTGTTGGTGAAAGAGGCAACGAAGGAAGGTTGTTAGTGAAAGAAGCCACATAGGAAGGTTGTTGGTGAAAGAGGCAACAAAGGAAGGTTGTTGGTGAAAGAGGCAACAAAGGAAGGTTGTTGGTGAAAGAGGCAACGAAGGAAGGTTGTTAGTGAAAGAAGCCACATAGGAAGGTTGTTGGTGTACGAGGCCACATAGGAAGGTTGTTGGTGAAAGAGGCAACAAAGGAAGGTTGTTGGTGAAAGAGGCAACAAAGGAAGGTTGTTGGTGAAAGAGGCAACAAAGGAATGTTGTTGGTGAAAGAGGCAACAAAGGAAGGTTGTTGGTGAAAGAGGCAACAAAGGAAGGTTGTTGGTGAAAGAGGCAACAAAGGAAGGTTGTTGGTGAAAGAAGCAAAGAAGGAAGGCTGTTGGTGAAAGAGGCAAAGGAAGGTAGTTAGCGAAAGAGAG